>JAWKAJ010000078.1:0-65252 GCA_033816785.1 Picus viridis | reverse complement strand
GATCCTGAGCAGTGCTGGGCACGGTGCCCACCCCGCGAGGATGCCCACCCCACTGCCCCCAGCCCCTCTCACCAGCAGGAACTCCTTGAGGTGGGTCTCGATGTTCTTGTTGTGCACGGTGAAGAGGGCGGCGGAGACCTGGATGATGGCCTTGGCCAGGCAGTGGATGTTGTTGTTGTAGCCTGGGGGCACAGGGTGGGGGGCACGGGGTGGGGGGGGGGGTTGTGAGAGGGAGGCTGAGGACAGGCAGAAGCTCTGGGGCCGGCAGAAAGCTGAGCCAGAAGGGTTGGGGGAGAGCAGAGGAAGGTTGGGGGCGGCAGAGGCGGGCTGGGGGTCCCTGCTGTCGCCGCCGCCCGCAGCTGCGGTTCTGGGGGCCCCCCGGCCCTGCGGCGGTCCCTGGGACCTCCCAGCACACGCAGGGGCTGACATCGGGGCGCTGTGGGGACAGAGCCAGGCCTGGGGACAGGGGCACAGAGCCGGCAGGGTGGCAGCTAGCCAGGCCTCACCGTCCACCTCGGTGTTGTAGAAGGATGCAGGGTCCGAAGCCAGCAGGGGCAGGGACACGGCCACGAAGACCAGGAGCAGGCAGGACACTTTGTAGTCCTCCTCTGGGGATGAGCCATCTGCCAGGGAGGTGACACTAGCCACAGGTCCCAGAGGGGGCCCAGGGGGTGCCAGGGAGGTGCCAGGGGTCGGGGGGGAGGGGGGAGCAGGCGGTACCCATCTTGCTGCCAGCCAGGACTTTCACCAGCGCCGGGTCGAGCTCGCAGGGGATCCCCGCGGCCGAGGCCAGCTCGAAGATGCTGAGGGTGACCTGGGGGGCACAGCGCCAAGGTGGCGGCCCTGCAGCCCCTCTGCAGTGCCACACGAGGCAGCGGCTGCCAGCCTCGCTCGGGGGGGGGGGGGAGGGCGGCCGTGCCAAGCAGCTTGCCCTCGCCCCGTCGCCCTGTGCCCACCTGGATGTCGGTGTCGGGGTGACGCCGTCGGTCAGGCACTCGATGGGGCCCAGCAGGAAGGGGCAGTGGTGGGCGAAGACCTGCAGGGAGAGAGGGGTTGGGGGGCGCTCAGGAGGTGCTGCCCACCCCCACCCCGGGGGCTGGGGGAGGTGCCAAGGGGGGGCGGGGGCACCCACGTCGCGCAGCCCCTGCTGGGCCATGGCTCGGAAGCTGAGGATCTCCCCGACGATGGTCATGCGCTTCAGGACGTTCTCAGCCGCTGTTGGGGGGGGCACGGGCCAAGTGTGGCAGCTGCAGGCTCTGCCCCCCCGAGAGTGCCAGGGTGCCCCCCCAGACTCACAGGTCAGGCGTGGCAGCAGAGCTGCCATCTGCTCGGGCTGGCAGGAGCTGGAGCGCAGCTGCACCAAGGTGTCCATGTTCTCCGTCACCAGCTTCTGTCGGGGGGGGACGGGGGGCTGGGGGGCAGCCCACAGCGGGGGGAGGGACAGGGGGTCCTGACCCCTCTCTTCCTCCCCTTTCCCCCCATGCTGGCCGACAAGCCCAGGGGACAAGCGAGGGACTGAGCTGGCCCCTGAGTTGGCCCTGCTGGACCTGTCAGGACTGCAGCCCAGAAACGGAGCAGCCCAGCACTGGGCCCTGGTCCTGGTCCTGATCCCGGGCCCTGATCCTGATCCCTGATCCTGGTCCCAGTCTCTGATCCTGATCCCAGTCCCTGACCCTGGTCCCAGTTCCTGATCCTGGTCCCAGTCCCTGACCCTGGTCCCAGCCCCTGCTCCTGGTCCCTGATCCTGATCCCAGTCCCTGACCCTGGTCCTAGTCCCTGACCCTGGTCCTAGTCCCTGACCCTGGTCCTAGTCCCTGATCCTGGTCCCTGATCCTGATCCCGGTCCCTGACCCTGGTCCCAGTCCCTGATCCTGGTCCCTGATCCTGATCCCAGTCCCTGACCCTGGTCCTAGTCCCTGACCCTGGTCCTAGTCCCTGATCCTGATCCCAGTCCCTGATCCTGATCCCAGTCCCTGACCCTGGTCCCAGTCCCTGATCCTGGTCCCAGTCCCTGATCCTGATCCCAGTCCCTGACCCTGGTCCTAGTCCCTGACCCTGGTCCTAGTCCCTGATCCTGATCCCAGTCCCTGATCCTGATCCCAGTCCCTGACCCTAGTCCCAGTCCCTAATCCTGGTCCCTGATCCTGATCCCAGTCCCTGACCCTGGTCCTAGTCCCCGATCCTGGTCCCAGTCCCTGATCCTGGTCCCTGATCCTGATCCCAGTCCCTGATCCCAGTCCCTGACCCTGATCCCAGTGCCAGATCCTGGTCCCAGTCCCTGATCCTGATCCTGATCCCAGACCCCACTCCTGGTCCCTGATCCTGGTCCCTGATCCTGGTCCCAGTCCCCATTCCCAATGCCCAGCACCAGGGTGGCAGTGCCAGTGCCCTGTCCCCGGGCGGCAGCGCCCCTTCCCGCGGGTGGCAGTGCCAGGGGCCCAGCGCCAGGGTGGCAGTGCCAGTGCCCTGTCCCCGGGCGGCAGCGCCCCTTCCCGCGGGTGGCAGTGCCAGGGGCCCAGCGCCAGGGTGGCAGTGCCCGCGGGCAGCCGCACCTTGAGCTCGGTGACCTGGGAGCCCACATGCCACAGGAGGTTGTCGCTCAGGAACTTGATGCCGTAGGGGCCCAGCAGCTCTGCCAGCGCTCGCAGCTCTGCGCCCGGGGCGAGGGGAGGACACACACACGGGGGGGGGGGGCGGAGGGCCGTCAGAGGGCGGCAGGAGGCGACGCCCCCGCCTCAAATCCCACCTGCTCCCCCCCCCCCGCGGCGGCCCTCACCGGAGACGTCGGAGAACTCGGCGGCGCTGAAGGGGGTTGCCCCTCCCGCGGCACGGTGCTGAACGCCTGCAGCGCCGGGGCCAGGACGACGGCTCCGGTGCTGGCCTGGCGCAGCAGAGCCTCCAGGTACCTGCGGGGAGGTGCAGCGGGGCCGGCTTGGAAGAGACCTCCGAAGCTCCCCCCACCCCCGCCCCCTGCAGCCAGCAGGGACACCCCCGAGCCGAGCGGGCTGCCCCGGGGGCCTCATCCAGCCTCACCCCCAGGCAGCTCCCCGGGCAGCCCGTGCCAGGCTCTCGCCGCCCCCACGGGCAACAACTTCTCCCCACGTCCGACCTGAGCCTCTCCCCTTCCAGCTCTGCTCCAGTCCCGCCTGACAGCCTCCCGAGTCCCTCCCCAGCCCCCCCGCCCCGCAGCCCCTGGGAGGCCACCAGGAGGTCTCCCGGGAGCCTTCTCCCTCCCCAGCCTGCACAGCCCCAACCCTCTCCGGCTGTGCCCAGGGCAGGGCAGCTCCAGCCCTCTGCTGCTGCTCCTCCCGGCCCTGCCCTGGGCACCTTCCAGCCCCTCCAGCCCCTTCCTGGGGCAGAAGCTCCAGGACTGCTCCTCCCAGCCCCTCCCCAACCCCCCCTGCAGCCCCCCCGAGCCTCCTCTCCCTGCAGCCCCCCCGAGCCTCCTCTCCCTGCACCCCCTGGAAGGCCACCAGGTGGTCTCCTGGGAGCCTTCTCCCCCCTCCTGTGGCCGCGGTGGGGTCGGGGGTCGAGGCTTGGCCTGGCTGCTCCTCCCTCCAGCTGCCGTCCACACTCCCCCTGACGCCCCCCCAGGGACCCCATTGGCCTCCGTGGCCACCAGGGCACACTGCTGACGCTTGCTGGCGGCCACCAGGGCACACTTGCTGGTGGCCACCAGGGCTCCCCAGAGGAGCTTAGGGCTCGGGAGGGAGCTGCGGAGCTCAGCGAGTCCAACACCCCCGCCCCACCCCCCCACGCCGGCGGAGCCGGACCGCAGCGCCCGGCGCGGGGTCCCCGCTGCCACCCCTCCCCATCACCCCCAGCCCACCCCCGGGGGGGGTGGGCACCCCGGGGGGGGAGGGTGTGGGCCGGGGGCTGACCAGTTGGTGTAGATGGTGGTGAGGGTCTGCTGGCCGGCGGCGTCCCGGGGCTGGGTCTGCTGCAGGAGCACTCCGCGGAGCAGCCGCCCGGTGTCCAGCCCCAGCAGCTGGCCCAGGCTGTGCAGGGGGCTCAGGTAGGAGCTCAGCCCCAGCAGCACCTCCGAGGGCCGGGCCACCTCCTGGCTGCCCGGGCTGGAGCCCGCCATGGCCACGATGGCCCTGGGGGGACGGCAGGGAGGACGCTCAGGCAGGGAGGCGGCCGAGGGGCAGCTCCCTGCTGGCTGCCACCAGCACCAGCCCCGGGAGGAGCTCAGCACCTCCTGAGGTCCTGGTTGTATCCTGCCATGGCCACAAGGGCTCTGCGGGGACAGAGGCGGCCAAGGGGCAGCTCCCTGCTGGCTGCCACCAGCACCAGGCTCAGGGAGGAGCTCAGCACCTCCTGAGGTCCTGGTTGCATCCTGCCATGGCCACAAGGGCTCTGCGGGGACAGAGGCGGCCAAGGGGCAGCTCCCTGCTGGCTGCCACCAGCACCAGGCTCAGGGAGGAGCTCAGCACCTCCTGAGGTCCTGGTTGCATCCTGCCATGGCCACAAGGGCTCTGCGGGAACAGAGGTGGCCAAGGGGCAGCTCCCTGCTGGCTGCCACCAGCACCAGCCCCGGGGAGGAGCTCAGCACCCCCTGAGGGACCTGGCTGCAGCCTGCCATGGCCACAAGGGCTCTGCGGGAACAGAGGCGGCCGAGGGGCAGCTCCCTGCTGGCTGCCACCAGCACCAGCCCCGGGGAGGAGCTCAGCACCCCTGAGGGACCTGCCTGCAGCCTGCCATGGCCACAAGGGCTCTGCGGGGACAGAGGCGGCCGAGGGGCAGCTCCCTGCTGGCTGCCACCAGCACCAGGCTCAAGGAGGAGCTCAGCACCCCCTGAGGGACCTGCCTGCAGCCTGCCATGGCCACAAGGGCTCCGTGGGGCCCCTGGTGCCCAGGCTGGTGCCCACCTGCTGAGCCTCCTCTCCAGCTGGCAGCTGAGGTACTCTGCTGGGGTCACTGTGTGCCCAAAGACCTCGAAGCTGGGCACCAGGCTGAGGCTGAGGGAGAGCTCTGCCAGGCTCAGGTGCAGCTTGTCCAGGCTGGGGGTGGGCACACAGCTGCCATCAGCCAGGGCACAGCCCCCTGGGCACCACCCCCTGTGCCAGCCGCCTGCCCGCTGTGCCAGCCGCCTGCCCACCTTTGCCAGCCCTCTGCCCGCCCTTCCCAGCCCCCTGCCCACTGTACCAGCCCCCTGCCCACCCTTCCCAGCCCCCTGCCCACTGTGCCAGCCCCTGCCCACCCTTCCCAGCCACCTGCCCACTGTGCCAGCCCCCTGCCCACCCTTCCCAGCCCCCTGCCCACTGTGCCAGCCCCCTGCCCACCCTTCCTAGACCCCTGCCCGCCCTTCCCAGCCCCCTGCCCACTGTACCAGCCCTCTGCCCTCCCTTCCCAGCCCCCTGCCCTCCCTTCCCAACCCCCTGCCCACCCTTCCCAGCCTCCTTCCCACCCTTGCCAGCCCCCCGCCCTCCCTTCCCAGCCCCCCGCCGGCCGTGCCAGCCCGGGGGGGGGCTCACTTGGTGGTCAGGGTCCTGTCCCTGCGGCGGCTCTCGCTGCCTGCCCTCTGCCTCTCGGCCTCTCCCTTCCTGCCGGCTGCCTTCGGAGCCTTCCTGCCGCGGGCGGCGCTGAGGCTGCCGGCGCAGCGCTGCGGCAGCAGCTGGGGAGGGGACCCCGGGCGGGGGCGGCAGGAGGTCACCGAAGGAGGTGGAGGGTGGGGACGACGATCCCCAAGGACAGCCCAGGCAGGGCCTCCGGGGGGCAGCATCCTGCCATGGGGCTCCGCCCCCACCCCCACCCCTACCCAGGGGCTTGGGGGATGCAAGAGGCCAAGGAGGCCACAGAGGTCCTGGAGACCCCAAGGGGCACAAGGACCCCCAAGGGGCACAGGGACCCCCAAGGGGCACACGGACCCCCAAGGGGCACAGAGGTCCTGGAGGGGATGGAGACCCCCAAGGGCCACAGGGACCCCCAAAGGCCACAGAGACCCCCAAAACCAAAGGGACCCCAAAGGGCCACCGGGGTCCTGGAGGGGATGGAGACCCCCAAGGGCCACAGGGACCCCCAAAGGCCACAGAGACCCCCAAAACCAAAGGGACCCCAAAGGGCCACCGGGGTCCTGGAGGGGATGGAGACCCCAAAGGCCACAGGGACCCCAAAGGCCACAGAGACCCCAAGGGGCACAGAGGTCCTGGAGGTGATGGAGACCCCCAAAGACCACAGGGACCCCCAAAAGCCACAGAGACCCCAAAGGCCACAGGGACCCCCGAAGGCCACAGGGACCCCAAAAGGCCAGAGGGGTCCTGGAGGTGCTGCAGCCCCCCAGAAGCCCCCCAGGAGCCGCCCCTCACCTGCTGGCTGAGGCTGTGCTGCTCAGCACAGGCATCCAGGAGGCAGCTGCAGGCCTGGCTGGCAACCTCCTGCAGGAAGCCCTGGCACAGCCCCAGTGCCCGGGCCTGCAGCTGGGCACGCTGGCACGGGGCACACAGACAGCCTGGCACCGGCCCAGCGGCTGGCACCGGCCCCAGCCTGCCACACACACAGCCCTGGCACCAAGCCAGCAGCTGGCACCCACCCCAGCCTGCCACACACACAGCCCTGGCACCACCCCAGCGGCTGGCACCCGCCCCAGCCTGACACACACACAGCCCTGGCACCACCCCAGCGGCTGGCACCGGCCCCAGCCTGCCACACACACAGCCCTGGCACCACCCCAGCAGCTGGCACCCACCCCAGCCTGCCACACACACAGCCCTGGCACCGGCCCAGCAGCTGGCACCCACCTCAGCCTGCCACACACACACAGCCCTGGCACCACCCCAGCGGCTGGCACCAGCCCCAGCCTGCCACACACACAGCCCTGGCACCACCCCAGCGGCTGGCACCAGCCCCAGCCTGACACACACAGCCCTGGCACCACCCCAGCGGCTGGCACCAGCCCCAGCCTGACACACACAGCCCTGGCACCGGCCCAGCAGCTGGCACCCACCTCAGCCTGCCACACACACACAGCCCTGGCACCACCCCAGCGGCTGGCACCAGCCCCAGCCTGACACACACAGCCCTGGCACCACCCCAGCGGCTGGCACCGGCCCGAGCCTGCCACACACACAGCCCTGGCACCAGCCCAGCACCCCCTGCCCCCCATGCCCCCAGTACCTCTCATGCCCCCCGTGCACCCCATTCCCCCCCATGCCCCCATGCCCCCCGTGCCCTGTGCCCCCCGTGCCCCCTGTGCCCCCATGCCTCCTGTATCCCCATGCCCCCGATGTCCCCTGTCTCCCTCTGTCCCCATACCCCCCCATGCCCCCTGTGCTCCCCATGCCCCCCAGTGCCCCCGTGCCCCCCATACCCCTCATACCCCCAGTGCCCCCGTGCCCCCCATACTCCCCGTGCCCCCAGTGCCCCCTGTGCCCCCCATGCCCCTCATGCCCCCCATACCCCCCGTGCCCCCATGCCCCCATACTCCCCGTGCCCCCAGTGCCCCCCGTGCCCCCATGCCCCTCATACCCCCGTGCCCCCTGTGTCCCCCTTACCCCCCATGCCCCCCATACCCCCATACCCCCCGTGCCCCCATGCCCTCGTACCCCCGTGCCCCCTGTGTCCCCCTTACCCCCCATGCCCCCCACACCCCCCGTGCCCCGGGGCTGACCTCCTCGGGGCAGAGGGGGTGCAGGGCGCTGGGCAGGTGGCTGCAGAGCAGGGGGAAGGCCAAGCAGTGGCGCAGCCCCGAGGCCGCCCCCAGGCTGCGCCGGAACATCCGCTCCAGGGGGCCCGGGTAGAAGCTGGGGGCACGGCCGGGGGCACAGGGGGGCAGCAGGGGGCACAGAGGGCGGCAAAGAGGGCAGCAGAAGGGTAAAGAGGGCAGCAGAGGGGCAAAGAGGGTAACAAGGAGAGCAGCAAAGAGGGCAGCAGAGGGACAAAGAAGGCAACAAAGGGGTAAAGAGGGCAACAAAGAGGGCAGGAGAGGGGCAAAGAGGGCAGCAAAGAGGGCAGCAAGGGGGAAAAGAGGGCAGCAGAGAGGCAAAGAAGGCAACAAAGGGGCAAAGAGGGCAACAAAGAGGGCAGGAGAGGGGCAAAGAGGGCAGCAAAGAGGGCAACAGAGGGGCAAAGAGGGCAGCAAAGGGGTAAAGAGGGCAACAAAGAGGGCAGCAAGGGGGCAAAGAGGGCAGCAAAGGGGCAAAGCAAGCAACAAAGGGGCAAAGAGGGCAGCAAAGGGGTAAAGAGGGCAACAAAGAGGGCAGCAAGGGGGTAAAGAGGGCAACAAAGAGGCAGCAAGGGGGCAAAGAGGGCAGCAGAGAGGCAAAGAAGGCAACAAAGGGGCAAAGAGGGCAACAAAGAGGGCAGGAGAGGGGCAAAGAGGGCAGCAAAGAGGGCAACAGAGGGGCAAAGAGGGCAACAGAGGGGCAAAGAGGGCAACAGAGGGGCAAAGAGGGCAGCAAAGGGGTAAAGAGGGCAGCAGAGGGACAAAGAAGGCAACAAAGGGGTAAAGAGGGCAACAAAGAGGGCAGGAGAGGGGCAAAGAGGGCAGCAAAGAGGGCAGCAAGGGGGCAAAGAGGGCAGCAGAGAGGCAAAGAAGGCAACAAAGGGGCAAAGAGGGCAACAAAGAGGGCAGGAGAGGGGCAAAGAGGGCAGCAAAGGGGTAAAGAGGGCAACAAAGAGGGCAGCAAGGGGGCAAAGAGGGCAGCAAAGGGGCAAAGCAAGCAACAAAGGGGCAAAGAGGGCAGCAAAGGGGTAAAGAGGGCAACAAAGAGGGCAGCAAGGGGGCAAAGAGGGCAGCAAAGGGGCAAAGAGGGCAGCAAAGGGGCAAAGAGGGCAGCAGAGGGGCAAAGCAAGCAACAAAGGGGCAAAGAGGGCAGCAAAGGGGTAAAGAGGGCAACAAAGAGGGCAGCAAGGGGGCAAAGAGGGCAGCAAAGGGGCAAAGAGGGCAGCAAAGGGGCAAAGAGGGCAGCAGAGGGGCAAAGCAAGCAACAAAGGGGCAAAGAGGGCAGCAATGGGGCAAAGAGGGCAGCAGAAGGGTACAGAGGGCATCAAAGGGGAAAAGAGGGCAGCAGAGGGGCAAAGAGGGTAACAAAGGGGCAAAGAGTGGCATCTGTGAGTGCCACCTGGCATTGCTGTCCCTGGCACCTAACCCCTGCCCCCCCCTCCCCCTCAGGTCCCTCCCCCAGGGCCATCCCTTCCCCTCTCCCCCCCCAGGCTCCCCTCCACGGCCGCCGGGCTGCAGGCGGTGCCCGGAGGGTGCCCCCGCCAGGGGGTGCCCCCGCCGGGGGGGGCGCCGTGCCCGCGCCGGGGGGCACCCGGGGGCGCTCACCAGAGGTCAGAGAGGTCAGAGGTCTCCTGCAGCAGCTCCTCCAGGCCGTCCAGCAGCTTGGTGTGGAACACGATGAGGTTCAGCACCTGAGCCACGGCCGGGTGCGAGCCCAGCGGCAGAGCTGCCTTGGCCACGCTGCTGTAGGCCTGCGGGCACAGGGGGCACGGCTGGGCACGGGGCTGGGCACGGGGTACAAGGGCTGGGCACAGGGGACAAGGAAAGGGCTGGGATCGGGGCTGGGGTCGGGGCCGGGGTCGGGGCCGGGGTCGGGGCTGGGATCGGGGCTGGGGTCGGGGCCGGGGTCGGGGCCGGGGTCGGGGCTGGGATCGGGGCTGGGATCGGGGCTGGGATCGGGGCCGGGGCCGGGGCCGGGGTCGGGGCCGGGGTCGGGGCTGGGATCGGGGCTGGGATCGGGGCTGGGATCGGGGCCGGGGCCGGGGCCGGGGTCGGGGCTGGGATCGGGGCTGGGATCGGGGCTGGGATCGGGGCCGGGGCCGGGGCCGGGGTCGGGGCTGGGATCGGGGCTGGGGTCGGGGCCGGGGTCGGGGCCGGGGTCGGGGCTGGGATCGGGGCTGGGATCGGGGCTGGGATCGGGGCCGGGGCCGGGGCCGGGGTCGGGGCTGGGATCGGGGCTGGGATCGGGGCTGGGATCGGGGCCGGGGCCGGGGCCGGGGCCGGGGTCGGGGCTGGGATCGGGGCTGGGATCGGAGCTGGGGTCGGGGCCGGGGTCGGGGTCGGGGTCGGAGCTGGGATCGGAGCTGGGGTCGGGGCCGGGGTCGGGGTCGGGGTCGGAGCTGGGATCGGGGCCGGGGCTGGGGCCGGGGTCGGGGCCGGGGTCGGGGCTGGGATCGGGGCCGGGTCTGGGGCCGGGGTCGGGGCTGGGGCTGGGGTCGGGGCTGGGATCGGGGCCGGGGCTGGGGCTGGGATCGGGGCTGGGGCCGGGGTCGGGGCTGGGATCGGGGCCGGGGCTGGGGCCGGGGTCGGGGCCGGGGTCGCGGCAGGCTGAGCCTCGGCTCAGGGCGGACCTGGAGGCGGAACCAGTCGAGGCGCAGCGCTCGGAAGTCAAACTGCTCCTGGTCCGCAGCTGCGGGCAGAGACAGAGCTGGGCAGGGGCTGGAGGGCTCCGGGGGTGCCAGCCGGGGGTGCCAGCCTGGCACCCCACAGGGCACCCAAGAGCTGCTCTCCCCCTCCCTGCCTCCCTCCCCCAAGCCCAGCAGAGCCGCAGGGCTCCCGGGACGGGGGGAGGTCGGTGCCAGGGAGGTGCCAGGGAGGTGCCAGGGAGGTGCCAGGTACCTTCCTTGCCCGAGAGAGCCGAGAGGGTGCTGACGAAGGAGGAGAGGATGACCGACTCCTCCTCGGGGCACACCGGGAGGTTCTGCGGGCACAGAGCTGCGGGTGGGCACCGCCCGCGACGGGGGGGGGGGCCGAGGGGACGGTGCCAGCCCCCGGGGGCGGTGCCAGCCCGGCGGTGGGCAGTGCCAGCCGTACCTGGATGACTTCGCTGAGCACCAGGGCGTCGAAGCGAGCCAGGTAGGGGCCGTGGTAGCGCCGCAGGAGCTGCTGCCGCTGCCGTGCCAGGCGCCGCAGCTGCTCCACCAGGAACAGCAGCTCTGCCACCTGGCTGGCACCGCGGCCCGCCGGGGGCACCCGTCAGGACCGGGGCTGTGCCCCTCCGATGCCAGCCGAGCTCCACCCCCCCCACCCACGCCCCCGACCCAACCCCGGAGCCAGCCGCACCCCCCCCCCCCCAGCCGCAGTGCCAGCTGTGCCCCCCGAGGCACCTGTGCCCTCCAAGTGCCATCTGTGCCCCCCAAGTGCCACCTGTGCCCCCAGAGCAAGCTGCGCCTCCCCAACCTTCTGTGCCCACCAAGTGCCACCTGTGCCACCCAAGTGCCACCTGTGCCCCCCAGACAGCTGTGCCCCCCAAGTGCCAGCCGTGCCACCCAGCAAGCTGTGTCCCCCCAGCCAGCTGTGCCCAAATGCCACCTGTGCCCTCCAAGTGCCATCTGTGCCCACCAAGTGCCACCTGTGCTACCTGTGCCCCCCACCCCCAGCAAGCTGTGCCCCCCAGCCAGCTGTGCCACCCAAGTGCCACCTGTTGCCCCCCAGCCGGCTGTGCCCCCCAGGTGCCAGCTGTGCCGCCAGCGCCCACCCCCGCCGCAGGGCACTGCCCACCGGCCGCCCAGGCTGCCCCGGAGCCGGGGTGTGCCCGGTGGGGCTGGCTCCCTGCCGGTGCCCACGGCCCCGGTGCCAACCTGTCCACGAAGTCCTCGGGGTTCCTGCTCTTGGTGACGTGCCCGGCGTGCCGTGCCAGCCATGCCAGCTCGTCCCGGCACAGCGACAGCGCCATGAACACCAGCAGAGCCTGGGCACCGCGGGGGCAATCAAGGGAGGGGCTTGAGGGCACCCGGGAGGGACTTGAGGGCACCCAGGGTGGCACCACCAGCCCTGGGCAGCGGGGAGGGAAACCAGGGAGGGGCCTGAGGGCACCCGGGGTGGTTTGAGGGCACCCAAGGGTGGCACCACCCGCCCTGGGCACCGGGGGGGGGGGCAATCACGGAGAGGCCTGAGGGCAGCCAGGGTGGTTTGAGGGCACCCAGGGTGGCACCACCAGCCCTGGGCACCACGGCGGGGGAATCAAGGGGTGGTTTGAGGGCACCCAGCGGCTGGCACGGGCAGTGCCCGCCCCACCCGCAGCCGGTTTCGACCCAAGGCAGCGCCTGGCACCCGAACCCTGCCCCCCCCCCCAGCCCCCCGCTCGGTGCCCACCTTGGGTGCCAGCAGCCCAGGCTGGTCCTCCAGCAGTGCCAACAGCTCCCGCACTGCCCCCGCAGGTAACTCCTCCGGCCCCGGTGCAGGGCAGCGCTGCGGGCAGGGAGGGGGCACGGGGGGGGGGGTCAGGGGTGGGGGCACCCAACCCACCCCCCGGCGCCAGCAGAGCCGCCAGCAGCAGCTGGCACGGGCAGGAGCCGTGGCAGAGGGGGCACCCCAGCGGGGCACCCCCTGGGCGCTGCCAGCCTCGAGGAGGAGCTCCTGGGTGCCCCCAAGCTCGCTGGGTCCCCCGCCCCGTGTCAGCCCCGGGGGTGCCCAGAGGGTGCCCAGGGGTGCCCCCAACCTGTGAGCCGCTGCCAGCTCCTTGCACTCCTTGACGTCTGCCACTCGCTTGCCAAACCTGCAGGAGGGGCACAGGTTGGCACCGCCCCTGGCACAGGCCCCCCCCAGGGTAGCACCCAGCAGAGCCCCGGGACAGCCTCCCCCCCCCCCGCCCAGGGCCCCAGGCCAGGGGCACCCAGCACGGCACCCAGCCCCTGGCACCCGGCACAACCCCCTGGCACCCAGCACGGCACCCAGCACACCCCCTGGCACACCCCTGGCACCCAGCACAGCACCCCAGAGAGCCCCTGGCACCCAGCACAACCCCTTGGCACCCAGCACGGCACCCAGCACACCCCCTGGCACCCAGCACGGCACCCAGCACAACCCCTTGGCACCCAGCACGGCACCCAGCACATCCCCTGGCACCCAGCACGGCACCCAGCACATCCCCTGGCACCCAGCACGGCACCCAGCACAACCCCTTGGCACCCAGCACGGCACCCAGCACAGCCCCCTGGCACCCAGCACGGCACCCAGCACAACCCCATTGGCACCCAGCACGGCACCCAGCACAACCCCTTGGCATCCAGCACGGCACCCAGCACAACCCCTTGGCACCCAGCACGGCACCCAGCACACCCCGTGGCACCCAGCACAACCCCTTGGCACATCCCCTGGCACACCCCTGGCACCCAGCACGGCACCCCAGAGAGCTCCTGGCACCCAGCGCCACCTCTCAGCACCCCAGAGAGTCCCTGGCACATCCCCCGGCACCCAGCACAACCCCTTGGCACCCAGCACCCCCCAGGCACCCCCACACACCCCTCCCGGCTCCCCCCGCGGCGGTGCCCGCGGTGCCCGCGGTACCCCTTGAGGCTGCCCAGCAGCTCCTCGCAGGCTCTGTGCACCGGCAGCGCCTCGTCCCGCAGCAGCGAGATGTAGAGCGACCCCTGCAGGGCCTGGCGCCACAGCTCCTGGCACGGCGGCGTGCCCAGCGCCCCCGGGCACACCAGGAAGCCCACTGCGGGCACGGCGGGCTCAGCCAGGCGCCCCCGCGCTGCCACCCCGCAGCGGCGACCCCCTGCCCGCCTGGCGTTGGGGACCCCTTGCCCAGGTGGCGTTGGGGAGACCCTGTCCGGCTGGCATCGGGGACCCCTGCCCGGCTGGCATTGGGGAGCCCCTGCCCGGCTGGCATTGGGGACCCCCTGTCCGGCTGGCATTGGGGAGCCCCTGCCCGGCTGGCACTGGAGACCCTGTGCCCAGCTGGCAGGATTCCCCCTGTGCCCGGATGGCACTGGGGACCTTGTGCCCAGGTGGATGAGGACCCTGTGCCCAGGTGGCATTGGGGACCCTGTGCCCAGGTGGCATTGGGGACCCTATGCCCTAGGTGGGCAAAGACCCTGTGCCCAGGTGGGTGAGGACCCTGTGCCCGGATGGCACTAGGGACCTTGTGCCCAGGTGGGTGAGGACCCTGTGCCCAGATGGCATTGGGGACCTGTGCCCAGGTGGCATTGGGAACCCTATGCCCTAGGTGGGCAAAGACCCTGTGCCCAGGTGGGTGAGGACCCTGTGCCCAGATGGCACTGAGGACCCCGTGCCCAGCTGGCATTGCGAACCCCGTGCCCAGCTGTCAGGGTGCCCCCGTGCCCAGCTGGCATTGGGAACCCCATGTCCGGGTGGCATTGGGAACCCCGTGCCCGGGTGGCATTGGGAACCCCGTGCCCAGCTGTCAGGGTGCCCCCGTGCCCAGCTGGCATTGGGAGCCCGGTGCCCAGCTGGCATGGCGCCCCCGTGCCCGGCACTCACGCAGGATCCAGCGCTCCATCACCTCCAGGGACAGATACTCGCAGGCCACCTGGGGGCACCAGTGCCAGGCTGTCACCGTGCCCAGCCCCCCCCTCCCCCTCCCCGGCGTGCCCAGGGGGCGGGGCTGGCACTCACGGTGTCGGAGGTGGCAGGGCTGAGCATGGTGCCCGCCGTGCCCAGCAGGCTGAGCAGCTGCTGGCAGTGCCACTGCTCGGCGCCCAGGTTGCGGCGGGCGAAGAGGTGGCGCAGGGAGAGGAGGGCACCGCTGAGAGCCTGGCACGGGCACAGAGGAGACCTCCCTGAGGGGCGGGGCGGGGGCGGGGCAGGGCGTGGCCCCGCGGGGGGTGGGGGAGGGGCGGGGGAGGGGCAGGAGCCTGGGCCCCACCTCCGTGTGGGGTCCGAACTCCTCGGTCAGTTTCTTGAGGGGGTGGTCGTAGTCCAGCACCAGCTGTGCCAGGCGGGCAAAGCCGGGGTCGCTGCGGGCACAGGCACAGAGGGGGTTGGGGGTGGGCACACGGGGGATGGGGGTGGGCACAGAGTGCTCGGGGATGGGCACAGAGGGGCTGGGGACAGTCACCCAGGACTTGGGGATGGGCACCCAGGGGCTGGGGATGGGCACAGAGGGGCTGGGGATGGGCACAGAGGGGCTGGAGATGGGCACCCAGGGGCTGGGGATGGGCACCCAGGGGCTGGGGATGGGCACAGAGAGGTTGGGGATGGGCACAGGGGGGCTGGGGATGGGCACAGAGGGGATGGGGGTGGGCATAGGGAGGATGAGGATGGGCAAAGAGGGACTGGGGATGGGCACAGAAGGGCTTGGGGACGGGCACAGAGGGGATGAGGGTGGGCATAGGGAGGATGAGGATGGGCACAGAGGGCTGGGGGGGACGGGCACACGGGGGATGGGGATGGGCATAGGGAGGATGAGGATGGGCACAGAGGGGCTGGGGATGGGCACAGAGGGGCTGGGGATGGGCACAGAGGGCTCGGGGACGGGCACACGGGGGATGGGGACGGGCACACGGGGGCTGGGGATGGACACAGAGGGGCTGGGGATGGGCACGGAGGGGCTGGGGATGGGCACAGAGGGGCTGGGGGTGGGCATAGGGAGGATGAGGATGGGCAGAGAGGGGCTGGGGATGGGCACAGAGGGGCTGGGGATGGGCACGGAGGGCTCGGGGACGGGCACGGAGGGGCTGGGGACAGCCCCCTAGAGGGCACAATGGGGTCGGGGAGGGCCAGCCCGGGGAGGAGCCGTGCCAGCCGCGGGAGGGAAGGAGCCATGCCAGCCGCGGGAGGGGCCGTGCCAGCCACCTGGTGCCATGGCTCAGCTGGTGGGCACAGTGGTAGAGGCCGATGAGCAGGCGCCGCTCCTCGGTGCGTGCCAGCAGCAGCACCAGGGACACGTAGGTGACAACCAGGTCCAGGTAGCTCTTGGTGAGGTCGTAGTTGATGTGCTGGGGAGGGGGCACAGCCCTCAGCACGCTGCCAGGGGCCGTGCCAACCCCGCCCCCCCCTCTACCCACCCCCACCCCCCCGCGATGCCAGCCCCGCTCCCGGGGCACTCACGATGTCGAAGAAGCAGCGGTTGGCATCGATGGCGCTCAGCAGCTCGTAGACGTGGTCCTGGCGGGGCAGGGCACGGCTGGCATCGGCGCGGCGGTGCCAGGGCCGTGTGCCCACAATCCCCACCACCCCCCCCCACCTCATTCCCCCCCCGGGTGCCCTGCTGTGCCCACCCGGCTCACCCTGAACTCCAGGACGTCCAGGAAGGAGAGGTAGAAAGGTGCCAGGGCCCTGGCGATGTCCTCCCGGGCCCGGTGCACCGGCGCCAGCTGCTGCTGCGGGGGGGACGCGGAGGGGACGCTGAGGGGGGGGGGCAGGGGCACGGAGGGGACACGCGGGGTGGGGGGACACGGAGGGGACACGGAGGGGGGATGCGGAGGGGACACGCGGGGTGGGGGGACACGGAGGGGACACTGGGGGGGGGATGCGGAGGGGACACGCGGGATGGGGGGGACATAGAGGGGACACTGAGGGGTGGGGGGACACGGAGGGGACACTGGGGGGGGGGGGGACACTGGGGGGACGGAGGGGACACTCGGGGTGGGGGGACACGGAGGGGACACTGGGGGGGGGACACGGAGGGGACACTCGGGGTGGGGGGACACGGAGGGGACACTGAGGAGGGGGACACACGGAGGGGACACTGAGGGGGGGGGACGCGGAGGGGACACTGGGGGGGACATGGAGGGGACACTCGGAGTGGGGGGACACGGAGGGGACACTGAGGGGGGATGCGGAGGGGACACTCGGGGTGGGGGGACACGGAGGGGACACTGAGGAGGGGGACACAGAGGGGATAGTGAGGAGGGGGGGACACGGAGGGGACACTCGGGGGGGGGGACACGGAGGGGACACTGGGGGGGACATGGAGGGGACACTCGGGGTGGGGGGACACGGAGGGGACACTGGGGGGGGACACGGAGGGGACGCTGAGGAGGGGGACACACGGAGGGGACACTGAGGGGGGATGCGGTGGGGACACTGAGGAGGGGGACACAGAGGGGATAGTGAGGAGGGGGACACGGAGGGGACACTGGGGGGGACACGGAGGGGACACTCGGGGGGGGGGACACGGAGGGGACACTGAGGAGGGGG
This sequence comes from Picus viridis, assembly GCA_033816785.1. Taxonomy (NCBI): domain Eukaryota; kingdom Metazoa; phylum Chordata; class Aves; order Piciformes; family Picidae; genus Picus; species Picus viridis. Next base: position 48,421 of record JAWKAJ010000078.1, on the reverse strand, counting down.
GACACGGAGGGGACACTGGGGTGGGGGGACACGGAGGGGACACTGCGGGGGGGGGGGACACGGAGGGGACACTGGGTGGGGGGACACGGAGGGGACATTGAGGAGGGGGACACACGGAGGGGACACTGAGGAGGGGGACACGGAGGGGACAAAGGGTGGGGCCAGGGGGGTTAGGGGCCAGGGGGGCTGGGGCCAAGGGGGTTGGGACGGGGGGGAGGGGTTGGGGACAGGGTGGGGGACAAAGGGTGGGCCCAGGGCGATTGGGGGCCGGGGGGGGCCAAGGGGTGGGGGTGAGGGGGTGGGGGCCAGGGGGGTGGGGCCAAAGGGGTTGGGACGGGGTGGGGACAGGGTGGGGGACAAAGGGTGGGGCCAGGGGGGTTGGGGGCCAGGGGGCTGGGGCCGGGGGTGGCCGGGGCGGGGGTGGGGACCACCCTCACCGTGCTGCCCCTCACGTCGAGGTGAGGAAACCTCTTGCTGATGAACTTGAGGGAGGACTCCATGGCCTTGTCGCTGAGGCAGGGAGGCCTCGTCCTGGGGTTGGAGCACGTCTGTGGGGACCCCCCCGCGCCCCGAGAGGATCAGATATCCCCCAGACGCCCCCTCCCCAAAATCACGGGTCCCCCAACCCCCTCCACCTCCCTGACCCTTCCCAACCTCCAGCTCCGCTTCTGCCCCCTGCGATGGGGGGAAGGGAGGGGGACCCCAGCGTCCTGCACCCCAAAGCTTGGCTCCCGTGGGGACCTGGGGTGCCAAGGGTGCCCCCTAGACCCACCCCCAGACCCCCTCAGACCCCCCCCGGCCCCCCCAGCGGCCACCTTCTTGACGTGGTAGATGCGGACCAGGACGCCCCTGCCCCGCTGGGTGAGCAGCGTCAGCTTCTCCGCCAGCTTCTGCTGGTAGATGGAGGGCAGGGACATGGTGCCAGGCGGGGTGCCAGCGGCCCTGGGGGTGCCAACGGCCCTGGGGGTGCCAGCCTTGCCTCCGCCGCTCTGGGCCCCCAAAAGACTCAACTTCCCCTTCCTCAGCTTCCTGGGCCGGGCCCCGAGCTGGGGACGACGCCGCAGGCAGCACGTGACGGCGCCGTCGGCACCCGCTGCCCCCGGCTGGGTGCCACCAGGGGTGCCCCCAGGGGTGCCCGCTGCCACCCTGTCTGGGTGCCCCCAGGGGTGCCCACTGCCACCACGGCTGGGTGCTCTGGGCTCCTATTGCCCTGCCTGGCACCCTGTACCACCCTCTGTGCCCACAGAGCACCACTGGGGACACAGAGCCCTGCCTGGCACCCTGTACCACCCTCTGTGTCCACAGAGCACCACTGGGATCCATGGAGCCCTGCCTGGCACCCTGTACCACCCTCTGTGCCCACAGAGCACCACTGGGGACACAGAGCCCTGCCTGGCACCCTGTACCACCCGCTGTGCCCACAGAGCACCACTGGGACCCACAGAGCCCTGCCTGGCACCCCTGTACCACCCTCTGTGCCCACAGAGCACCACTGGGGACACAGAGCCCTGCCTGGCACCCTGTACCACCCTCTGTGCCCACAGAGCACCACTGGGGACACAGAGCCCTGCCTGGCACCCTGTACCACCCTCTGTGCCCACAGAGCACCACTGGGATCCATGGAGCCCTGCCTGGCACCCTGTACCACCCTCTGTGCCCACAGAGCACCACCGGGGACACAGAGCCCTGCCTGGCACCCTGTACCACCCTCTGTGCCCACAGAGCACCACTGGGGACACAGAGCCCTGCCTGGCACCCTGTACCACCCTCTGTGCCCACAGAGCACCACTGGGATCCATGGAGCCCTGCCTGGCACCCTGTACCACCCTCTGTGCCCACAGAGCACCACCGGGGACACAGAGCCCTGCCTGGCACCCTGTACCACCCTCTGTGCCCACAGAGCATCACCGGGGACACATGGAGCCCTGCCTGGCACCCTGTACCACCCTCTGTGCCCACAGAGCACCACTGGGATCCATGGAGCCCTGCCTGGCACCCTGTGCCCACAGAGCACCACCACAGAGCTGCCTGCACCCACCAGAGCACCACTGGGACCCACAGAGCCCTGCCTGGCACCCTGTACCACCCTCTGTGCCCACAGAGCACCACTGGGAACACAGAGCCCTGCCTGGCACCCTGTACCACCCGCTGTGCCCACAGAGCACCACTGGGACCCACAGAGCCCTGCCTGGCACCCTGTACCACCCTCTGTGCCCACAGAGCACCACCGGGGCCCACGGAGCCCTGCCTGGGCCCCCGTCACGCCGCCCGGGGCCGCAGGGCGCTGCCGGGAGCCCCGTTCCGGTCGCTCAGAGCTGCGCCGCCCGCAGCCCCTCCGGCCCCGCCCGGCTCACACCGCCCCGGCCCCGCCTGCGCCGCCGCTCCGTGCCGGGCAGCGCCGGACTGCGAGCGCCCCGCGGCGGCGGCACCGGGGACTGCACTGCCCTGCTGCTGCTGCTGCCGCCGGTGCCTGCCCCGAGCCCTGCCCTGCGCTGCTGCCGGTGCCGACACCGAGCCCTGCCCTGTGCTGCTGCCGGTGCTGACACCGAGCCCTGCCCTGCGCTGCCCCCGGTGCTGACACCGAGCCCTGCCCTGCGCTGCCCCCGGTGCTGACACCGAGCCCTGCCCTGCGCTGCTGCCGGTGCTGACACCGAGCCCTGCCCTGCGCTGCCCCCGGTGCTGACACCGAGCCCTGCCCTGCGCTGCCCCCGGTGCTGACACCGAGCCCTGCCCTGCGCTGCTGCCGGTGCTGACACCGAGCCCTGCCCTGCGCTGCCCCCGGTGCTGACACCGAGCCCTGCCCTGCGCTGCCCCCGGTGCTGACACCGAGCCCTGCCCTGCGCTGCCCCCGGTGCTGACACCGAGCCCTGCCCTGCGCTGCCCCCGGTGCTGACACCGAGCCCTGCCCTGCGCTGCTGCCGGTGCTGACACCGAGCCCTGCCGCTGCTGTTGCCGGTGCTGACACCGAGCCCTGCCCTGCGCTGCGCCCCGGTGCTGACACCGAGCCCTGCCCTGCGCTGCTGCCGGTGCTGACACCGAGCCCTGCCCTGCGCTGCCCCCGGTGCTGACACCGAGCCCTGCCCTGCGCTGCTGCCGGTGCTGACACCGAGCCGAGCCCTGCCCTGCGCTGCCCCGGTGCTGACACCGAGCCCTGCCCTGCCCCCGCTGCCCCCGGTGCTGACACCGAGCCCTGCCCTGCGCTGCCGCCGGTGCTGACACCGAGCCCTGCCCTGCGCTGCCCCCGGTGCTGACACCGAGCCCTGCCCTGCGCTGCCCCCGGTGCTGACACCGAGCCCTGCCCTGCGCTGCTGCCGGTGCTGACACCGAGCCCTGCCGCTGCTGTTGCCGGTGCTGACCCCGAGCCCTGCCCTGCGCTGCTGCCGGTGCCGACCCCGCGCCCTGCCCCGGGCCCTGCCCTGCGCTGCTGCTGCCGGTGGCGGCGGGCGCCAGGCGCTGCGGCCATGGGCACTGGGGCGCGGCGCTGCTCCGGCGGCAGCGGCGGCGGTTGGAGCCCAACGGCAGCCCCGGGCCGGCAGCGGAGGCTGGCGATGGATCCGGACGAGCTGGTGCAGTGCCCCTACGACCGCAGCCACCGCGTCCGGGTCTGCAGGCTGCCCTACCACCTGGTCAAGTGCGGCAGGGTGAGGGGGAAGGCGAGGGCGATGGGGAGGGGCCTAGGGGGGCCTGGGGCTTGGGGGGGTTCTATGGGGGCCTGGGACTTGGGGGGGGCGCGGGGCTTGCAGCGGGTCTGGGGCTTGCAGCAGGTTTGTAGGGGGTCAGTGGGGGTCTGAGGCTTGCTAGGGGTCTATGGGGGTCAGAGCCTGGGGCTTGCAGCAGGTCTGGGGCTTGCTGGGGTCTATGGGGGGCTGGAGCCTGGGGCTTGCAGCAGGTCTGGGGCTTGCTGGGGGTCTACAGGGGGTCAGAGGGGGTCTGAGGCTTGCTGGGGGTCTATGGGGGTCAGAGCCTGGGGCTTGCAGCAGGTCTGGGGCTTGCTAGGGGTCTATGGGGGTCAGAGCCTGGGGCTTGCAGGGGGTCTGGGGCTTGCTGGGGGTCTATAGGTGGTCAGAAGGGGTCTTGTGGCTTGCCGGGGGTTGGGGCCAGTGGTTGAGGGGTGTCAGGGTTGGAGCCGGAGCCTGCTGGGGGCAGGTTTTGTCCCCAGCCCCTCTCACCTGCCCGTGCCCCCCCCCCCAGAACAACCCCCAGGCTGCCCGCAGGCTGGCATCCTGCCCCTTCAATGCCCGGCACCAGGTGCCCCGGCCCGAGCTCCAGAGCCACCTCAGCTCCTGCCCTGACAGAGAGCAACTCGACCTGCCCCAGGGTACAGCGCAGCCACCCCCGCCCCCACCCCGCGGGGGCTGCTCCCCGGGCGCTGCCCCCTCTCACCGCTGTCCCCTCTGGCCCCTCAGACATCGACCTGGCCCTCAGCCGCCAGCTGAAGCAACCAGAAGCCCTCCCAGGCTGGGCATGGCTCCCGTGCAGCGAGGACTGGGAGGCTGGTGAGCGCCCCCCGGCCTTCCAGTGCCAGGGGGTGGGGGGTGGGGGGGTGTCCCCTTTGCCATGGCACCCCAGAGCTGGCACATCCCTTCCCCCCCCCTCCCAATCTCCTTCCCCCTTGCAGAGCTGGAGGAGCTGGAGGAGCCTCCACCCTTCATCCTGAGGTGTGGGGTGAGAGCCCTGCCCCCCACGAGGGACAGGTAAGGAGGAGAGAGAGCTGGGGGTGCCCCCCGGCAGGGCTGTGCCCTCCCCTGGGGGTCCCCTCGCCCTGGGGGTCCCCTCCCCGGCAGGGCTGTGCCCTCCCCTGGGGGTCCCCTCGCCCTGGGGGTCCCCTCCCCGGCAGGGCTGTGCCCTCACCCTGGCACCCCCCGCCCCTTTCTTTCTCCCTCCAGCTCTGCCGGGGCAGCATGGGGGGGGGCCAGAGGAGCAGCAGGATGCCCAGCGCCGGGGGCAGAGCGGAGGGCACGGAGGGGCCCCTGGCCGGTGGCAGCAGGAGCAGGGCAGTGCCAGGCCGCCCCCCAGCGGCAGCAGAGTCGCTGAGGTGCCCGGGGGTGGGGGGGGGGGGGCTGTGCCCCCTCGGCAGGGAGGGCTCCTCAGAGCTTTTAAATAAATCTCATTAATATAATTGCGCAGGAGAGGCCCCCGGGGGGGGGGGGGTCGGGACACCCTGGGGAGGGGGTGTGGACTGTGCCCCCGGGGAGGTACCCAGGGCGCTGTGCCAGCTGGGCACAAGGACAGCTCCTGCCGGCAGCCCCTCCCCCACCCCACCCCCCATCGGCTTCGCTGCTCCCAGCATGCTCTGTGCCGCCCCCTCCCCACCCCCCCCCCCCCCCGGTTTAACCCTGTGCCAACCCCCGGTGCCAGCTGGGGTCCCTGTCACGCCCCCCCCAGTGTGTGCCCATAACCCCCAAGGGACCAGCCCTTGGCGCTGCCACCCCTACCCCGAGCGTCCCACTCACCCCTAGGCACTCCCACGCCTCTGTACCCCCCCCCCCCCGAATGTCCTTGTAGCCCCCGGGGAATGTCCTTGTACCCCCCCGGAACGTCCTTGTACCCCCCCCCGAACGTCCCTGGAACCCCCGTGGAAGGTCCCTGTACACCCCCCCGGGAATATCCCACTACTCCCCCCACCCCCCCGGAACGTCCCTGGAACCCCCCTCCCGGAATATCCCTGTACCCCCCAGGAATATCCCTGTGCCCCCCCCAGGAATATCCCTGTGCCCCTCCCCCAGGAATATCCCTGTACCCCCCAGGAATATCCCTGTGCCCCCCCCCCAGGAATATCCCTGTACCCCCCCCCAGGAATATCCCTGTGCCCCCCCCCAGGAATATCCCTGTACCCCCCCCCAGGAATATCCCTGTGCCCCCCCCCCAGGAATATCCCTGTACACCCCCTCGGGAATATCCCTGTGCCCCCCCCCCCCCCCGAATATCCCTGTACCCCCCTGCCATACCTGTGTGCGCCCCCCCCATTGTCCCCCCTCCCAGCCCCCTCCCCCCCCCCAAAACTCAGCGCTGGGGTGGTGCCAAGCGCCCCCCCCCATCCCTCCCCCGGGGGCCACTCTGCATGACCCCAACCCCCCTTTCCCGCCCCCCCCCGCCCTCTCCGGTCCCTCTGTCCCCAAAGCGGGCAGTGCCAGGCGGCTGCCGCCCAAATCTGGGGGAGGGGGCCGCGGGGGGGGGGCCCTATTTTGGGGCCTCTTGCGCAAGGAGCCTGCCTCAGGCTGCGTCCCGAGGAGCATCTGGAGCTGGAATCCTTCCGCCTGGGGAGGGGAGGGCGGGGACGGGGAGGGGGGGAATGGGGGATGGGGGCGGGGGACATACGCAGCTGAGGAGGGGGGAGCCCCCTCCCCACTTCCCCGTCCCTTCTGCGCTGTGCCCCCCCCCCCCCGCACCCCTCCCTGCCAGCCTGGCTGGGACACGCCCGGCACACCCAGCCCGGCTCTGGGAATGCCGGGGGGGGGGGCTGGGGGGGGGGGGGGGGGGGGGTGGTTAGGGAATCCCTCGATCCTCCCCCCCCCCCCCCCCCACCGCGCCTCAATCCTCCCTCCCCCTCCCAGTCCCCACGGGGGTGGGAATGGGGAGTGTGTGTGTCCCCCCCCCACCCCGGTGGAGGGGTGGGAGTGGGGGTGGGGCAGGCACTGAGCGCCCCCACCCCCCCCCACCCCCCCGGCGGGGCTGATTTTGAGGGGGGGGAATCCCCGAGCGAGGGGGATGGGAGGGGGGGGGGGGGGTTTCCTTCCTTTCCAGCGGTTCACTCGGAGGTCGGATCCGGATCCGGGGGAAGGGGAATTGGGGCTTGGGGGGGGAGGTGGGAGCAGGGTCTGGAGTTGCCATCAATCCCTGTGTGTGTGTGCCCCCCTCCTCCTCCTCACGGACCCCCCCGCTCCCCCCCCCCCCGGCGCCGGCCGCGCAGCTGCCTGCAGCCTCGTCCCGGCACCGACCCCGCTGGCAGCCGCCGCCGGGCCCGGCCCAGCCGGGAGCTGCTTTTCCTCTCCCCCTCCTTCCCCCACAGCCTTTTCCCCTTCCTCCTCTCCCCCACCCCCCCCTCCAGACCCGTTTCGAACTCATTCATCGGCGTTGGGGCTTATTTTGGGGAGGGGGAGGAGGGGGAAGAATTATCTCCCCGCAGCGCCCCCCGCCCCCCGGGGGCTTTCTCGCCGCCCAACGCCTCCAGCCGCGGCCACAAACCCCCTCCGTGGGGCTTCCTCCGCTGCCCCTCGCCCCCACCCCACCCCCCCGCGCCGCGGGGGCCTTCCTCGCCCACCCCCCACCCCCTCCCACCCCACGCAGGTGGAAAATCATCCAAATCCTTCCCGGTTCCAGCCAGATCCTTCCCTGCTCCATGCTGGTCCCTCCCTGTTCCAGCCCCGAGCCCTCCCTCCTCCCCCCCCCCGCCTCAGCCGAGTCCTCCTCTGCTGCTTTCCAATCTGTTCCGTCCCGGTCCCATCCCCTTCCCTGCTCCTTCCCTGCTCCCTTCCTGCTCCCTTCCTGCTCCTTCCCTGCTCCTTCCCTGCTCCTTCCCTGCTCCCTTCCCTGCTCCCTTCCCTGCTCCCTTCCCTGCTCCTTCCCTGCTCCTTCCCTGCTCCCTTCCCTGCTCCCTTCCCTGCTCCTTCCCTGCTCCCTTCCCTGCTCCCTTCCCTGCTCCTTCCCTGCTCCCTTCCCGCTCCCTTCCCGCTCCCTTCCCTGCTCCCTTCCCTGCTCCCTTCCCTGCTCCTTCCCTGCTCCCTTCCCTGCTCCCTTCCCTGCTCCTTCCCTGCTCCCTTCCCTGCTCCCTTCCCTGCTCCTTCCCTGCTCCCTTCCCTGCTCCTTCCCTGCTCCTTCCCTGCTCCCTTCCCTGCTCCCTTCCCTGCTCCTTCCCTGCTCCCTTCCCTGCTCCCTTCCCTGCTCCCTTCCTGCTCCCTTCCTGCTCCCTTCCTGCTCCTTCCCTGCTCCTTCCCTGCTCCCTTCCTGCTCCTTCCCTGCTCCCTTCCCTGCTCCCTTCCCTGCTCCCTTCCCTGCTCCTTCCCTGCTCCCTTCCCTGCTCCCTTCCTGCTCCCTCCCTGCTCCCTCCCTGCTCCCTTCCCCTGCTCCTTCCCTGCTCTCTCCCCGCTCCCTTCCCTGCTCCTTCCCTGCTCCCTCCCTGCTCCCTTCCCTGCTCCCTTCCCCTGCTCCTTCCCTGCTCCCTCCCTGCTACCTCCCTGCTCCCTTCCCTGCTCCCTTCCCTGCTCCCTTCCCTGCTCCTTCCCTGCTCCCTCCCTGCTCCCTTCCTGCTCCCTTCCCTGCTCCCTCCCCTGCTCCTTCCCTGCTCCCTCCCTGCTCCCTCCCCGCTCCCTCCCTGCTCCCTTCCCGCTCCCTTCCCTGCTCCCTTCCCTGCTCCTCCCTGCTCCCTTCCTGCTCCCTTCCCTGCTCCCTTCCTGCTCCTTCCTGCTCCTTCCTGCTCCCTTCCTGCTCCTTCCCTGCTCCTTCCCTGCTCCCTTCCTGCTCCCTTCCTGCTCCTTTCCTGCTCCCTTCCTGCTCCCTTTCCTGCTCCCTTCCTGCTCCCTTCCTGCTCCTTTCCTGCTCCCTTCCCTGCTCCTTCCCCTGCTCTTCCTGCTCCCTTCCTGCTCCCTTCCTCCTTCCCTGCTCCCTTCCTGCTCCTTCCCTGCTCCTTCCCTGCTCCCTTCCCTGCTCCCTTCCCTGCTCCCTTCCCTGCTCCTTCCCTGCTCCCTTCCCTGCTCCCTTCCCCTGCTCCTTCCCTGCTCCTTCCCTGCTCCTTCCCCTGCTCCCTTCCCTGCTCCTTCCCTGCTCCCTTTCCCTGCTCCTTCCCCTGCTCCCTTCCCTGCTCCCTTCCCTGCTGCTCCTTCCCTGCTCCTTCCCTGCTCCTTCCCCTGCTCCTTTTCCCTGCTCCTTTCCCTGCTCCTTCCCTGCTCCCTTCCTGCTCCCTTCCTGCTCCCTTCCTGCTCCTTCCCTGCTCCCTTCCCTGCTCCCTTCCTGCTCCCTTCCTGCTCCCTTCCTGCTCCTTCCCTGCTCCCTTCCCTGCTCCTTTCCCTGCTCCCTTCCCCTGCTCCCTTCCCTGCTCCCTTCCCTGCTCCCTTCCCTGCTCCTTCCCTGCTCCCTTCCCTGCTCCTTCCCTGCTGCCCTTCCCTGCTCCCTTCCTGCTCCTTCCCTGCTCCTTCCCTGCTCCTTCCCTGCTCCCTTCCCTGCTCCCTTCCCTGCTCCTTCCCTGCTCCTTCCCTGCTCCCTTCCTGCTCCTTCCCTGCTCCCTTCCCTGCTCCTTTCCCTGCTCCTTTCCCTGCTCCTTCCCTGCTCCCTTCCCTGCTCCTTTCCTTCCCTGCTCCTTCCCTGCTCCTTCCCTGCTCCTTCCCTGCTCCTTCCCTGCTCCCTTCCCTGCTCCTTCCCTGCTCCTTCCCTGCTCCCTTCCCTGCTCCCTTCCCTGCTCCTTCCCTGCTCCTTCCCTGCTCCTTCCCCTGCTCCTTTCCCTGCTCCTTTCCCTGCTCTTCTTTCCCCTGCTCCCTTCCTGCTCCCTTCCCTGCTCCTTTCCCTCCCTTCCTGCTCCCTTCCTGCTCCCTTCCCTGCTCCTTCCCTGCTCCCTTCCCTGCTCCCTTCCCCTGCTCCCTTCCCTGCTCCCTTCCCTGCTCCCTTCCTGCTCCCTTCCCTGCTCCCTTCCCTGCTCCCTTCCCTGCTCCTTCCCTCCTTCCCTGCTCCCTTCCTGCTCCCTTCCTGCTCCCTTCCTGCTCCCTTCCTGCTCCCTTCCCCTGCTCCTTCCCTGCTCCTTCCCTGCTCCCTTCCCTGCTCCCTTCCTGCTCCCTTCCCCCTGCTCCTTTCCCTGCTCCCTTCCCTGCTCCCTTCCCTGCTCCCTTCCCTGCTCCCTTCCCGCTCCCTTCCCTGCTCCCTTCCCGCTCCCTTCCCTGCTCCCTTCCCTGCTCCCTTCCCTGCTCCCTTCCCTGCTCCCTTCCCACTCCTTCCCTGCTCCCTCCCTGCTCCTTTTCCATCCCAATCCCTTCCCTGCTCCATCCCAAATCCCCTCCCTGCTTCATCTCCATCCTTTCCTTGCTCCATCCAAATCTTCTCCCTCCAGACCCTTCCCTGCTCCCTCCAAATCCCTCTCCCCTGCTCCATCTGAACTCCTCCCTGCTCCATCCGAACTCCTCCCTGCTCCATCCCAATCCCTTTCCTGCCCCATCCAATCCTTTCCCTGCTCCTTCCCTGCCCTCTTCCTTGCTCCTTTCGAATCCCTCCTCCCTCCCAACCCTTCCCTTTTCCATCCCAACCCCTCCCTGCTCCCTCCTGCTTCAGCTCAATCCCTTCCCCTGCTCCATCCAAATCCACTCCCTTCAAATCCTTCCCTGCCCTTTCCCAATCCCTTCCCTGCCCTTTCCCAATCCCTTCCCTGCTCCATCCCTGCCCCTTTCTCAATCCCTTCCCTGCTCCATCCCTGCCCCTTCCCAATCCCTTCCCTGCTCTATCCCTGCTCCTTCCCAATCCTTTTCCCTTCTCCTTCCCAATGTCTTCCCTTATCTGCTCCTGTTCCTTCCCAATCCCTTCCTTGCTCCTTCCCAATCCTTCCCTTGCTCCATTCCTGCTCCTTCCCCATCCCTCTCCTGCTCCATTCCTGCTCCTTCCCCATCCCTCTCCTGCTCCATTCCTGCTCCTTCCTGATCCCTTCCCTTGCTCCATTCCTGCTCCTTCCCGCTCCCTTCCCTGCTCCACAAGCCTTCGGGAGGGCTCTTTCCATCCCTCTCCAGCCCTCCCTTCCCCAGCAGCTCGGCGGCCGGGGCCTCTCTCCGCCCCGGGGGGGGCGTGGATCCAGGCGGGATGCAGGCGGGAATGCCGCGGAGCCGCCGGATGGGGAGCCGCAGGCGGTTCCCACCCCCCCTCTGTTTTCCACCTATTTTCCCATCGCTTCCCATCCCGGAGCCTCCCACCCGCAGGGACACCGGGAGGGGACAGCCGGCCCGGGGCTGGGGCTGGGGCTGGCGGCGGCTCCACGGCCCCCAGCCGCGGGGGCTCGGCTCCCGGCTCCCGGCTCCCGGCTCCCGGCTCCCGGCTCCCGGCTCCCTCCCTGCTGCCCAGAGGCTCCGGCCGCGGCGCTTGGCCGCTCCGCGGCTTGGATCCGGGCACGTCGGAGACCTTGGTGGCCTCGGCCCTGCCCTGCCCTTCGGCTGTGACCCTGCCCGTGCCCCCTGGCCCCCTGCCCGTGCCCCCTGGCCCCCTGCCCCTGCCCCCTGTCCCCCTGCCTCTGCCCCCTGTCCCCCGCCCGTGCCCACGGTCCCCCTGCCTGTGCCCCTACCTCTGTCCCCTGTCCCCTGCCTCCTACCTGTGCCCCCTGTCCCCTGCCCGTGCCCACGATCCCCCTGCCTGTGCCCCTACCTCTGCCCCCTGTCCCCCTGCCTCTGCCCCTGTCCCCTGTCCGTGCCCCCTCTCCCCTACCTGTGCCCCCTGTCCCCTGCCTCCTACCTGTGCCCCTGTCCCCTGCCCGTGTCCACGGTCCCCCTGCCTGTGCCCCTACCTCTGCCCACGGTCCCCCTGCCTCTGCCCCCTGTCCCCTGCCTGTGCCCCCTGTCCCCTGCCTGTCCCCACTGTCCCCTGCCTCTGCCCCCTGTCCCCTGTCCGTGCCCCCTCTCCCCTACCTGTGCCCCCTGTCCCCTGCCCGTGTCCACGGTCCCCCTGCCTGTGCCCCCTGTGCCCCTACCTCTGCCCACGGTCCCCCTGCCTCTGCCCCTGCCTGTGCCCCCTGTCCCCTGCCTGTGCCCCCTGTCCCCTGCCCCCTGTCCCTGCTTTTATCCTTGCCACTGTCCCCTACCCGTGTCCCCTGTCCCCCCAGTGTCGCCCCCAGTGTCCCCTGCCCTTCAGCTGTGACCCTGCCAGTGGCCCCTGCCCCTTCCCGTGTGCCCCCCAGTGCCCCCTGCCCGCGTCCCCTGCCCCCAGGCTACCCCACGTCCCCCCTCGTCCCTGCCTCCCCCCCCGGGAGCTGGCTGCCTTCCCAGCCCCCCCCTCCCCCTCCCCCCGCAGCCCCGCAGCCTCCAGCTCCTTATTGGGAAGCGCCGGAGTCGGCTCCCGGCTCCGCGCCAGCCCCCGGGGAACCCCCCCGGGGGAATCCCACCCCCCCCCCCGGCCCGGGGTGTCCCGGCCCGCGTCCGTCCCCCCCCCCCGGGGGCTATCCCGGCGGCCTGGCTCCGTGCCCCCCCCTCCTCTCCGGCTGGCCCCCCGACCCCTGGTCACTCTTTGTGTGTGTCCCCCCATCCCCTCCAGCCCAGGGGCCCTGGGGTGACGTGGCCCCGCCGTCGGCTCAGGGCTATATAGGGGCTGGCGGCAGCTCTGACTCAGACCCAGGGCCCCCCCCGACACAACCTCGCCCCCCCCCCCCCCCCCCCGGTGACTCAGAGCGACCAGGCTGAGCCGGGAGCAGCCCCCCCGGGGTGGGGACATGGGGGGGCAGCCATGGCGGGGGGGGGAGGCTGGGGGGTGCCCCTGAGTGGGGGGGGCGTGGGGATAGCGCTCCTGGGGAGGGGGAGGGGGGGGGTCCCGCTGATGAGGAATTGAGGGGGGGGACAGCAGCCATCCGTGGGAACCGGGGCGGGGGGTGGGGAACACACCGGATCCGAGGGGGGGGTCAGAGCAGAGGGGAAACTGAGGCACGAGTGGGGCAGCCCCGTGGGGACAGGGAGGGCACAGAGGGCAAGGGCCGGGGCACAGCAGCGTGCAGGAGGGGATGGCATCGGGGCACCAGGGCATGGCATCAGGGCACAGCAGTGCGCAGGAGGGGTTGGCATCACGGCACAGGAGGGGATGGCATCGGGGCACAAGGGGATGGCATCAGGGCACAGGAGGGGATGGCATCAGTGCACAGCAGTGTGCAGGAGGGGTTGGCATCGGGGCACAGGAGGGGATGGCATCAGGGCACCAGGGGATGGCACCAGGGCACAGGAGAGGATGGCACCGGGGCACAGGAGGGGATGGCATCAGCGCACCAGGGGATGGCACCAGGGCACAGGAGGGGATGGCACCAGGGCACAGGAGGGGATGGCATCAGCGCACCAGGGGATGGCACCAGGGCACAGCAGTGTGCAGGAGGGCACCGGAGCAGGGCACAGACGGGCGCAGCGCCATGCCCCGCACACGCGCGGCGTGCCCACGGGGCCACGCCTCGCACACGTGTGCCCAGGGGGCCATGCCCCGCGCGTGTGCCAGGGCAGGGCTGGTGCCAGGGCAGGGCCGGTGCCAGGGCAGGAAGGGCTCCGGCGCCAGCTCATTGTCTGCTGCTCCCTTCTCACCCCCCCCCCCCCCCCCGCCCCCCAGCCGCGGAAACGTCCCCATTGTCCCCACGGGGGGCACCGTGCCCACGGGTGGGGAGGTGGGGGCATCAGCGGGGGGAGGGGGGTCCCCAGGCTTGGCATGAACGTGGAGAAGGGGGGAGGGGGCTGCACACCCACCCCCCACCCCGGAGGCAGCCATGGCGGGGGGGGGGCGGGGGGGGAGCGCCCCTTCACACACACACCCCCCCGCTTCCATGGGAGCAGGGTCCCGGGCTGCCTCTAGGGGGGCTTCTGTATCTCTCCTCAAGGGTGGGGGTCGCGGGGGTGTGTGTGTGTGTGTGTGTCGTGTCCCCCCCGCCCCGTCCAGCGCAGCCGCGTGGGAACAGCCCCAGCCCCGGCGCCGTTTCCGCTCTTTCCTTCCAGGAAGCAGCGGCTGGATCCCCCCCCCCCCCGCCCGCCCCCTTCCCCTTCCCCCTTCCCCTCTTCCCCTCCCCCCCCCCCCGACCCCTTTTCTCCCAGCCCCACGACCTCCCCCCCCCCTCCGAGCCCTGTCTCCCCCCCCCCCCCCGGCTTGTCCCCTGGGGGGGGGGGTCCCATCCCTGCCGCCCCGATGTCCTCTCCTGCCCCCTCCTAAGTGTCCCCCTGGGACCCCCCCCGCCCCCTTCCCCTCTCCCCCTGTTGCCCCCCCCCTTCCCCTTCTCCCCTTCCCCCCCCCCCCCGACCCCTTTTCTCCCAGCCCCACGACCTCCCCCCTCCGAGCCCTGTGTCCCCCTCCCCGCTTGTCCCCTGGGGGGGGGGGTCCCATCCCTGCCGCCCCGATGTCCTCTCCTGTCCCCTCCCGAGTGTCCCCCTGGTGTGTGTCGTGTGTGTGTCCCCCCCCCCGCGCCGCGTCCCGCTCCGCCTGGCTGTCCCCGTCGTCCCCCCCCCATGTGTCCCTTTGTCCTCTCGGTGTCGCCCTGTCCCGCGGCCCAGGTGTCCCAGCATGCCCTGAGCGGCGCTGCCGCCCCCCGTGTGTGTCCCCCCCCCCCCGCCCCTCGTCCCCTCCTCCCTCCCTCCTTCCCTCCCCTGCCTTGTCCCAGCGCCCGCCCGCGACCCCCGGGGGCTCAACCCCCCCCCCCCGCCGTCCCAGTGCCCCCCTCCCCCTGCCCTGTGTCCCCAGGTTCCCTTGGCTCTCCTGGTCCCCCGGTGTGTGTGTGTCCCCCCCCGCCCCCAGGTGTCCCAGGCCCCACCTCGGGCCCCTCCCTCCCTCTTTCCAGCGTCCTGGTGCCCCCTCGAGTGCCCTGGTCCCCGGTGCCCCCCCCCCCGGGTGCCCCCGTGCCCAGCGTCCCAATGCCCTCAGGGCCTCCTGGTGCCCCGGTCCCAGTGCCCCCCGGCGGTGTCCCAGTGCCCCCCCCAGTGTGTCCCAGTGCCCCCCGGCGGTGTCCCAGTGTGTCCCAGTGCCCCCCCCAGTGTGTCCCAGTGCCCTCCGGTGTGTCCCAGTGCCAACCCCAGTGCCCCCCGGTGTGTCCCAGTGCCCCTCGGGGATGTCCCAGTGCCCCCCAGTGCCACCCCCAGTGCCCCTCGGGGATGTCCCAGTGCCCCCCGGTGATGTCCCAGTGCCCCCCGGTGTGTCCCAGTGCCCCCCGGTGTGTCCCAGAGTGTCCCACTGCCCCCCCAGTGCCCCTCGGGGATGTCCCAGTGCCCCCCAGTGCCCGCCGGTGTGTCCCAGTATCGCCCCGCGACGTCCCAGTGCCCTCCGGTGTGTCCCAGTGCCACCCCCAGTGCCCCCCGGTGTGTCCCACTGCCCCCGCAGTGCCCCTCCGGGATGTCCCAGTGCTCCCCGGTGCCCTGCGGTGCGTCCCGGTGCCCCCCGGTGTGTCCCAGTGCCACCCCCAGTGCCCCCGGCGCGTCCCGGCGCTGCCGGGGTGTCCCAGTCCCGACGTCCCCAAGGCGGTGCCCCAAAAGGTGCCCAGCTCTGCCCCTCCCTCCCCCTCTCCCTCCCCGCCCCCCCATCCTACCCCGGGGCTGTCCCAGCGCCCCCAGCCCGGCCCGGCGAGGTGCCGGTGCCGGTAACCGGAGGGGCCGTAGCTCCTCCCCGGTGAGTCACGGCGGGGCGGGGCGGGTCGGGGCCCCCCGGACACTTTCCGAAGGGACTCGGGAGGGGAGGGAAGTGCCGAGCCCGGTCAGCCCCGCTCCGCCATGGCCCCGGTCCCGGCCGCCCCGTGCCGCTCCCGGTGCCGCTCCCGCTCCGGCTCCGGCTCCGGCTCCGGCTCCCAGCCCCGGGGGCTGCTCCCGGCGCTTCTCCCGCTGCTGCTCCCGGTGCTGCCCGCCGCCGCCTTCAACCTGGAGGAGTCGCGGCCCGTTGCCTTCCGCGGGGCCCCCGGTTCCTTCTTCGGCTTCGCTTTGGACTTTTACCGGCCCCAGCCCCACAGGTACCGGGAGCCGCACCGGGAGCCGCACCGGGATGGGACGGGGCGAGAACGGGAACGGGACCGGGAAGGGGTTTGGGCGCTGGGAGCGGCCCCGGGAAGTGGGGAAAAGGAGATGGGAACCGCGAACCGGACACCGGGCAGCGGGCACCGGGCGTGGGGAGGCCACCGGCAGCCAGCTGGGCAACGGAGAACGGGCGGGACCGGGACCGGGACCCGGAGGGATGGGGAGCGGCCCCGGGAGCGGAGCGGAGCGGGGCGGGGGTGGTGGGGGTGGGGGGGGACGGGGAGGTGGGAAACGGGACCGGGAGCGAGTAACGGGAACTGGGAACGGGGCGGGGGAACGGGAATGAGCCACCGGGGAGCGGGGGAACGGGAAGCGGGGAACGGGGGGACGTCCTCGGGGGAAAGGGCAACCGGGAGCGGGGACCGGGAGCCCGGGAAGGGGAAACCAGCGGGAACGGAGCGAGCCCGGGAGCCGGCTAAGGGCAACCGGGAGCGGCGCGGCCCCGCGGCTGAGGGCTCCGTGGGGGGGGGCGGCGCTGAGCCCCGGTCCCGGTCCTTGGTGCGTTTCGTACCCCCCCCCCCCCCCCCGCCCCAGCCCCGGCCCGGCCCCCGTCGGGGGTCCCGGGGCCCCGTTGCCCCCCGGCCGGAGCGTTTCCTGTAACCGGAGCCGGGAGCTGGCCTGGGGGGGCTGGGGGGGCACACCTACCCCGGGGGGAGGGGGGCACCTCCGGTGTGTGTGTGTCCCCCCACATCCCCTTGCTCCCGGGGGCTCGGAGCGGGGGGGGGGGGATGTCCCCTGCCGGGGCGAGCTCCACGTGTCCGTGGACACCACCACCACCACCCCCCCCCCCCCCCCCGCGGTGTCCCCCTCCCCCGAGCATCGCCCTCGATCATCCCCCCCCCCCCCCCAGCGTCAGCATCCTGGTGGGGGCCCCCAAGGCCAACACGACGCAGCCCAACGTCACCCAGGGGGCTGTGTACCACTGCCCCTGGCCCCCGGGGCCAGCTGCACCCCCATCGACTTCGACCACATCGGTGAGGGGGGGGGGGGGAGAGGGGGGGGGGGGCCACCGCTGGGGCAGGGGGGGGGGGCTAGGGACAGAGTGGGGCACAGGGGCCAGGCTTCCTCCCCCCCGGGGACTCCCCCAACTCTTCTCATTCCCCCACCCCGGGACCCCTCAATCTCCTCATCCCCCCAATCTCCTCACCCCCACCCTCCCCCCGGGACCCCCCAACCCTCCTCCCCCCAGGATCCCCCAACCCTCCTCGACTCCCCCCCCCCCCCCCCCCCCAGGAAGCCCCCAACACTCCTCACCCCCTCCCCGGGACCCCTCAACCTCCTCACCCCCAACCCTCCTCACCTCCCCTCCACACACACCACCCCCCACCCCCCCCCGGCACCCCCCAACCCTCCTCACCCCCATCCTTGGGGGGGGGGGGTCCTGCCCCCCACCCCCACGACCCCATCCCTGTCCCCATATATGGGGGGCTCCATCCCCCCCCCCACAAGTCACCGTGCCCCCCCCCCCCAGCCCTCTGCACACCCCTGGGGGGGGAGCTGTGGGGTGGGAAACGGTGGGGGGGGTGGGAGGGGGAGAGGGAGAGGAGTGGGGTGCGGACACCCCCCCCCCGGGGATGGGGGGTGAGGAGGGTTGGGGGTCCCGGGGGGGGGGTGAGGAGGGTTAGGGGGTCCTGGGGGGGAGGGCAGGAGGGGTTGGGGGCTCCCGGGGAGGGGGTTGAGAAGGGGGGGGGTGGGGTGTGGGGGAGGGTTGGGGGGCCAGGAGGGTTAGGGGGTCCGGGGGGTGGGGGTGAGGAGGAGGGTTGGGGGGTCCCGGGGGAGGGGTTGAGAAGGGTTGGGGGGTCCCGGGGGGTGGGGTGAGGAGGGTTGGGGGTGGGGTGAGGAGGGTTGGGGGTCCCAGGGGGTGGGGTGAGGAGGGTTGGGGGGGGGCTAGGAGGGTTAGGGGGTCCGGGGGGGGGGGGGGGGGGGGTGAGAAGGATTGGGGGGGGGGGGGGGGGGGGGGGGTGAGAAGGGTTGGGGGGGTCCGGGGGGGGGGGGGTGGGGGGGGGTGGGGTGAGAAGGGTTGGGAGATCCCGGAGCGGGGCAAGGAGAGTTAGGGGATCCCGGGGGGGGGGGGGTGAGGACGGTTGGGGGTCCTGGGGGGTGGTTAGGAGGGTTGGGGGGGTCCCGGGTGGGAGAGGGGGGGGTCGGGCCTGAGCCCTGCCCCGTGCTCCCCCCCCAGGCAGCCGCAGCCATGACTTCGGGGGCAACAGCAGCGAGGGCTCCGAGCCAGTGGAGTTCAAATCCCTGCAGTGGTTCGGTGCCACCCTCAGGGCACACAACAGCTCCATCCTGGTACCCGGGGGGGGAGGGGCACGGGGAGGGGCTCACAAAGCCTCCCTCCTGGCATAGGGGGCACAGCGGGGGGCATAGGAAGGGGCATGGGGGGCACACAAAGCCTCCATCCTGGCACGGGGGGCACAGGGAGGGGCACAGGGAGGGCATAGGAAGGGGCATGGGGGGCACACAAAGCTTCCATCCTGGCACGGGGGGCACAGGGAGGGGCACAGGGAGGGCATAGGAAGGGGCATGGGGGCCATAGGAAGGGGCATGGGGGGCACGGGGGGCACACAAAGCTTCCCTACTGGCACAGGGAGGGCACAGGGAGGGCAGAGGGAGGGGCAGGGGGGGCACGGGGGGGGGCTCACAAAGCCTCCATCCTGGCATGGAGTGGCACAGGGAGAGGCAGGGGGGCACACAAAGCCTCCATCCTGGCACGGGGGGCACAGGGAGGGGCACAGGGAGGGCATAGGAAGGGGCATGGGGGGCACACAAAGCCTCCATCCTGGCACGGGGGCCGCAGGGAGGGGCACAGGGAGGGCATAGGAAGGGGCATGGGGGGCACAAAGCCTCCATCCTGGCACGGGGGGCACAGGGAGGGGCACAGGGAGGGCATAGGAAGGGGCATGGGGGGCACACAAAGCTTCCATCCTGGCACGGGGGGCACAGGGAGGGGCACAGGGAGGGCATAGGAAGGGGCATGGGGGGCACACAAAGCCTCCATCCTGGCACGGGGGGCACAGGGAGGGGCACAGGGAGGGCATAGGAAGGGGCATGGGGGGCACACAAAGCCTCCATCCTGGCACGGGGGGGCAGGGAGGGGCACAGAGGGCGCAGGGGGCAGGGAGAGGAGCAGAGGAGAGCTCTGCCCCGCTGTGCCCAACCTCGTGCCCCCTCCCCCCCCCCGGTGCCCAGGCCTGTGCCCCCTGTACAGCTGGAGCCCGCGGCAGGAGGAGGGGGGCCGGGAGCCGGTCGGGAGCTGCTTCCTCTCCCTCGGCAACTTCTCCAAGTTCGTGGAATATGCTCCGTGCCGCTCAGGTACCCCCCCCGCGGCCCTGGCCCCGCCCCCCCCGCGGCCCTGGCCCCGCCCCCCCGCGGCCCTGGCCCCGCCCCCCCGCGGCCCTGGCCCCGCCCCCCGCGGCCCTGGCCCCGCCCCCCCCGCGGCCCTGGCCCCGCCCCCCCCCGGCGCCTGGCCCCGCCCCCCCCCCGGCGCCTGGCCCCGCCCCCCCCGGCGCCTGGGCCCCCCCCCCGGCGCCTGGCCCCGGCGCCTGGCCCCGCCCCCTCCCCCCAGCCTGGTCCCGCCCGCCTTGGTGTCCCGTCCCGTCCCCCTCCCCCTCCCCCAGCCTGGCACCACCACCCCTGTACCCCCTACCCCACCTGGCACCACCAAACCTGTGCCCCCGCCCCCCCCCCCCCCCCCCCAGCTTGGCACCCACCCCCCAGCCTGGCACCACCCCTCCTGTACCCCCCCCCCCCCCCCCCCCCAGCCTGGCACTGGCCCCTCCGGCCTGGCACCCAACCCCAGCCTTGTGCCGCCCCCCCCAGCCTGGCACCACCTCCCCTGTACCCCTCCCCTCAGCCTGACACCACTCCCCTTGTGCCCCCCCAGCCTGGCACCACCCCTCCTGTACCCTCCCCCCAGCCTGGCACCACCCGTCCTGTACCCTCCCCCCAGCCTGGCACCCATGGGTGGCACCTCAAGTCCCCCCCCCTGCCCAACACCCACGGGTGGTACTCCCCAAACCCACCTCCCCTGGGCATCACTTCCCCCCCCCCCCCCGCCCCCGGGGCACTCTACCTGGCACTCAGTGCCCACCCCCCCCCCCAAGCCTGGCACCTGGGGCTGGCACTGTCCCCCCCACTGCCCCTTAGGGGCAGGAGTGCCACCCGTGGGAGCTTGGGCACCTCCATCCTGGCAGCCTGGGTGTTGGGGGGTGGGAGTGTGGCGAGGGGGGGGGAGAGGGGGGTCACTCACTGCCATGGCACACACACCCCCCCTCACCCCCCAAAATGCCCTCCCTGTGCCCACAGACCTCAACTCCGCCGCCGGGCAGGGCTACTGCCAGGGGGCTTCAGCGCTGACTTCACTCAGGTGGGCACAGGGGGAGGGGGCACAGGGGGAGGGTACAGCTGGGGAGGGCACTGGAGGGGGCACAGCTGGGAGGGGGCACAAGGAGGGGGCACAGCTGGGGAGGGCACTGGGAGGGGGCACAGGGAGAGGGCACTGGGAGGGGGCACAGGGGGAGGGCACAGGGAGGGGGCACATCTGGGAGGGGGCACAGGGAGATGGCACAGGGAGGGAGCACAAGGAGGGGGCACAGGGGGAGGGCACTGGGAGGGGGCACAGGGAGGGGGCACAGGGAGGGGGCACAGGGGAGGGCACAGGGAGGGGGCACAGGGGGAGGGCAGAGGGAGGGGGCACAGCTGGGAGGGGGCACAGGGAGGGGGCACAGGGGGAGGGCAGAGGGAGAGGGCACAGCTGGGAGGGGGCACAGGGAGAGGGCACAGGGAGAGGGCACAGCTGGGAGGGGGCACAAGGAGGGGGCACAGGGGGAGGGCACATGGGGGAGGGCACAGCTGGGAGGGGGCACTGGGGGGCATGGGCATGGGGGGGGGGGGGAGGAGGTGAAGGGGAGGGGCACAGAGGGGCAAGGGGTGCCAGGGGGTCGAGAGGAGGGGCATAGGAGGGGCATGGGGGGTAGTGGAGGGGGGGGGACAGGGGAGGGGTAATGGGGGAGGGGTCCTGGGGGGCATATGGAGCTCAGGGGTCCCTAACCCCCCCCCGACCCCCTCGGACCCCCAATCTCTGCAGACTGGCAGAGTGCTGCTGGGGGGCCCTGGCAGCTACTTCTGGCAAGGTGAGACAGACCCCTGCCCGCCCTGCCAGCCGTGCCAGCCGTGCCCACCCCTGCCAGCCGTGCCCACCCCTGCCCAGCCCCTGCCAGCCGTGCCCACCCCTGCCCAGCCCCTGCCAGCCATGCCAGCCCTGCCAGCTGTGCCCAGCCCCTGCCCAGCCCCTGCCCAGCCCCTGCCCGCCGTGCCAGCCGTGCCCACCCCTGCCAGCCCCTGCCTAGCCCCTGCCAGCTGTGCCAACTGTGCCCACCCCTCCCAGTCATGCCAGCCCCTGCCACCCGTGCCAGCCCCTGCCAGCCCTGCCACCCATGCCAGCCCCTGCCAGCCCTGCCAGCTGTGCCTGCCCCTGCCAGCCGTGCCAGCCATGCCCACCCCTGCCCAGCCCCTGCCCAGCCCCTGCCCAGCCCCTGCCAGCCGTGCCCACCCCTGCCAGCCCCTGCCCAGCCCCTGCCACCTGTGCCAGCCCCTGCCAGCCCTGCCAGCTGTGCCAGCCCCTGCCAGCCGTGCCAACTGTGTCCAGCCCCTGCCCAGCCATGCCAGCTGTGCCCAGCCCCTGCCAGCCATGCCAGCCGTGCCCACCCCTGCCAGCCCCTGCCTAGCCCCTGCCAGCTGTGCCAACTGTGCCCACCCCTCCCAGTCATGCCAGCCCCTGCCACCCGTGCCAGCCCCTGCCAGCCCTGCCACCCATGCCAGCCCCTGCCAGCCCTGCCAGCTGTGCCTGCCCCTGCCAGCCGTGCCAGCCATGCCCACCCCTGCCCAGCCCCTGCCCAGCCCCTGCCCAGCCCCTGCCCAGCCCCTGCCAGCCGTGCCCACCCCTGCCAGCCCCTGCCCAGCCCCTGCCAGCTGTGCCAGCCCCTGCCAGCCCTGCCAGCTGTGCCAGCCCCTGCCAGCCGTGCCAACTGTGTCCAGCCCCTGCCCAGCCGTGCCAGCTGTGCCCAGCCCCTGCCAGCCGTGCCAGCCGTGCCCACCCCTGCCAGCCCCTGCCTAGCCCCTGCCAGCCGTGCCAACTGTGCCCACCCCTCCCAGTCATGCCAGCCCCTGCCACCCGTGCCAGCCCCTGCCAGCCCTGCCACCCGTGCCAGCCCCTGCCAGCCCTGCCACCCGTGCCTGCCCCTGCCAGCCCTGCCAGCCGTGCCCACCCCTGCCAGCCCCTGCCCGGCCCCTGCCCAGCCCCTGCCAGCCCTGCCAGCCGTGCCCACCCCTGCCAGCCCCTGCCCAGCCCCTGCCCAGCCCCTGCCCAGCCCCTGCCAGCCGTGCCCACCCCTGCCAGCCCCTGCCCAGCCCCTGCCAGCTGTGCCAGCCCCTGCCAGCCGTGCCAGCTGTGCCAGCCCCTGCCAGCCGTGCCAACTGTGTCCAGCCCCTGCCCAGCCGTGCCAGCTGTGCCCAGCCCCTGCCAGCCGTGCCAGCCGTGCCCACCCCTGCCAGCCCCTGCCTAGCCCCTGCTAGCTGTGCCAACTGTGCCCACCCCTCCCAGTCATGCCAGCCCCTGCCACCCGTGCCAGCCCCTGCCAGCCCTGCCACCCATGCCAGCCCCTGCCAGCCCTGCCAGCTGTGCCTGCCCCTGCCAGCCGTGCCAGCCATGCCCACCCTTGCCCAGCCCCTGCCCAGCCCCTGCCAGCCGTGCCCACCCCTGCCAGCCCCTGCCCAGCCCCTGCCACCTGTGACAGCCCCTGCCAGCCCTGCCAGCTGTGCCAGCCCCTGCCAGCCGTGCCAACTGTGTCCAGCCCCTGCCCAGCCGTGCCAGCTGTGCCCAGCCCCTGCCAGCCATGCCAGCCGTGCCCACCCCTGCCAGCCCCTGCCTAGCCCCTGCCAGCCGTGCCAACTGTGCCCACCCCTCCCAGTCATGCCAGCCCCTGCCACCCGTGCCAGCCCCTGCCAGCCCTGCCACCCGTGCCTGCCCCTGCCAGCCCTGCCAGCCGTGCCCACCCCTGCCAGCCCCTGCCCGGCCCCCCTGCCCACCCCCCTGCCCAGCCCCTGCCAGCCGTGCCCACCCCTGCCAGCCCCTGCCCAGCCCCTGCCAGCTGTGCCAGCCCCTGCCAGCCCTGCCAGCTGTGCCAGCCCCTGCCAGCCGTGCCAACTGTGTCCAGCCCCTGCCCAGCCGTGCCAGCTGTGCCCAGCCCCTGCCAGCCGTGCCAGCCGTGCCCACCCCTGCCAGCCCCTGCCTAGCCCCTGCCAGCCGTGCCAACTGTGCCCACCCCTCCCAGTCATGCCAGCCCCTGCCACCCGTGCCAGCCCCTGCCAGCCCTGCCACCCGTGCCAGCCCCTGCCAGCCCTGCCACCCGTGCCTACCCCTGCCAGCCCCTGCCCGGCCCCTGCCCGGCCCCTGCCCAGCCCCTGCCAGCCGTGCCAGCCGTGCCCACCCCTGCCAGCCCCTGCCTAACCCCTGCCAGCCGTGCCAACTGTGCCCACCCCTCCCAGTCATGCCAGCCCCTGCCACCCGTGCCAGCCCCTGCCAGCCCCTGCCACCCGTGCCAGCCCCTGCCAGCCCCTGCCAGCCCTGCCAGCTGTGCCTGCCCCTGCCAGCCCTGCCACCCCCTGCCCGGCCCCTGCCCGGCCCCTGCCCACCCCTGCCCAGCCCCTGCCAGCCCCTGCCACCCGTGCCAGCCCCTGCCACCCCTGCCAGCCGTGCCCACCCCTGCCAGCCCCCTGCCCGGCCCCTGCCCACCCCCTGCCCGGCCCCTGCCCAGCCCCGGGCGGGCGGGGGGGGCGGTCCCTGGCGGGCCGGGGGTGGGCGGGGGTCGGCCCCTGAGCGCCCCCCCGCGGCCGCAGGGCAGCTGCTGTCAGCCACGCAGGAGCAGATCGCAGCCTCCAGCTTCCCGCAGTACCTCAGCCAGGAGGTCGCAGGGCAGCTGCAGACCCGGCAGGCGGCGCCCAGCCACGACGACAGCTACATGGGTGCGGGGGGGGGGGGCTGGGGGGCGCGGGGGACGACGGGGAGGATGGGGGCGCAGGGGGGCTGGGGGCGCGGGGGACGACGGGGAGGATGGGGGCGCAGGGGGGATGGGGGGACGCGGGGGGGTTGAGGGGCACGGGGGGGAGCCGAGGGGGGACAGTAGGCACAGGAGGGGATAGGGGGCACGGGGGCATGGAGGGGATGGGGGGTCATGGGGGGCACGTGGGGGGATGGGGGCACGGGGGTCATGGGGGGCACGGGGGGATGGAGGGGATGGGGGGCACGGGGGTCATGGGGGCCATGGGGGGGATGGAGGGGATGGGGGGCACGGGGGTCATGGGGGGCACGGGGGGGGATGGAGGGGATGGGGGGCACGGGGGCACGGGGGGGATGGGGGCACGGGGGTCATGGGGGGGCACGGGGGGCACGGGGGGATGGAGGGGATGGGGGGCACGGGGGTCATGGGGGGCACGGGGGTCATGGGGGGCACGGGGGGATGGAGGGGATGGGGGCACGGGGGTCATGGGGGGCACGGGGGTCATGGGGGCACCGGGGGGGATGGAGGGGATGGGGGGCACGGGGGTCATGGGGGGCACGGGGGTCATGGGGGGCACGGGGGATGGAGGGATGGGGGCACGGGGGTCATGGGGGGCACGGGGGGGATGGAGGGGATGGGGGGCATGGGGGGCATGGAGGGGATGGGGGGCACGGGGGTCATGGGGGGCACGGGGGCACGGGGGCACGGGGTTATGGGGGCACGGGGGTTATGGGGGCACGGGGGGAGATGAGGGGCACGGGGGGATGGGGGCACAGCGGGCACAGGGGGGCATGGAGAGGATGGGGGCACGGGGGGGAAGGGGGGCACGGGGGGGATGAGGGGCATGGAGGGGGATGGGGAGGATGGGGGCACTGGGGGACATGGGGGGGGATGGGGCAGAGAGGGGGAACAGGGACAGGGGGGCACCAGGGGGGGCAAGGAGGGAGAGGGGGGCATGGGGACAGGGGGGAACAGGGGGCATGGGCATAGGGGCATGGGGGGCTATGAGCATGGGGGCATGGGGGGGGCATGGGGGCATGGGCATGGGGGGCAGGGCTGGGGGCATTGGGGGCACGGGGCTCAGGGTGGTGGCAGTGGCACGAGGGGGCAGGGTGGACGGGTGCCAGGGTGCCATGGGTGCCACGGGTGCCACGGGTGCCAGTGCCAGCTCTGCCCCTCTCCCCCAGGCTACTCGGTGGCCGTCGGCGAGTTCAGCGGGGACACCACCCAAGGTGGGTGGCACCAGGGTGCCCAGGGGGAGGGTGGCATGGGGAGGGGGAGGGGGAGGTGCCCCCTGACAAGGTCACTCTGTCCCTGGCAGACTTCGTGGCAGGGGTCCCCAAGGGCAACCTCACCTACGGCTACGTAAGGCACAGGGGGGCACAGGGGGCACAGGGGGCACAGGGGGGCACAGGGGGCACAGGGGGGACAGGGGATGGGGGGGGGCAGGGGTTGGGGGACACGAGGGGACAGAGGACATGGGGGACAAGGGACACAGAGGACACAGAGGAGGGGGGGGCAAGGGTTGGGGGGCAGGGGGCGCAGGGGATGGGGGCACAGGGGATGGGGGGCAGGGGGCACAGGGGGC
This sequence comes from Picus viridis, assembly GCA_033816785.1. Lineage (NCBI taxonomy): Eukaryota > Metazoa > Chordata > Aves > Piciformes > Picidae > Picus > Picus viridis. The sequence continues at coordinate 23,087 of JAWKAJ010000078.1, read as the reverse complement.
AGGGGGCACAGAGGATGAGGGGACAAGGGTTGGGGGGCAGGGGGCACGGGGGGCAAGGGGCACAGAGGATGGGGGGCAAGGGGGGCAGGGGGCACAGGGGGCAGGGGGCACAGAGGATGGGGGGACAAGGATTGGGGGGCAGGGAGCACAGAGGATGGGGGGACAAGGATTGGGCAGGGGGCACAGGGGGCAGGGGGCACAGAGGATGGGGGGCACAAGGATTGGGGGGCAGGGGGCACAGGGGATGGGGGGACAAGGATTGGGGGGCAGGGAGCACAGGGGGCAGGGGGCACAGGGGATGGGGGGACAAGGATTGGGGGGCACAGGGGGGCAAGGGTTGGGGGGCACAGGGGGCAGGGGGGGACAGGGGTTGGGGGCACAGGGGGCAAGGGTTGGGGGGCACAGGGGGCAGGGGGGGGACAGGGGTTGGGGGGCACAGGGGGCAAGGGTTGGGGGGCACACAGGTGGCACTGGGGGGTGTGCCCTGGCTGCCCCTGGCTGCTGCCACAGTGTCCTCTGTGCCCCCCCCTGCCCCCTGTGCCCCCCCCCCCCCCTGTGCCCCCGTGCCCCCCAGGTCACCATCCTCAACGGCACCAACATGAAGTCTCTCTACAACTTCTCTGGGGAGCAGGTGAGGGCAGGGCACCGCCCTGGGGTGCCACCCCGGGGTGCTGGGTGCCCCTGACTGCCCCCTGGGTGCCCCCTGACTGCCCCTGGGTGCCCCCTGACTGCCCTTAGGTGCCACCCTCCCACCCCTGGTTGCCCCCTGACTGCCCTTAGGTGCCACCCTCCTGCCCCTGGCTGCCCCCTGACTGCCCCTAGGTGCCACCCTCCTGCCCCTGGCTGCCCCCTGACTGCCCTTAGGTGCCACCCTCCCGCCCCTGGGTGCCCCCTGACTGCCCCTGGGTGCCATCCTCCTGCCCCTGGGTGCCCCCTGACTGCCCCGGGTACCACCCTCCTGCCCCCGCCTGCCCCCTGACTGCCCCTGGCTGCCACCCTCCCGCCCCTGGGTGCCCCCTGACTGCCCTTGGTGCCATCCTCCTGCCCCTGGCTGCCCCCTCCTGCCCCTGGGTGCCCCCTGACTGCCCTTGAGTGCCACCCTCCTGCCCCTGGGTGCCCCCTGACTGCCCCTGGGTGCCATCCTCCCTCTCCCTGGGTGCCCCCTGACTGCCCTTGAGTGCCACCCTCCTGCCTCTGGGTGCCCCCTGACTGCCTCTGGGTGCCCCCTGACTGCCCCTGGCTGCCACCCTCCTGCCCCTGGGTGCCCCCTGACTGCCCTTAGGTGCCACCCTCCCGCCCCCGGGTGCCCCCTGACTGCCCTTAGGTGCCACCCTCCCGCCCCTGGGTGCCCCCTGACTGCCCTTAGGTGCCACCCTGGGTGCCCCCTGACTGCCCTTAGGTGCCACCCTCCCGCCCCGGGTGCCCCCTGACTGCCCTTAGGTGCCACCCTCCCGCCCCTGGGTGCCCCCTGACTGCCCTTAGGTGCCATCCTCCTGCCCCTGGCTGCCCCCTCCTGCCCCTGGGTGCCCCCTGACTGCCCTTGAGTGCCACCCTCCTGCCCTGGGTGCCCCCTGACTGCCCCTGGGTGCCATCCTCCTCTCCCTGGGTGCCCCCTGACTGCCCTTAGGTGCCACCCTCCCGCCCCCGGGTGCCCCCTGACTGCCCTTAGGTGCCATCCTCCTGCCCCTGACTGCCCTTAGGTGCCATCCTCCTGCCCCTGGGTGCCCCCCTCCTGCCCCTGGGTGCCCCCTGACTGCCCTTGAGTGCCACCCTCCTGCCCCTGGGTGCCCCCTGACTGCCCTTGGGTGCCATCCTCCTCTCCCTGGGTGCCCCCTGACTGCCCTTAGGTGCCACCCTCCCGCCCCTGGGTGCCCCCTGACTGCCCTTGGGTGCCATCCTCCTGCCCCTGGCTGCCCCCCTCCTGCCCCTGGGTGCCCCCCTGACTGCCCTTGAGTGCCACCCTCCTGCCCCTGGGTGCCCCCTGACTGCCCTTAGGTGCCATCCTCCTCTCCTGGGTGCCCCCTGACTGCCCTTAGGTGCCACCCTCCCGCCCCCGGGTGCCCCCTGACTGCCCTTAGGTGCCATCCTCCTGCCCCTGGCTGCCCCTCCTGCCCCTGGGTGCCCCCTGACTGCCCTTGAGTGCCACCCTCCTGCCCCTGGGTGCCCCCTGACTGCCCCTGGGTGCCATCCTCCTCTCCCTGGGTGCCCCCTGACTGCCCTTGAGTGCCACCCTCCTGCCTCTGGGTGCCCCCTGACTGCCTCTGGGTGCCCCCTGACTGCCTCTGTGGTGCCCCCTGGCTGCCACCCTCCCTGCCCCCGGGTGCCACCCTCCCGCCCCCGGGTGCCCCCTGACTGCCCTTAGGTGCCACCCTCCCGCCCCTGGGTGCCCCTCCTGCCCCTGGGTGCCATCCTCCTCTCCCCGGGTGCCCCCTGACTGCCCCCGGGTACCACCTGACTGCCCCCCCGCCTGCCCCCTCCTGCCCCTGGGTGCCCCCTCCTGCCCCTTGATGCCCCCCTCCTGCCCCTGGCTGCCCCCTGACTGCCCCTGGGTGCCCCCTAGGTGCCACCCTCCCGCCCCCTGCCCCTGGGTGCCCCCTGACTGCCCTTAGGTGCCACCCTCCCGCCCCCGGGTGCCCCCTGACTGCCCCAGGGTGCCACCCTCCCGCCCTTGGGTGCCCCCAGGCCGCCCCCGGCGGGGGGGGGGGGCGCGGGGTGCAGCTGGCAGCGCCGGGGGGAGGGGGATGCCACGGAGAGCCCTGGAGGGGGGGGGGGGGCACCCTGGGTGGGGGTGGGGGTTGGCACCCCCTGCAGGGCGGGGGGTGCCCCCTCAGCCCCGTGCCCCCCCCCCCGGCAGATGGCAGCCTACTTCGGCTACGCCGTGGCAGCCGCCGACGTCAACGGCGACGGGTGAGCTGTGCCCGCCCCCTGCCCACCCTGTGCCACCCAGCCTGGGCACCCCTGGGCGCCCCCTCCCCCCCCCCTCCCAGCACCTTTGGGTGCTGACGGGTGGTGCCCACAGGCTGGCAGACCTGCTGGTGGGTGCCCCTCTCTTCATGGCACGGACAGGGGAGGGCAGGGTGCAGGAGGTGGGCAGGGTCTACCTGTACCTGCAGCTGGCACCCGGCCTGGCACCCAGCATGGCACCCAGCATGGCACCCAGCCCTGCCATGGCCCTCACTGGGCCCCAGGAGTTCGGCCGCTTTGGCAGTGCCATCGCCCCCTGGGGGACCTCGACCTGGATGGCTTCAACGGTGGGTGGCACGGGGCGGGCACGGGGAGGGGGGCACGGGGCGGGCAGAGGGTGGGCACAGGGTGGGCACAGGGTGGGTATAAGGTAGAGGGTGGGCACAGGAAGGGTGGCACAGGGTGGGCACAGGAGTGGGTATAAGGTAGAGGGTGGGCACAGGAAGGGTGGCACAGGGTGGGCACAGAGTGGGTATAGAGGTGGGCACAGGAAGGGTGGAGGGTGGGCACAGGAAGGGTGGCACAGAGTGGGCACAGAGTGGGTATAAGGTAGAGGGTGGGCACAGGAAGGGTGGCACAGGGTGGGCACAGAGTGGGTATAAGGTAGAGGGTGGGCACAGGAGGGTGGGGTGGCACAGAGTGGGTATAAGGTAGAGGGTGGGCACAGGAAGGGTGGCACAGGGTGGGCACAGAGTGGGTATAAGGTAGAGGGTGGGCACAGGAAGGGTGGCACAGAGTGGGTATAAGGTAGAGGGTGGGCACAGAGTGGGTATAAGGAAGGGTGGCACAGGGTGGGCACAGAGTGGGTATAAGGTAGAGGGTGGGCACAGGAAGGGTGGCACAGAGTGGGCACGGGGTGGGTATAAGGTAGAGGGTGGGCACAGGAAGGGTGGCACAGGGTGGGCACAGAGTGGGTATAAGGTAGAGGGTGGGCACAGGAAGGGTGGCACAGAGTGGGCACAGAGTGGGTATAAGGTAGAGGGTGGGCACAGGAAGGGTGGCACAGAGTGGGCACAGAGTGGGTATAAGGTAGAGGGTGGGCACAGGAAGGGTGGCACAGAGTGGGCACAGAGTGGGTATAAGGTAGAGGGTGGGCACAGGAAGGGTGGCACAGAGTGGGCACAGGGTGAGCATAAGGTGGAGGGTGGAGTGGGGGGTACAGAATGGGCGGAGAGGGTGGAGGGTGGCACAGGGTGGGCACAGGGAGGGCGGGCACAGGGTGGGCACGGGGTGGGTGGGCACAGGCTGGGCATATGGTGGAGGGTGGAGTGGGGGTTCAGGGTGGGCAGAGAGGGTGGAGGGTGGCACAGGGTGGGCACAGAGTGGGCAGAGGGCACAGGGTGGGCACGAGGTGGAGGGTGGGCAGAGGGTGGCATAGGGTGGGCATAAAGTGGAAGGTGGGCACAGGGTAGCCACAGGGTGGGTATAAGGTGGAGGGTGGCACAGGGTGGGCACAGGGAGGATGGGCACAGGGAGGGTGGCACAGGGTGGGCGTGAGGTGGGCAGAAGGTGGGCATAAGGTGGAGGGTGGAGTGGGGGTACAGAGAGTGGGCAGAGAGGGTGGCACAGGGTGGGCAGAGAGGGCGGAGGGTGGCACAGGGAGGGCATAAGGTAGAGAGTGGGCAGAGGGTGGCACAGGGTGGGCACAGGGAGGGTGGCGCAGGGTGGGCACGAGGTGAGCACGGGGTGGGCACACGGTGGGCATAAGGTGGAGGGTGGAGTGTGGGCACAGGGTGGGCAGAGGGGGCACAGGCCGGGCATAAGGTTGGCATAAGGTTGGCGTGAGGCGGAGGGTGGGCACAGGGTGGGCAGAGAGGGTGGAGGGTGGCACAGGGTGGGCAGAAGGGACAGGGTGGGCAGAGGGTGGGCATAAGGTGGAGGGTGGAGCGGGGGGGGGGGGGGACAGGGTGGGCAGAGAGGGTGGAGGTTGGCACAGGGTGGGCAGAGGGTGGGTGTAAGGTGGAGGGTGGCACAGGGTGGGCACAGAGTGGGTTTAAGGTAAAGGGTGGGCAGAGGGTGGCACAGGGTGGGTATGGGGTAGAGGGTGGGCAGAGAGCGGCACGGGTACGATGGGCACAGGGCGGGCGGAGGGTGGGCACGGAAGGGTCGCGTGGGGGGCGCAGAGGGGTGGCAGAGAGAGGCTGCAGGCTGGCAGCGGGGGGGCGGTGCCAGCGCCGCAGGCTGGCACGGGGGGGTGGTGTCTGTGCCCGCAGACGTGGCGGTGGGTGCCCCCCTGGGGGCCGAGGGGCGCCGGGGCCTGGTCTACGTCTACGGCGGGCGGGCACGGGGCTGTGCCCGCGGCCCAGGCAGGTGCTGCGCGGGCACTGGGCACCCGGCCGCCAGCCCGACTTCTTCGGCGCTGCCCTGCGGGGGGACACCGACCTGGATGGCAACGGGTACCCGGGTGAGCAGCTGGCACCGCCCCCCCCCACCCCCCCCCCCCACGCCCTCTGTGCCACCCTGAGGGCGTGCCCGGCGCCCAGGGGAAGCCTATCCTGGCAGTGCCTCCCCCTCGGGGTGCCACCCAGCCCCTGATGCCCCCAGGGGTGGCTGTGCCATGCCAGGGAGCCCCTGATCCAGGCCGTGCCACCCCCTCGGGGTGCCACCCAGCCCCTGATGTCCACGAGGGTGGCTGTGCCATGCTTGGGGGCGCTGATCCTGGCGGTGCCACCCTCTGGTGGCGCCACCCAGCCCCTGGTGCCCCCAGGGGTGGCTGTGCCACGGCACAGGACAGTGACCTAGGCCGTGCCACCCCCTGGGGTGCCCCCCAGGCCCTGATGCCCACCCCTCACCGGCTGCCCCCTCACCCCTCCCACCTCTCCTGCCCGTGCCCCCCTCCCCCCCCCGTGCCTGGTGCCAGCCTTGTGCCCTCCTGCCCACAGACCTGCTGGTGGGCGCCTTCGGGGTGGACACCGCTGTGGTCTACAGGTGAGTGGCACCGGCTGGGGGGAGGTTTGCCACCTTGGGTGCCCACCTAGGGGGGAGGGGTTGCCCCTCTCGGGGGTGCCCCCACCCCCAGGGCCTGTCCCTGACCCACCCCCTCCTTGTGCCCCAGGGGCCGCCCCATCGTCCATGCCAGTGCCAGCCTCAGCGTGGTGCCAACCATGTTCAACCCCGAGGAGAGAGGCTGCGCCCTGGGGGAGAGTGGGCACCAAGTGCCCTGGTGGGTGGCACACAGCTGGGGGGGGGGGGGGCACTTCGAGGGGGGGGCAGGGGGGGGTGGGGACAAGCAGTGACCTTTGCCCCCTCCCCCCCCCTCCCCCCCCCCCTCCCCCTCCCCCCCTCTCCCCCTCCCCCCTCCCCCTCTCTCCCCCTCCCCCTCCCCCTCTCTCCCCCTCCCCCTCCCCCTCTCTCCCCCTCCCCCTTCCCTCTCTCTCCCCTCCCCCTTCCCCTCTCTCCCCCTCCCCTTCCCCTTCCCTTCCCCTTCCCCTTCCCTTCCCTTCCCCTTCCCTTCCCCTTCCCCTTCCCTTCCCCTTCCCTTCCCCTTCCCCTTCCCTTCCCCTCCCCCCTCCCCTTCCCCTTCCCCCTTCCCCTTCCCCCTTCCCCCTTCCCCCTTCCCCTTCCCCCTTCCCCTTCCCCTCTCTCCCCCTTCCCCTTCCCCCTCTCCCCCTTCCCCTTCCCCTTCCCCTCCCTCCCCCTCCCCCTTCCCCTTCCCCTCTCTCCCCCTTCCCCTTCCCCTCTCCCTCCCCCTTCCCCTTCCCCTCTCTCCCCCTTCCCCTTCCCCCTCTCCCCCCTCCCCTTCCCCTCCCTCCCCCTCCTCCCAGCCAGGGAGAGCCCTTTGGGGGGGGACACACGCACACACGACCCCCTTTTTGGGGTGGGTGGGCTTCAGCAAGGCCGTGCGGGTGGGGGGTGGGGGGTGTCCCCACTCCTTGCAAGCCTCTTGGGGACCCCCCCCCCCAATATCTCTGTGTGTCCCCCCCCAGCATCAATGTCACCTTCTGCCTCAATGCTTCTGGCCACCACCTGCCTGATGCCATCGGTGAGACCTGGGGGGGGGGGGGGACCCTAAATTGGAGGGGGGACAGACATCAGGGGACCCCAATGTCCCCAAAGGGGGACATTGGGGTCCCCTGATGTCTGTCCCCCCCCCACCCCCCCCAAAAGACTTCTCTGTGGAGCTCACTGTGGATGCAGCCAAGGCCGGGGGCCGCAGAGCCCTTTTCCTCCCCGGGGGCCCCCAGCAGGACCTTCCTGGTGCCGGTGCCCAACGGTGCCCCTGGCAGCTGCCACACCCTGGCTGTGTACCTGAGGGTAAGGTTGGCACCCCCTTCGGGGGGGGGGAGGCTTAGACCCCCTCCCCCCCCCCCCCTTCAAATCCAACCCTTTCCCCCCCCCCCCCAAAAAGAACGAGTCGGAGTTCAGGGACAAGCTGTCCCCCATTGGAGTGGCCTTGAGCTTCGGCCTGCAGCCCGGTGCCAGGGCAGATGCCCACGGCCTGCGCCCCTGCTGGCCCCCCCACAGCCGGACCCGCTTGGAGGTCAAGGTAAGGAGCCGCCCTGGCACCCCCCCCCGGCACGCTAAAGGCGCTTTATGGTCTCCCCCTGGCACCCCCTGGCACCCTAAAGGCATTTCATGATCGCCCCCTGGCACCCCTGGCACCCCTTGGCATGTTAAAGGCATTTCATGATCCCCCTGGCATCCTAAAGGCATTTAATGATTCACCCCTGGCACCCCCTGGCACCCTAAAGGCATTTCATGATCGCCCCCTGGCATCCCCTGGCATCCTAAAGGCATTTCATGATTCACCCCTGGCACCCCCTTGGCATGTTAAAGGCATTTCATGATCCCCCTCCCCTGGCACCCTAAAGGCATTTCATGATCCCCCCTGGCACCCCCTGGCACCCTAAAGGCATTTCATGTTCCCCCCTGGCACCCCCTTGGCATGTTAAAGGCATTTCATGATCCCCCTGGCACCCCCCTGGCATCCTAAAGGCATTTCATGATCCCCCCTGGCACCCCTCCCCTTGGCATGTTAAAGGCATTTCATGATTCACCCCTGGCACCCCCTTGGCATCCTAAAGGCATTTAATGATCCCCCCTGGCATCCCCTGGCATCCTAAAGGCATTTAATGATTCACCCCTGGCACCCCCTTGGCATCCTAAAGGCATTTAATGATCCCCCTGGCATCCCCTGGCATCCTAAAGGCATTTCGTGGCACCCCTGGCACCCCCTGGCACCCTAAAGGCATTTCATGATCCCCCCTGGCACCCCCTGGCATCCTAAAGGCATTTCATGATCCCCCCTGGCACCCCCTGGCACCCCCTTGGCATGTTAAAGGCATTTCATGATCGCCCCCTGGCATCCCCTGGCATCCTAAAGGCATTTAATGATTCACCCCTGGCACCCCCTGGCACCCTAAAGGCATTTCATGATCGCCCCTGGCACCCCCTGGCACCCCCTTGGCATGTTAAAGGCATTTCATGATCCCCCCTGGCATCCTAAAGGCATTTAATGATTCACCCCTGGCACCCCCTGGCACCCCTGGCACCCTAAAGGCATTTCATGATCGCCCCCTGGCACCCCCTGGCACCCCCTTGGCATGTTAAAGGCATTTCATGTTCCCCCCCTGGCACCCCCTTGGCATGTTAAAGGCATTTCATGATCGCCCCCTGGCATCCCCTGGCATCCTAAAGGCATTTCATGATTCACCCCTGGCACCCCCTTGGCATGTTAAAGGCATTTCATGATCCCCCTGGCACCCCCTGGCACCCTAAAGGCATTTCATGATCCCCCTGGCACCCCCTGGCACCCTAAAGGCATTTCATGTTCCCCCTGGCACCCCCTTGGCATGTTAAAGGCATTTCATGATCCCCCTGGCATCCTAAAGGCATTTAATGATTCACCCCTGGCACCCCTGGCACCCTAAAGGCATTTCATGTTCCCCCCCCTGGCACCCCCTTGGCATGTTAAAGGCATTTCATGATCCCCCCTGGCATCCTAAAGGCATTTAATGATTCACCCCTGGCACCCCCTGGCACCCTAAAGGCATTTCATGATCGCCCCCTGGCATCCCCTGGCATCCTAAAGGCATTTAATGATTCACCCCTGGCACCCCCTGGCACCCTAAAGGCATTTCATGATCGCACCCCCCCTGGCACCCCCTGGCATCCTAAAGGCATTTCATGATCACCCCCTGGCATCCTAAAGGCATTTCGTGGCACCCCTGGCACCCCCTGGCATCCTAAAGGCATTTAATGATTCACCCCTGGCACCCCCTTGGCATGTTAAAGGCATTTCATGATCCCCCTGGCACCCCCTGGCACCCTAAAGGCATTTCATGATCGCCCCCTGGCACCCCCTGGCACCCTAAAGGCATTTCATGATCCCCCCTGGCACCCCCTGGCACCCCCTTGGCATGTTAAAGGCATTTCATGATCGCCCCCTGGCACCCCCTGGCACCCCAAAGGCATTTCATGATCCCCCCTGGCACCCCCCTGGCACCCCCTTGGCATGTTAAAGGCGCTTTATGGTCTTCCCCCTGGCACCCTAAAGGCATTTCATGATCCTTATCCCCCCTGTGTCCCCCCCTGTCCCTCCCTGTCCCTCCCTTGTCCCCCCTTGTCCCCCCCCTGTCCCCCCCTGTCCCCCCTGTCCCCCCCCCTTCCCCCCCCCCCCCCCCCTGTCCCCCCCCTGTCCCCCCCTTGTCCCCCCTTGTCCCTCCCTTGTCCCTCCCTTGTCCCTCCCTTGTCCCCCCTTTGTCCCCCCTTGTCTTGTCCCCCCCTTGTCCCCCCTTGTCCCTCCCTTTGTCCCTCCCTTGTCCCTCCCCTTTCCCCCCCTTGTCCCCCCTTGTCCCTCCCCTTGTCCCTCCCTGTCCCCCCCCTTGTCCCTCCCTGTCCCCCCCTTGTCCCCCCTGTCCCCCCCTTGTCCCCCCCTTGTCCCTCCCTGTCCCTCCCTGTCCCCCCTGTCCCCCCCTGTCCCCCCTGTCCCCCCCTTGTCCCCCCCTGTCCCCTCCTGTCCCCCCTTGTCCCCCCTGTCCCTCCCTTGTCCCCCTTGTCCCCCCTTGTCCCCCCTTGTCCCCCCCTTGTCCCCCTGTCCCCCCTGTCCCTCCCTGTCCCCCCTTGTCCCTCCCTGTCCCCCCCTTGTCCCCCCTTGTCCCCCCCCTGTCCCCCCCCCCTTGTCCCTCCCTGCCCCCCCCTGTCCCCCCCTGTCCCCCCCTTGTCCCCCCTGTCCCCCCTTGTCCCCCCCCTGTCCCCCCTGTCCCCCCTTGTCCCCCCCCCCCCCCTGTCCCCCTGTCCCTGTCCCCCCTTGTCCCCCCCTGTCCCCCCCCCCCCCTTGTCCCCCCTGTCCCCCTTGCCCCCCTGTCCCCCCTGTCCCCCTGTCCCCCCCTGTCCCCCCTGTCCCCCCTTTTGTCCCCCTGTCCCCCCCTGTCCCCCTGTCCTTCCTCCCCTATGTCCCCCCCCTTGTCCCCCCTGTCCCCCCCTGTCCCCCTGTCCCCCCTGTCCCCCCTGTCCCCCTGTCCCCCTGTCCCCCTGTCCTTCCCCATCCCCCCCTTGTCCCCCCTGTCCCCCGTGCCCCCCTGTCCCCCCTTCCCCCCATCCCCCCTTGTCCCCCCATGTCCCCCCTTGTCCCCCCTGTCCCCCTGTCCCCCCTGTCCCCCCTGTCCCCCCTTGCCCCCTGTCCCTTGTCCCCATGCCCCCTGTCCCCCCTGTCCCCCCTCATCCCCTCCCTTGTCCCCCTGTCCCCCCTTGCCCCCCTTCTCCCCACTTGCCCCCCCCCGTCCCCCCATCCCCCTGTCCTTCCTCATCCCTCCCTTGTCCCCTCTGTCCCCCTTGCCCCCCCTCTGCCCCCCCCCCCCCGTGCCCCCTCCCCACGCCGCGGCGCTGCCCCCCAGGCTCACATCCAGCTGGACTGTGGGGAGGACAACATCTGTGTGCCTGACCTGCAGCTGGAGGCAGCTGTGTAAGGGGGGCCGGGGGGGGGTCCTGGGGGGGTCCCCTCCCATTTGGGGTGGGGCTGGGGGGAGGAAGAGTCGAGGTCCCTGGCAGCTCAGGGGGACCCCCGAGGCCCCCCCCCCCCCCCCAGCAGAGCTTCCCCTGAGCCTGGCCCCGGGGAAGGGTTTGGGGGCAGGGCGGGGGGCGGGGCCGGGGCGGGGGCGTGAGAGGGCGTGGGCGGAGGCGTGGCAGGGGCGTGGCGGGCCGGGAGTGGGGCGGGGCTGGAGACAGGGTGGGGACCCAGGGGCGTGGCAGGGCCGGGGCGGGGGCGGGGGTGGAGCCGGGGCAGGGTTGAGGGCAGGGGAGAGGGCGGGGTCTGGGGGTGGGGCTGGGCATGGGGCGGGGGGGGGGCCGAGGGAGGGCTTGGGGGCAGGGCGGGATCCGAGGGCGGGGCCGGGAGAGCGGCGGGGGGGGCGGGGCGGAGTCCGGGGGCGGGGTGACGGGGGAGGGGGGGGGGGGAGGGGGTGTGACGGGGGGGGGGGGGCCAGGGCTGGGCGTGGGGCGCGGTCCGAGGGGGGGGCGGGAGCGTGGCAGGAGCCGTGCCGGGACAGGGCTGGGGGCCGGGGCCGGGGCCGGGCTGGGGCCGGGTGGGGGAGCGGGGCAGGGGGCGTGTCCCGGGGGGAGGGGGCGTGTCCCGGCGGGGAGGGGGCGTGTCCGAGCGCTGTCCCCGCCCAGGGACCGCCGCGCCGTGTACCTGGGGGACCGCAACAGCCTGGAGCTGACCTTCGCCGCTCGCAACCAGGGCGAGGGGGGCGTACGAGGCCGAGCTGCACGTCCGGCCCCCCCCACGCGCAGTACACCGGCGTGCTGCTGCGCCCCCACGCGGTGCGGGCACGCCGGGCACGGCCCCGGGGGGGGCGGGCGGGGGCGGCGGCGCGGGGCGGGCGCCCCCCCATGGCAAAGGGGAGGATGTTCAGGGTGGGATTGGGGGGGTGTGGGGGGGTGCGCGTGTGTCCCCCCGTGGGTAGCTCCCCCCACCCCTGGCACGGGGGACAGGGTGCAGTATGGGGGAGGTGGATATATTCCCCCCCCCGTGTGTGGGTATATTCGCCCCCCCCCCCGTGTGGGTATCGCCCCCTGGCACGGGGAGGGTGATCAGCACGGGCTGGGTGCCCACCCCCACCCCCCCGTGGGTGTCCTCCCCGTGGGTAACACACACCCCGGCACGGGAAAGGTGTTCAGGGTGGGATTGGTGCCCCTTGGCACAGGGGGTGCCCATGGGGGGGGGGGGGGGGGACACTAAAGGGGCGTCTGGGGGTGCCCGTGGGGGGGCTAAAGGGGCGTCCGGGGGTGCCCGTGGGGGGGGGCTAAAGGGGCGTCTGGGGGTGCCCCTCGGCAGGGGGGGGGTGTGCCCACGGGGGGGGGGGCGCTGGGCGTTGCCTGGGTGGTTCCCCCAGGCTTTGGGGGGTGGGCGGGCTGCCCAGAGGTTGGGTGCCCCACGGCTCCTCCCCACCCCCTCCCGGTGCCATCTCTCCTGACCCTCCCCCCCCCCCCCTTTGCCCCCTTTCCCCCCCTTTCCCCCCTCAGAACTTCTCTGCCCTGAGCTGTGAGCTGGGGGCGGCCAACGGCTCCAGCCCCCCCCTCGTCTGCGACCTGGGCAACCCCATGAAGGCAGGGGCCAGCGTGAGTGAGGGGGGGGGGGGACGGGACACCGGGGGGGGGGGGAAGGGGGGGGGTCCGGAGGGGGTGTTGGGGGTACCCCGGTGTGACCCCCGCCACCCCCACCACCCCCCCCCGTGCCCGCAGATCTGGGGGGGCTGCGCTTCACCATCCCCCAGCTGAGCGACAGCAGCAGGAGAGTCACCTTCGAGCTGCAGATCCGCAGGTGGGGGAGGGGCCCCGGGGGGGGGGAGGGCGCGAGGAGGGGGGAGGGCGCGGGGAGGGGGAGGGAGGGGCGAAGCAGTGGGTGGGGAGAAGGGGGAGGTGGGGGGAGGGGGATTCTGGGGGGGGGGGGGGGTAACCTGAGAGGGAGGCTGAGGGGGAGAGGAGGTGGAGGAGGAGGGGGCAGAGGGATGGGGGGTGGGGAGAGAGGTGGAGCAGCCTGAGTGGGGGTCCTTGGGGGAGGGACGGGGGGGGTCCAAGTGGAGCAGCCTGAGTGGGGGTCCTGGGGGAGGGACAGAGGGGTCTGGGGGGGGTCCGGGTGGAGCAGCCTGAGTGGGGGTCCTGGGGGAGGGACAGAGGAGGGGGAGGGCCCAGGTGGAGCAGCCTGAGTGGGGGTCCTGGGGGAGGGACGGGGGGGGGTCCAGGTGGAGCAGCCTGAGTGGGGGTCCTGGGGGAGGGACAGAGGGGTCTGGGGGGGTCCGGGTGGAGCAGCCTGAGTGGGGGTCCTGGGGGAGGGACAGAGGGGTCTGGGGGGGTCCAAGTGGAGCAGCCTGAGTGGGGGTCCTGAGGGAGGGACAGAGGGGTCTGGGGGGTCCAGGTGGAGCAGCCTGAGTGGGGGTCCTGAGGGAGGGACAGAGGGGTCTGGGGGGGTCCAGGTGGAGCAGCCTGAGTGGGGGTCCTGAGGGAGGGACAGAGGGGTCTGGGGGGTCCGGGTGGAGCAGCCTGAGTGGGGGTCCTGGGGGGAGGGACAGAGGGGTCTGGGGGGTCCAAGTGGAGCAGCCTGAGTGGGGGTCCTGAGGGAGGGACAGAGGGGTCTGGGGGGTCCAGGTGGAGCAGCCTGAGTGGGGGTCCTGGGGGAGGGACAGAGGGGTCTGGGGGGGTCCAGGTGGAGCAGCCTGAGTGGGGGTCCTGGGGGAGGGACAGAGGAGGGGGGTGTCCAGGTGGAGCAGCCTGAGTGGGGGTCCTGGGGGAGGGACAGAGGAGGGGGGAGGGTCCAGGTGGAGCAGCCTGAGTGGGGGTCCTGGGGGAGGGACGGGGGGGGGGGGTCCAGGTGGAGCAGCCTGAGTGGGGGTCCTGGGGGAGGGACAGAGGGGTCTGGGGGGGTCCGGGTGGAGCAGCCTGAGTGGGGGTCCTGGGGGAGGGACAGAGGGGTCTGGGGGGTCCAAGTGGAGCAGCCTGAGTGGGGGTCCTTACCTGGGGGGGGGGGGGCCGAAGCTTGGGGGGGGCCTGAAGGTGTGTGTGGAGGGGGGTCCCGAAGCTGGGGGGGGGGTGTCTCACTTAACCTCAGACTGGGCCGGGGGGGTCAATCCCTGTGAGGAGCTGATGCTTGGCTCAGTTTGGGGGGTCTTGGGGGTAGGGGGGGGGGCGTTGGGGTCGGGGCTGGCTCTGGTGGTCAGCGCTTGGGGAGAGGAGGGGGGGTCCGGGGGGGGGGGGGGCAGGCCGTGACGCCCCCTCCCCCTCCCTCCCCCCTCTGTGCCAGCAGCAAGAACGCCAACAACTCCCAGAGCGAGTTGGTGTCGGTGCCCCTGGAGGTGAGGGCGGCCACGCGCGTCTCGGCCTTCGGGTGAGTGCCGCTGGGGGCGGGGCGGGGCCAGGCTGGGGGCGGGGCGGGTGAGGGCGGGGGGCGGGGCGGCGGCCGAGGGCGGCCGGCGGCCGCGTCTCCGCCTTCGGGTGAGTGCCGCGGGGGGGGGGGGGGGGCGGGGCTAGGCTGGGGGCGGGGCTAGGGGCTATGGGGTCCGATGGGAACTGGGGGCGGGGCTGGGGGCGGGGCAGGGGCCGAGGGCAGCCAATGGCGTCTCTGCCTTTCGGGGGAGTGCCACACGGACCTGGGGGGGGGGGGCGAGGGGGGCACCGGGGGGTGCTGACCCCCACCCCCCCCCCCCCAGCGTCTCTCGCCCTGACGTCGTCACCGTCCCCGAGGGGGTGGAGCCCCCAGCGCCCCCCAGCGGCTGCAGGAGCTGGGCCCCCCGTGGAGCACGTCTACGAGGCGGGGGGGGGGGGCAGGGGGGTCGAAGGGGGGGGAGGGCACTCGATTTGGGGGGAGGGGAGGTGGGGGAGGGCGTCCCCAAGCCGGGGGAAGGGATCGGGGGGGCAGCACCAATGCGCTGAGCTCCAGCTGGCCTCGAGCATGGGGGTGCCCCTGGCACTGGGGGTACCCCTGGCACTGGAGGGGTGCCCCTGACCCTGAGGGGGTGCCCTTGACCCTGGGGTTCCCTTGTGCCCACCCCTTGGGTCCCCATGCCCCCAACCCCCGGGTGCCCATGGCCCCACCCCCGGGGTCCCCTTGTGCCCACCCCTGGGGTCCCCCAACCCTGCCCCTTGGGTGCCCAAGTCCTTGTGCCCACCCCCGGGGTCCCCTCATGCCCACCCCTGGGCTCCCCTTGTGCCTATCCTCGTGGTCCCTATGTGCCCACCCCTGGGGTCCCCTAACCCTGCCCCTTGGGTGCCCAAGTCCCTGTACCCACCCCTGGGGTCCCCATGTGCCCACCCCTGGGGTCCCTTTGTGCCCACCCCTGGGGTCCCCCTGACCCCAACTCTGAGGTGCCCGTGGCCTCACCCCCTTGTGCCCACCCCCGGGGTCCCCTTGTGCCCACCCCTGGGGTCCCCCAACCCTGCCCCTTGGGTGCCCAAGTCCCTGTGCCCACCCCTGGGGTCCCCATGTGCCCACCCCCCGGGGTCCCCTTTGTGCCCACCCTCATGTTCCCCTTGTGCCCACCCCCGGGGTCCCCATGTGCCCACCCCCGGGGCGCCCCCCCCCGCCCCTCGGGCCTCCCGGTGCCCGCCGGTGCCAGCCGCGGCCCCGCTGCCCGCAGGTGCTGAACGAGGGCCCCGGTGCCATCAGCCAGGGCACCCTGGAGCTGAGCTGCCCCCTCAGCCACAGGGGGCACCCCTGCTCTACGTCACTGCCCACTCCGGGCCCCCAACTGCTCTGCCAGCCACCCCCTGGACAGCCTGCGCCTGGCGGTGCGCCGGGGGGGGGCACCCGGGGGGGCACCCGGGGGGCACCGGGTGGCACTGAGGACATTGGGTGGCACTGGGTGGCACTGAGGACATTGGGTGGCACTGGGTGGTGAAGCATTGGGTGGCACTGGGTGGCACTGAGGACATTGGGTGGCACTGGGTGGTACTGGGGGCACTGGGTGGCACTGGGTGGTGGAGCACTGGGTGGCACTGGGTGGCACTGAGGACATTGGGGGCACTGGGTGGTGAAGCATTGGGTGGCACTGGGGACATTGGGTGGCACTGGGTGGTACTGGGGGCATTGGGTGGCACTGGGTGGTGAAGCATTGGGTGGCACTGGGTGGCACTGGGTGGTGAAGCATTGGGTGGCACTGGGTGGCACTGGGGACATTGGGTGGCACTGGGTGGTGGAGCATTGGGTGGCACTGGGTGGCACTGGGTGGTGGAGCATTGGGTGGCACTGGGTGGCACTGGGGACATTGGGTGGCACTGGGTGGTGGAGCATTGGGTGGCACTGGGTGGCACTGGGGGCATTGGGTGGCACTGGGTGGTACTGGGGGCACTGGGTGGCACTGGGTGGCACTGGGGACATTGGGTGGCACTGGGTGGTGAAGCATTGGGTGGCACTGGGTGGCACTGGGGGCAGTGGGTGGCACTGGGTGGTACTGGGGGCATTGGGTGGCACTGGGTGGTGGAGCAGTGGGTGGCACTGGGGACATTGGGTGGCACTGGGTGGTACTGGGGGCACTGGGTGGCACTGGGTGGTGGAGCACTGGGGGGCACTGGGTGGCACTAGAGGGTTCAGGGGGAGCACTGGGGGGCACTGGGTGGCACTAGAGGGTTCAGGGGAGCACTGGGGGGCACTGGGGGCAGTGGGGGGCACGGGGTGGTGGAGCGCTGGGTGGCATTGGCAACATTGGGGGGCACTGGGTGGCACTGGGTGGCAGAGCTGTGCCCTCCCGCAGGAGCAGAGCCCCGAGGGTCACATCCTGCAGCGCAGGGAGGCGGTGCCAAGGGACCCCAGGGGCAGCGGGCACCCCCTGCCCCCCTTCACCCTGGTCAGTGCCCACCCTTGTGCCCACCCTTGCCCTCTGCTGTCTCCCCCCCTGGCACCCCCAGGCTGCTTCCTGACCTCTCCCCCACCCCACCCCACCCCCCCACCTTGGGTGCTGTGCCCCTGGGTGGCACATGGCAGGAGGGGGAGGGGGAGTTGCCAGGGTGCCCCCACGGGGGGTGATGAGTGGCTGGCACTTGGGAGGTGCCAGGGTGATGCCCAGGGTGGGTGGCACTTGGGGCAGAGGCGGGGGGGAAGTGCCTCTGCTGTGGTTGGCACTGGGGGGGGGGGGCTGGGGGGGGAGGGCCGATGCCAGGGCGGGTGGCACCGAGGGGGCAGGGCTGTGCCCACCCTGGGTGACCCTCGTTGTTGGGGGGTGGGGGTGGGCATGGCTGTGCCAGGGCTGCCCCGAGGCGGAGTGCTTCCGGCTGAGCTGCCCCCTGGGGGCGCTGGAGAAGCAGCAGAGAGGGAGCCTGAGGCTCAGCTTCCACCTCTGGGCCCCCCCCAGCGCCAGGTGAGACCCCCAGACCCCCCCCCCCGGACCCCTCCAGACCCCCCCGGGCCCCTCACACCCCTTGGACCCCCCAGGACCCCTCCAGACCCCCCCCGGGCCCCTCACACCCCTTGGACCCCCCCAGGACCCCTCCAGACCCCCCCGGGCCCCTCACACCCCTTGGACCCCCCAGGACCCCTCCAGACCCCCCCGGGCCCCTCACACCCCTTGACCCCCCCCAAACCCCTCCAGACCCCCCCGGGCCCCCCACACCCCCTGGACTCTTCGGGACCCCCCAGACCCCCCCGCCCCCCTGCACCCCTCCAGACCCCCGTGGACCCCACCGGACCCCTCCAGACCTCCCCTGACCCCCCCAGGCCCCCTGGACCCCCCCCCACCCCCCCCACCCCAAAAGCTTCAGGGGCCCTCAGGATCCTGCCCCCAGCCCCCCCCCCCCCGTGCCCAGCTCCCTGGGTGCCCTTTGGATCATGTGGGTGCCCCCTGGGTGTCCCTGGGTGTCACTGGGTGCCCTGTGAGCGCCCTTTGGTGTATGTGGGTGCCCCTAGCAGCCCCGTGGGTGTCTGTGGGTGCCCCGTGGGTGTCCCTGGGTGCCCCGTGGGTGTCCCTGGAGTGCCCCCCCCGGCACCCTTTGCCCCGCGGGGGTGCCCGCGGTGGGGGGGGGTGTGGGGGGGGGGTGTGTGTGTGCTGAGGGGGTGGCTGGGCCCCGCAGAGGGAGGTTCGGGCCCCGGCGCTGCGCTGCGAGGCTGAGTACAGAGTCCTGAGGCTGCCCTACCGCGTCCGGCCCCAGCACCTCCCCAGCCAGCGCCTGCAGGTGACGTCGCCGCCGCCAGGGGGCGCTGCGGGCGGGGAGGGAACTGCTGGGGAGCTGCAGAGGGCACTGCGGGGGAGCGGCCGCCAGGGGGAGCTGCTGGGGAGCTGCTGGGGAGCTGCAGAGGGCAGTGCGGGGAGCGGCCGCCAGGGGGAGCTGCTGGGGAGCTGCAGGGGAGCTGCAGAGGGCACTGCGGGGGAGCGGCCGCCAGGGGGAGCTGCTGGGGAGCTGCTGGGGAGCTGCAGAGGGCAGTGCGGGGGAGCGGCCGCCAGGGGGAGCTGCTGGGGAGCTGCGGGCAGGGACAGAGAGCGCCAGGGCCAAGGGGGCAGCGTGGGGGGCACCGTGGGGGCACTGAGGGTAAGGACAAGGAGCGCCAGGGCCAAGGGGGCAGCGTGGGGGCACTGAGGGTGGCGGCGTGGCGATGGGGCTGCGGTGGGTGGCACCGCGGGTGGCACCGCGGGGGACCCCTGGGGGGGGGGGGCAGCGCGGGTGAGCTCCTGGCTGTCCCCACGGCTGGCAGGTGGTGACAGGGCTGCAGTGGGCACGGCCCGAGGGCACCGGGGGGTGCCAGTCTGGGTGGTGGTGCTGGCAGTGCTGCTGGGGCTGCTGCTGCTGGCGCTGCTCTGCTACGGCCTCTACAAGGTGGGTACCGGGGCTGGCACCCGGGGGTGGGCACAGGGCTCTGGGGAGGGCACAGGGCTCTGGGGAGGGCACAGGGCTATGGTGGGGGCACAGGGTTCAGGGTGGGCACAGTGGCTCCAGAGTGGGCACAGGGTTCAGGTGGGGCACAGGGCTCTAGGGTGGGCACAGGGTTCGGGGGGGGGGGGGGGGGGCACAGGGTTTGGGGTGGGCACAGGGATCGGGGGGGGGGCACAGGGTTCGGGGGTGGGCACAGGGATCGGGGGGGGGGGCACAGGGTTCCGGGGTGGGCACAGGGCTCCGGGGAGGGCACAAGGTTCAGGGGGGCACAGGGCTCTAGGGTGGGCACAGAGTTCTGGGGGGTGGGCACAGGGTTCGGGGTGGGCACAGGGTTCAGGGTGGGCACAGGGTTCGGGGGGGGGGGGCACAGGGTTCAGGGTGGGCACAGGGTTCGGGGGGGGGGGGGGGGGCACAGGGTTTGGGGTGGGCACAGGGTTCCGGGGTGGGCACAGGGCTCTGGGGAGGGCACAAGGTTCAGGGGGGCACAGGGCTCTAGGGTGGGCACAGAGTTCTGGGGGGTGGGCACAGGGTTCAGGGTAGGCACAGGGTTCGGGGGGGGGGCACAGGGCTCTGGGAGGGCACAAGGTTCAGGGGGGGCACAGGGCTCTAGGGTGGGCACAGAGTTCTGGGGGGTGGGCACATGGTTTGGGGTGGGCACAGGGTTCAGGGTGGGCACAGGGTTCGGGGGGGGGGGCACAGGGTTTGGGGTGGGCACAGGGTTCCGGGGTGGGCACAGGGCTCTGGGGAGGGCACAAGGTTCAGGGGGGCACAGGGCTCTAGGGTGGGCACAGAGTTCTGGGGGGTGGGCACAGGGTTCAGGGTAGGCACAGGGTTCGGGGGGGGGGCACAGGGCTCTGGGGAGGGCACAAGGTTCAGGGGGGCACAGGGCTCTAGGGTGGGCACAGAGTTCTGGGGGTGGGCACATGGTTTGGGGTGGGCACAGGGTTCAGGGTGGGCACAGGGTTTGGGGTGGGCACAGGGTTCCGGGGTGGGCACAGGGCTCCGGGGAGGGCACAAGGTTCAGGGGGGTGGGCACAGGGTTCAGGGTAGGCACAGGGTTCGGGGGGGGGGGCACAGGGCTCTGGGGAGGGCACAAGGTTCAGGGGGGCACAGGGCTCTAGGGTGGGCACAGAGTTCTGGGAGGTGGGCACAGGGTTCAGGGTGGGCACAGGGTTCAGGGTGGGCACAGGGTTCAGGGGGGGGGGGCACAGGGTTCAGGGTGGGCACAGGGTTCGGGGGTTCAGGGGGCACAGGGTTCCAGGGTTTGGGGTGGGCACAGGGCTCTGGGGAGGGCACAAGGTTCAGGGGGGGCACAGGGCTCTAGGGTGGGCACAGAGTTCTGGGGGGGGGGCACAGGGTTTGGGGTGGGCACAGGGCTATGGTGGGGGCACAGGGTTCAGGGTGGGCACAGGGCTCCAGGGTGGGCACAGGGTTCAGGATGGGCACAGGGCTCCAGGGTGGGCACAGGGTTCGGGGGGTGGGCACAGGGCTCTGGGGGGGTGGCACAGGGCCGCGAGGGGGTGCCCCCTAACCCTGTGCCCCCCAGCTGGGGTTCTTCAAGCGGGCAGGGCCCTATGGCACTGCCATGGAGAAGGCTCAGCTGAAGCCTCAGGCGGCCTCAGAGGCCTGACCGGGCACCGGCGGCTGGCACCGCTGCCACCCGTGCCAGCCGGTGCCACCCGTGCCAGCCGGTGCCACCCACGGCGCCGGTGCCACCTGTGCCAGCCGGTGCCACCCACGCCGCACCGTGGGCCCCGCCTGGCTGCCAGGCTGGGCACCACCACCACCCCCAGGCTGGGCACCACCACCACCCCCACGCCTGGCACTACCACCACCACCCCCACGCCTGGCACCGCCCTGCTGGGTGGCAGCAGCCCCCAGTGCCGCCGGGCTGGGCACTGCCAGCGGGCTGGGGACCACTGGAATGGGCACCGGCAGCGCCCGGGGGGGGGGGAATGCCAAGCGGGCACCCACAGGGCTGGACACTGCCGTGCCAAGGAGCCCTGGCACAACCCCCACGCTGGGCACAGCTGCCACACGCAGCCCTGGCGCCGCCCTGGCGAGCAGGGCACAGGCAGGGTGGGCAACACCCACACAGCGGGCGCGGGGTGCCAGCCTGCTGAGCCCTCCAGCTGGCACAGCACCCGGGTGCCCCAGCGCCACCTCACCCTGGTGGCACCGCAGCTGGCACCACCCTGTACAGGCTGTGCCACCTGCTCCTGGTGCCACCAGAGAGCCTGGCATTGCCCAGCTGCACCCCTTGGTGGCACCACAGCCAAGTGGTGCCACCCAGTCACAGTGCCACCCGCCCATGGTGCCAGCTGAGCCTGGCATTGCCCGGCTGCTGTGCCACCTGCTCCTGGTGGCACTTGGCTGTGGTGCCACCTGCCCCCCCCCGGCGCCACCTGCTCCTGGCAGTGCCAGGCCGCTGTGCCACCCTGCCACGGTGCCACCGCTGCACTGCCCGTGCCCCCCGCCCCCCCGGCCTCGGGCACCTCACTTTGCACTGACCCCCGCGGGGGGGGGCACCCACGCGACTCACCCCCTCCCCCCCCCGCCCCTGGGGTGCCCCCAGCACCCCCCCGGTGCCCCCGGTGCCCCTTGCCCCCCCCCCCGGGGGGTGATTGCACTAGGGCGGGGGGCGGGGGGCACAGGTGGGCACGGGGGGGGGGAGGGGGAGGGGGAGGGGGGAAGGGGAGGGGGAGGGGGGGGGGGGGGAGGGGCAGCTTCTGTCTGTATTTAATTTGGGGGGGGCAGCCCCTGGGACCCCAATAAATGTCTGACCCTGAGCCGTGCCCGGATGGGGCTGGGGGAGGGGGCAGCAGTGCCAGGCTCGGGGGGGGGTGTGAGGGGGCACAAAAGTGCCAGGCACGGGGGAGGCAGGGGTCTGTGCCAGGCTCGGGGTGGGAGCTCATGTGCCAAGCATGGGGGGCACAGATGTGTGCCAGGCTCGGGGGGGGCACACACATGTGCCAGGCTCGGGGGGGGGGCACACACACGTACCAGGCGTGGGGGGCGCAGGTGTGTGCCAGGCTCGGGGGGGCACACACATGTGCCAGGCTCGGGGGGCACACACACGTACCAGGCGTGGGGGGCACAGGTGTGTGCCAGGCTCGGGGGGGGGCACACACACGTACCAGGCGTGGGGGGCACAGGTGTGTGCCAGGCTCGGGGGTTCACTCACATGTGCCAGGCTCGGGGGGGGCACACACGTACCAGGCGTGGGGGGCACAGGTGTGTGCCAGGCTCGGGGGGGTCACTCACATGTGCCAGGCTCGGGGGGGCACACACGTACCAGGCGTGGGGGGCGCAGGTGTGTGCCAGGCTCGGGGGGGGTCACTCACATGTGCCAGGCTCGGGGGGGGGGCACACACACGTACCAGGCGTGGGGGGCGCAGGTGTGTGCCAGGCTCGGGGGGCACACACATGTGCCAGGCTCGGGGGGGGCACACACACGTACCAGGCGTGGGGGGCACAGGTGTGTGCCAGGCTCGGGGGGGGGCACACACACGTACCAGGCGTGGGGGGCACAGGTGTGTGCCAGGCTCGGGGGGTTCACTCACATGTGCCAGGCTCGGGGGGGGCACACACACGTACCAGGCGTGGGGGCACAGGTGTGTGCCAGGCTCGGGGGGGGGGTCACTCACATGTGCCAGGCTCGGGGGGGCACACACACGTACCAGGCGTGGGGGGCGCAGGTGTGTGCCAGGCTCGGGGGGGGGTCACTCACATGTGCCAGGCTCGGGGGGGGCACACACACGTACCAGGCGTGGGGGGCACAGGTGTGTGCCAGGCTCGGGGGGGGTCACTCACATGTGCCAGGCTCGGGGGGGCACACACACGTACCAGGCGTGGGGGGCACAGGTGTGTGCCAGGCTCGGGGGGGGCACACACACGTACCAGGCGTGGGGGGCACAGGTGTGTGCCAGGCTCGGGGGGTTCACTCACATGTGCCAGGCTGGGGGGGGCACACACACGTACCAGGCGTGGGGGGCACAGGTGTGTGCCAGGCTCGGGGGGGGTCACTCACATGTGCCAGGCTCGGGGGGGGCACACACACGTACCAGGCGTGGGGGGCGCAGGTGTGTGCCAGGCTCGGGGGGGCACACATGTGCCAGGCTCGGGGGGGGCACACACACGTACCAGGCGTGGGGGGCACAGGTGTGTGCCAGGCTCGGGGGGGCACACACGTACCAGGCGTGGGGGGCGCAGGTGTGTGCCAGGCTCGGGGGGGGGAAGGGGGCACGGGGCGGGGGGGGGGGTGTTGTGCTCAGCCTTGTGCCAGGGCCGGGCACGGCTGAGCGCGCGCGGCTCGGGTGACCTCATTAGCG
>JAWKAJ010000077.1:0-65454 GCA_033816785.1 Picus viridis | reverse complement strand
TTCTGTTTCTGCAACCCTGAAAGGGAGGCAAGCCGGCCGGGCGGGGGCTGGGTCCTCCTCTCCCAGGGAGTAGGCACCTAGTCCGAATCAAAGAGGGCTGTCTCAGCTTCGCCAGGAGGCTCTAGGGCTGGAGGTGAGGAAGAAGGCTAGAGAGATTTGCCATTAGATGTGGTGTTGCTGCTCAGGAGGTGGTGGAGTGGAGGAAGGTGTGTTTGTGAAGCCAGCCTGATGGTTCTTTGTGCCATTGGCCATTGGACAGATGGTGCTGGGTGCCAGGTTGGACCCCTTGCATCGCGCCTTTCCAACCCGTTAATTCCACCCACTCCACTCCAGCTCCATTCCACCTCATCTACACTCCACCCCCACCCATCTATCCACCCACTCCACCCTCCCGTTCCGTCCACACACTTCAGCAGGACGGCAGGCACAGCAAAGTGCTCTGATGGCCAAGAATGCCAATGGGATCCTACCTAGAGAGTGTGGCCAGCAGAGCCAGGGAGGGTCTCCTCCCTGCCTCGAGGCCACAGCTGGAATGCGAGCCAGCCCTGCTGTCTTACGCCTGGCCGCAGGCGTGGGGCGAGACGGCGCGTGCAGTCCAAGGGAGGGCCCCAAGGCTGCTGAGGGACTGTAGCACTGCCTGGGGAGGAGAGGCTGAGAGCCCCCCCAGGGCTCTCAGCCTCTCCTCCCCAGGCAGCTGCAGTCCCTTCAGCAGCCTTGGAGCCTCCTGGACCTCTGCAGCAGATCCCTGTCCCTCCTGAGCTGGGCAGCCCAGGGCTGGCTGCAACATTCCAGCTGTGGCCTCAGCAGGGCAGAGCAGAGGGGAGAGACCCTCCCTGGCTCTGCTGGCCACACTCTGCTGAATGCCCCCAGGATCCCATTGGCATTCTTGGCCATCAGGGCACCTTGCTGCATGCCTCCTGCCCTCGATTCTATGGTCCTGCTCTGCCAGGGCAGGGGTGGGAGTAGGGGGAACAGTGTGTGTTGGACAGGACAGGGTGGAATGGAAAGGAATGGAATGGAATGGAATGGAATGGAATGGAATGGAATGGAATGGAATGGAATGGAATGGAATGGAATGGAATGGAATGGAATAACAGGTTGGAAAAAGAGCTTTGATATCATCAAGTCCAACCTGTCACCCAGCACCATCTGATCAACTCAACCATGGCACCAAGGGCCTCATCCAGGCTCTTCCTAAACACCTTCCTCCACTCCACCACCTCCTGGGCAGCACATCCCAATGGCAAATCTCTTGCTGGGAGGGATTTCTTCCTCACCTCCAGCCTAAACCTCCCCTGGCACAGCTTGAGACTGTGGCCTCTTGTTCTGGGGCTGGGTGCCTGCCTGGGAGAAGAGACCAACCCCCACCTGGCTCCAACCTCCCTTCAGGGAGTTGCAGAGAGCAAGAAGGTCTCCCCTGAGCCTCCTCTTCTGCAGGCTCAGCAACCCCAGCTCCCTCAGCCTCTCCTCCCAGGGCTGTGCTCCAGACCCCTCCCCAGCCTCGTTGCCCTTCTCTGGCCTGGGTGATCTCCAGGGGTCCCTTCCACCCCCTCAGCCGCTGGGAGGCTGCGCAGGAGCAGCTCCTGCAGGAGCAGCTCCTCCCGGGGCAGCGCAGGGAACACCAATCAGGCTGTAATTAATCTCATTATCTGGGACGGGAGAGGGACGTGGAGAGGCTGCCTGGCTTGAAAGGGCTGTCAGGAACGGCAGCAGGGGAGGGCTAAGCCTTTGTGAGAGCCGAAGCTTGGAGAGCCACCAGCCTCAAAGCTGCTTTCAGGGGGGGAGATCAGAGCACAGGCAGGGAACAAAAGCTGCGAGGAAAGCAGCCTGGGAAACAAATTCAATACAGGCTGCTTGCCACGGCCCTTCAGCTTAAGCAGGGAGATAAAAATAGCCCCCCTCCCAAAAATAAAGGCCAAAGCAGCAGCTAGGCACCATCATCATCATCATCACCACCTCCACCACGCCACTGCATCCCCTGCAAAGCCCAAGCCGACAGCCAGGTGTGGGACGGGGGCAGCCCTGCTCGTCCTCCAGCTCCAAGGGCTGGGTGGGGGCAAGCCCAAGGGCTGCTGACTGCCCTGGAGAGCTGGGCCAGGGGGCTGGCCAAAGCTTCCTGGGAGGGGAGGGAGTCTGGGGCAGGAGAGGGAGGGAGGAGGGACAGAGGAAGGAAGAGAAGGAGGGAGGGAGAGAAAGAAGGGGGGAGGGAGGGAGTCAATGTGGGGCAGGAGAGGGGGAGGGAGGGAGAAAGGGAGGGAGAAAGGGAGGGAATCAGTGTGGGGCAGGAGAGGGAGGGAGGGAGTGAGGAAGGGAGTCAGACTGAGGCAGAAGAGAAAAGGAAGGAAGGAGTCAGTGTGGGGCAGGAGAGAGGAGAGGGAGGGAGTCAGTGTGGGGCAGGAGAGAGGGAGAAGGGAGGGAGTGAGTCAATGTGGAGCAGGAGAAGGAGGGAGGGAGTCAGACTGGGGCAGGAGAGAGGAGGAGGGAGGGAGTCAGTGTGGGGCAGGAGAGAAGAGGGAGGAAGGGAGGGAGTCAGCGTGGGGCAGGAGAGAGGAGGGAAGGAGGGAGTCAGCGTGGGGCAGGAGAGAGGAGGGAAGGAGGGAGTCAGTGTGGGGCAGGAGAGAGAGGAGGGAAGGGAGGGAGTCAGACCAGGGCAGGAGAGGGAGGGAAGGAGGGAGTCAGTGTGGGGCAGGAGAGAGGGAGGGAAGGAGGGAGTCAGTGTGGGGCAGGAGAGAAGAGGGAAGGAGGGAGTCAGCGTGAGGCAGGAGAGAGGAGGGAAGGAGGGAGTCAGTGTGGGGCAGGAGAGAGGAGGGAAGGAGGGAGTCAGTGTGGGGCAGGAGAGAAGAGGGAAGGAGGGAGTCAGTGTGGGGCAGGAGAGAGGAGGGAAGGAGGAGTCAGTGTGGGGCAGGAGAGAGGAGGGAAGGAGGGAGTCAGTGTGGGGCAGGAGAGAAGAGGGAAGGAGGGAGTCAGTGTGGGGCAGGAGAGAGGGGGAAGGAGGGAGTCAGTGTGGGGCAGGAGAGAGGAGGGAAGGAGGGAGTCAGTGTGGGGCAGGAGAGAGGAGGGAAGGAGGAGTCAGTGTGGGGCAGGAGAGAGGAGGGAAGGAGGGAGTCAGTGTGGGGCAGGAGAGAAAGAGGGAAGGAGGGAGTCAGTGTGGGGCAGGAGAGAGGAGGGAAGGAGGAGAGTCAGTGTGGGGCAGGAGAGAGGAGGGAAGGAGGGAGTCAGTGTGGGGCAGGAGAGAAGAGGGAAGGAGGAGTCAGTGTGGGGCAGGAGAGAGGAGGGAAGGAGGGAGTCAGTGTGGGGCAGGAGAGAGGAGGGAAGGAGGGAGTCAGTGTGGGGCAGGAGAGAGGAGGAGAAAGGAGGAGTCAGTGTGGGGCAGGAGAGAGGAGGAGGGAAGGAGGGAGTCAGTGTGGGGCAGGAGAGAAGAGGGAAGGAGGGAGTCAGTGTGGGGCAGGAGAGAGGAGGGAAGGAGGGAGTCAGTGTGGGGCAGGAGAGAGGAGGAAGGAGGGAGTCAGTGTGGGGCAGGAGAGAAGAGGGAAGGAGGGAGTCAGTGTGGGGCAGGAGAGAGGAGGGAAGGAGGGAGTCAGACCGGGGCAGGAGAGAAGAGGGAAGGAGGGAGTCAGTGTGGGGCAGGAGAGAGGAGGGGAAGGAGGGAGTCAGTGTGGGGCAGGAGAGAGGAGGGAAGGAGGGAGTCAGTGTGGGGCAGGAGAGAGGAGGGAAGGAGGGAGTCAGTGTGGGGCAGGAGAGAGGAGGGAAGGAGGGAGTCAGTGTGGGGCAGGAGAGAAGAGGGAAGAAGGGGAGTCAGTGTGGGGCAGGAGAGAGGAGGGAAGGAGGGAGTCAGTGTGGGGCAGGAGAGAGGAGGGAAGGAGGGAGTCAGTGTGGGGCAGGAGAGAGGAGGGAAGGAGGGAGTCAGTGTGGGGCAGGAGAGAGGGAGGGAAGGAGGGAGTCAGTGTGGGGCAGGAGAGAGGAGGGGGAAGGAGGGAGTCAGTGTGGGGCAGGAGAGAAGAGGGAAGGAGGGAGTCAGTGTGGGGCAGGAGAGAGGAGGGAAGGAGGGAGTCAGTGTGGGGCAGGAGAGAAGAGGGAAGGAGGGAGTCAGTGTGGGGCAGGAGAGAAAGAGGGAAGGAGGAGTCAGTGTGGGGCAGGGAGAGAGGAGGGAAGGAGGGAGTCAGACCGGGGCAGGAGAGAGGAGGGAAGGAGGGAGTCAGTGTGGGGCAGGAGAGAAGAGGAAGAAGGGAGTCAGTGTGGGGCAGGAGAGAGGAGGGAAGGAGGGAGTCAGTGTGGGCAGGAGAGAGGAGGGAAGGAGGGAGTCAGTGTGGGGCAGGAGAGAGGAGGGAAGGAGGGAGTCAGTGTGGGGCAGGAGAGAGGAGGGAAGGAGGGAGTCAGTGTGGGGCAGGAGAGAGGAGGGAAGGAGGGAGTCAGTGTGGGGCAGGAGAGAAGAGGGAAGGAGGGAGTCAGTGTGGGGCAGGAGAGAGGAGGGAAGGAGGGAGTCAGACCGGGGCAGGAGAGAGGAGGGAAGGAGGGAGTCAGTGTGGGGCAGGAGAGAAGAGGGAAGGAGGGAGTCAGTGTGGGGCAGGAGAGAAGAGGGAAGGAGGGAGTCAGTGTGGGGCAGGAGAGAGGAGGGAAGGAGGGAGTCAGACCGGGGCAGGGAGAGAGGAGGGAAGGAGGGAGTCAGACCGGGGCAGGAGAGAGGAGGGAAGGAGGGAGTCAGTGTGGGGCAGGAGAGAAGAGGGAAGGAGGGAGTCAGTGTGGGGCAGGAGAGAGGAGGGAAGGAGGGAGTCAGTGTGGGGCAGGAGAGAGGAGGGAAGGAGGGAGTCAGTGTGGGGCAGGAGAGAGGAGGGAAGGAGGGAGTCAGTGTGGGGCAGGAGAGGGGAGTCTCAGCAAGCTAAAGGGGCTGAGTTTGGATCCCACACACAACCCAGAGCAGAGCTTTGGTGTGCCAGCCTCCAATCGAGAGCCCCCAGAGCCCCCACAGAACTGCTTGGCTTGGAACAGCCCTCCAAGACCACTGACTCCAACCTGCAGCCCAACCCCACCCTGGCCCCCAAACCCTGGCCCCAGGTGCCATGGCCACAGGTTTCTGCACCACCTCCAGGGACAGTGACCTCCCTACCTCCCTGGGCAGCCTGTGCCAGGGCCTGACAAAGAGAGAAACCCATTAAAGCAGGCAGGAGATGCAGATGAATCCACCTGCCCCTGGGGGTGGTTCAAGTCTCTCAAGGTCCTTCTTAACCTCAGGAGCCCAGAGCTGGACACAGGACTCAAGGTGTGGCCTCAGCAGTGCTGAGCACAGGGCACAATGACCTCCCTGCTCCTGCTGGCCACACACTTCCTGATGCAGGCCAGGATGCCCTTGGCCTTCTTGGCCCCCTGGGCACACTGCTGGCTCCTGTTCAGCCTTCTATCAACCACTCCCCCCAGGTCCCTTTCTGCCTGGCTGCTCTCAGCCACTCTGCCCCCAGCCTGTAGCACTGCCTGGGGTTGCTGTGGCCAAATTCTCTCCCCCAGCTTTCTCATAGCCCCCTGCAGATCCTGGAAGGCCACAATTAGGTCTCCTGGGAGCTTTCTCCTCTCCAGACTGAACAACACCAATTGTTTGGCTTGGAAAAGACCTCCAGGATCATCCAGTCCAACCCAGCCCCACCCTGGCCCCCAGACCCTGGCCCCAGGTGCCATGGCCACAGGTTTCTTCAACACCTCCAGGGCTGGGGACTCCACCACCTCCCTGGGCAGCCTGTGCCAGGGCCTGACCACTCCTGCAGGGAAGAAATTGCTCCTCATGTCCAACCTAACCCTCCCCTGGTGCCACTTCAGGCCATTTCCTCTCATCCCATCGCTTGTTCCTTGGGAGAAGAGACCAACCCCCACCTGGCTCCAACCTCCTTCCAGGGGTTTGCAGGGAGCAGTGAGGTCTCCCCAGCTTTGAAGAGCTTTCTCCTCTCCCATGAGCTTCTTTATTTGCCTTTCCAGCTTTAATTGGAGCAGGCTGGAAGGGGACAGAGTGATGCTCAGCACCAGGACCAAGCCCTCATTTACCTCTGGCTTCAATAAGGGCAAAGAGGAAGCAGAAGGAAATATCAGAGGTGAAACCGCAGCACACTTCACCCCCAAATCAGGGGCAGGACATCACCAAGAGTAAGGAGCAGAAGACCTGGCTGCTCCCAAGTCAGCCTTTTCCCCTTCCTCAAGCAGGATTGGACCTTCTCCAAGCCTTCAAATCCCTGCTGAGGCGGTGCCCACCCTGCTCCACCCCAGCTCAGCCTGGCCATGCAACCTTGTGGTGTATGAGGGGCATGGACCCCCAACCTCAGCATGCTTCACCCCAAAACAGGGGCAGAGCATCACTATTAAGCAAGGAGCAGACGACCTGGCTGCTCTCAAACAGTTTCTTCCTTCCTCAAGCAGGATTTGAGCTTCTCCAAGCTCTCAAATCCCTGCTGAGGAGGTGCCCACCCTGCTCCACCCCAGCTCAGCCTGGCCATGCAACCTTGTGGTGTATGAGGGGCATGGACCCCCAACCTCAGCATGCTTCACCCCAAAACAGGGGCAGAGCATCACCATTAGCAAGGAGCAGATGACTTGGCTGCTCCCAAGTCAGCCTTTTCCCCTTCCTCAAGCAGGATTGGACCTTCTCCAAGCCTTCAAATCCCTGCTGAGGCGGTGCCCACCCTGCTCCACCCCAGCTCAGCCTGGCCATGCAAGCTTGTGGTGCATTAGGGGCATGGACCCCCAACCTCAGCATGCTTCACCCCAAAACAGGGGCAGAGCATCACTATTAAGCAAGGAGCAGACGACCTGGCTGCTCTCAAACAGTTTCTTCCTTCCTCAAGCAGGATTTGAGCTTCTCCAAGCTCTCAAATCCCTGCTGAGGAGGTGCCCACCCTGCTCCACCCCAGCTCAGCCTGGCCATGCAACCTTGTGGTGTATGAGGGGCATGGACCCCCAACCTCAGCATGCTTCACCCCAAAACAGGGGCAGAGCATCACCATTAGCAAGGAGCAGATGACTTGGCTGCTCTCAAGTCAGCATTTTCCCCTTCCTCAAGCAGGATTTGACCTTTCCAAGGCTTTCAAATCCCTGCTGAGGCGGTGCCCACCCTGCTCCACCCCAGCTCAGCCTGGCCATGCAACCTTGTGGTGCATTAGGGGCATGGACCCCAACCTCAGCATGCTTCACCCCAAAACAGGGGCAGAGCATCACCACTAGCAAGGAGCAGATGACTTGGCTGCTCTCAAGTCAGCCTTTTCCCCTTCCTCAAGCAGGATTTGACCTTTCCAAGGCTTTCAAATCCCTGCTGAGGCGGTGCCCACCCTGCTCCACCCCAGCTCAGCCTGGCCATGCAACCTTGTGGTGCATTAGGGGCATGGACCCCAACCTCAGCATGCTTCACCCCAAAACAGGGGCAGAGCATCACTATTAAGCAAGGAGCAGACGACCTGGCTGCTCTCAAACAGTTTCTTCCTTCCTCAAGCAGGATTTGAGCTTCTCCAAGCCTTCAAATCCCTGCTGTGGAGGTGCCCACCCTGCTCCACCCCAGATCAGCCTGGCCATGCAACCTTGTGGTGTATGAGGGGCATGGACCCCAACCTCAGCATGCTTCACCCCAAAACAGGGGCAGAGCATCACCACTAGCAAACAGCAGATGACTTGGCTGCTCTCAAACAGTTTCTTCCTTACTCAAGCAGGATTTGAGCTTCTCCAAGCTCTCAAATCCCTGCTGAGGCGGTGCCCACCCTCCTCCACCCCAGCTCAGCCTGGCCATGCAACCTTGTGGTGCATTAGGGGCATGGACCCCCAACCTCAGCATGCTTCACCCCAAAACAGGGGCAGAGCATCACCACTAGCAAGGAGCAGATGACCTGGCTGCTCTCAAGTCAGCCTTTTCCCCTTCCTCAAGCAGGATTTGACCTTTCCAAGGCTTTCAAATCCCTGCTGAGGAGGTGCCCACCCTGCTCCACCCCAGCTCAGCCTGGCCATGCAACCTTGTGGTGTATTAGGGGCGTGGACCCCCAACCTCAGCATGCTTCACCCCAAAACAGGGGCAGAGCATCACTATTAAGCAAGGAGTAGAAGACCTGGCTGCTCTCAAACAGTTTCTTCCTTCCTCAAGCAGGATTGGACCTTCTCCAAGCCTTCAAATCCCTGCTGAGGCGGTGCCCACCCTGCTCCACCCCAGCTCAGCCTGGGCACATCCTCACCCTCTGATCACCATGCCACGCTGGGGACCTCTTCTGTGCCCCCTGACCTCTGCAAGCCCTTTGCCCTCCCCTCACTGCCAACACTCAGCAGCGAGCCGGCGTCCCCAGCAGCATCCCGCTGCGGGGAAGGTGCCTGGGGCTCGGCGGCAGCCGTGGATCCAAGTGGCTTTGTCAAGGGCTGCTGGGGACTCTCCTGCCCACTTGACAGACTGGGGGCTTGTCAGAGGGACAGTTTTTGGCTGAGGAGCTGAAAGTTGTCATTTTTTGACGAGGACTTCAAAGAGCTCTGCCGCAGAGAGCAGCCTGAGCCTTGCTGCCCGGAGAGCCTCCTGCCGGAGCCTTGCTTCCCGCGCCGCTCGCCGCCTCCGATCCTATGAGGCTGCCTTGCAGCCCTGAGCTGGGGATGAGAGCACAGCCAGGACCCCCAGAGCCACCCCCAAGAGCATGGCAGCCCCCATCCCATCCATCTCATCCTCCTCAAGCTAAGCATCTTCCCTCCTTCGCTCCACAACCCCTCAAACCCTTTCCGTCAGCACCAGAGAATCAGGAGATCAATAAGGCTGGAAGAGACCTCAGAGCTCAGCAAGTGCAAGCTGGCACCCAGCACCCCCTGGCAACTCACCCATGGCTCCAAGGGCCTCTTCCTAAACACCTCCAGGGATGGGGACTCCACCACCTCCCTGGGCAGCACATCCCAAAAGCCAATCTCTCTTGCTGGGAAGAACTTTCTCCTCACCTCCAGCCTAAACCTCCCCTGGCACAGCTTGAGACTGTGGCCTCTTGTTCTGGTGCTGGGTGCCTGCCTGGGAGAAGAGCCCAACCCCCACCTGGCTCCAACCTCCCTTCAGGGAGCTGCAGAGAGCAAGAAGGTCTCCCCTGAGCCTCCTCTTCTGCAGGCTAAGCAACCCCAGCTCCCTCAGCCTCTCCTCCCAGGGCTGTGCTCCAGACCCCTCCCCAGCCTCGTTGCCCTTCTCTGGACACCTTCCAGCAGCTCAACAGCTTTCCTAACCTGAGGAGCCCAGAGCTGGACACAGGACTCAAGGGGTGGCCTCAGCAGTGCTGAGCACAGGGCACAAGGACCTCCCTGCTCCTGCTGGCCACACTCTTCCCGATGCAGGCCAGGATGCCCTTGGCCCTCTTGGCCCCCTGAGCACACTGCTGGCTCATGTTCAGCTGCTGTCAACCACTCCCCCCAGGTCCCTCTCTGTTTGGCTGCTCTCAGCCACTCTGCCCCCAGCCTGTAGCACTGCCTGGGGTTGGTGTGGCCCAAGTGCAGCACCTGGCACTTGGACTTGCACAAGCAGAGACACCTCTGCCTGGGATCATCTCCATCCCTTCTCCCCACAAACTTCCAAAGCTCTTCAGCACTTCCCATCAGCACCACAATGCCAAAGCAGAGCCACCATCACCCTGGAGTATTCCTGTCCCTTCTCCCCACAAGTCCCCAAAGCTCTTTATCACTTCTCATCAGCACCATGGTGCAGAAGCAAAGCCACCACTGCCATGGATCATCTCCATCACTGCTCACAAGCCCCCAGAGCCCTTCAGAACTTTCCATCAGCACCATGGTGCACCAGCAAAGCCATTACCACCTTGGATCACCTCCACCTTTCTGGATCACCAGAAAGCAAATCCCATCCTGGGCTGCAGCAAGAGAAGTGTGGCCAGCAGGGCCAGGGAGGGGATTCTGCCCCTCTGCTCCACTCTGCTGAGACCACAGCTGCAGCTCTGGGTCCAGTTCTGGAGCCTCTGTGCCAGGAAGGATCTGGAGGGGCTGGAAGGTGTCCAGAGAAGGGCCACGAGGAGGAGCAGAGGGCTGGAGCTGCTCTGCTGTGAGGACAGCCTGAGGGAGCTGGGGTTGTGCAGGCTGGAGAGGAGAAGGCTCCAGGGAGACCTCATTGTGGCCTTCCAGGAGCTGCAGGGGGCTGCAAGCAAGCTGGGGAGGGACTTTTGAGGGTGTCAGGGAGGGATAGGACTGGGGGGATGGAGCAGAACTAGAAGTGGGGAGATTGAGATTGGATGTGAGGAAGAAGTTGTTCCCCAGGAGGGTGGTGAGAGCCTGGCACAGGCTGCCCAGGAGGTGGTGGAAGCCTCCTGCCTGGAGGTGTTTGCAGCCAGGCTGGAGGTGGCTGTGAGCAACCTGCTGGGGTGTGAGGTGTCCCTGCCCGTGGCAGGGGGTTGGAGCTGGCTGAGCCTTGAGCTCCCTTCTAACCTGATCATTCTGTGACTCTCTTCCTGACTCCATGGCTCCAGAATCCTGGAATGGCTCAGCTTGGAAGGCACCTCAGAGACCATCCAGTTCCAGCTCCCCTGCCACGGGCAGGGACCCCTCTCAACTTGGTTGCTCAGGGCCTCATCCAGCCTGGCCTTGAGCACCCCCAGGGAGGAGGCAGCCACAGCCTCCTGGGCAAGCCTGTGCCAGAGTCCCTGTTTGAGGTCCCTTCCAACTCTGGCAGATTCTATGACTCACCCTCCCCATTGCCTCCCTTCCTGTGACAAAGATCCCCCAAAAGCAGCAGCAGCAGCTTCTTCTTCTCAGCTCACTCAACTTCTCCTCTTGCCAACCTCTGCTGGCAGAAGCCTCCCACCAGGAATAGCAACACGTGGAGGTCCAGCTCCTGCAGACAATGATGCCTGATTAAGGCAGCTGCCTAACATCCTGCCCTGGGAAGGAAACTCTTCCCAGCAGCTCCCACCCCTTTCCTCCCCAGCCTGAGAAAAGCCTGGTGGTTGGACTCCAAAAATACCCCCTCCAAGCATCTGAAATTCCCTTCAGGCATTGGGCCCACCATGGGGGGAGGGAAGGTTCAAGCCACCACAAGCTCCTAGTGAAAGCAGCTGTGAACCAGCTCAGGTCCAAGCTTCCCCTCTCCCTCTGCCCACTTGCATGGTGGACAGCAGTAGAAAGGGGTCTGCATGCAGGCAAGGCTGAGGGAGACCTCCTGGCTCTCTTCAGGCCACTGAAAGAAGGTTGGGGTGAGGTGGGGTTGGTCTCTTCTGCCTAGTGTCAGGTGATAGGAGGAGAGAAATGGCCTCAAGTTGCCCCAGGGGAGGTTTAGGTTGGAGATCACAGGATCAGAGGATGTCAGGGGTTGGAAGGGACCCAAAGAGATCATCAAGTCCAACCCCCTGCCAGAGCAGGGTCACCCAGGGCAGGTCACAGAGGAACACATCCAGATGGGGCTGGGAAGGCTCCAGAGAAGGAGACTCCACAACCTCTCTGGGCAGCCTGCTCCAGGCCTCTGTGAACTTTAAATGAAAAGTTCCTCCTCATGTTGAGGTGGAACCTCCTGGGCTGGAGTTTATATCCACTGCCTCTTGTCCTAGCCCAGGGTGCAGCTGAGCAGAGCCTGTCCCTGTGCCCTCCCTCCTGACCCCAGCCCTCAGCTCTTGATAGACACTGATCAAATCCCCTCTCAGCCTTCTCCTCTCCAGACTAAGCCCCCCAGGGCTCTCAGCCTCTCCTCCCCAGGCAGTGCTGCAGTCCCTTCAGCAGCCTTGGAGCCTCCCTTGGACTCTCTGCAGCAGATCCCTGTCCCTCCTGAGCTGGGCAGCCCAGAGCTGGCTGCAGCACTCCAGCTGTGGCCTCAGCAGGGCAGAGCAGAGGGGGAGGAGAACCTCCTTGGCTCTGCTGGCCACACTCCTCTGGGTGTCCCCAGGGACCCATTGGCCTTCCTGGCCCCCAGGGCACATTGCTGCCCCGTGTAGAACTTGTTACCTGCCAGCACTCCCAGCTCCTGTGTCCCTGATGGAGCACTGGAACAGGCTGCCCAGGGAGGTAGGTGCTGGAGTCACCATCCCTGGAGGGTGTTTCAGAGCCAATGTCCCTTCTTAACCTGAGGAGGCCAGAACTGGAGACAGGACTCAAGGTGCAGCCTAAGCAGCGCTGAGCTCAGGCATCAGAGCTCTCTCTCATAGTATCACAGCATCAGTCAGGGTTGGAAGGGACCACAAGGATCAGCCAGTTCCAACCCCCCTGCCATAGGCAGGGACACCCCACACTACAGCAGCCTGCCCAGAGCCTCATCCAGCCTGGGCTTAAACACCTCCAGGGACAGGGGCCTCAACCACCTCCCTGCACAACCCATTCAGGGCTTCACCACTCTCCTGGGGAAGAACTTCCTCCTCCCCCTCCAGCCTGAATCTCCCCACCTCCAGCTTCATTCCATTCCCCCTAGTCCTATCACTACCTGAGAGCCTGACCAGTCCCTCCCCAGCCTTCCTGTAGCCCCCTGCAGATCCTGGAAGGCCACAATGAGGTCACCTGGGAGCCTTCTCTTCTGCAGACCGAACAGCCCCAACTCCTTCAGTCTGTCCTCACAGCAGAGCAGCTCCAGCCCTCTGCTCCTCCTCGTGGCCCTGCTCTGGACACCTTCCAGCCCCTCCAGATCCCTCTTGTCATAGGGGCTCCAGACCTGGAGGCAGTACTCCAGGTGGGGTCTCCCCAGGGCTGAGCAGAGGGGAGGAATCCCCTCCCTTGCCCTGCTGGCCACACTTCTCCTGCTGCAGCCTTCAGCCTCTCTCCTTTGAATGGAAGGGGCTGGAGCAAAGGGCTTCATAGAGACATCATGAATCAGCCCTTCCCCTCGCAGGCAGGCAGGCAGGCAGGCAGGCAGCATTCTCTTTAGCTGGGGAACCACAATTGTGTGGTGGGAATCAGACCATGAAATTGGCTGGCTGCGGCCGAGCCGCGTTTGTCAGCCCGGGCAGGCAAACAAGCAGCTGAGCAGTGCCAGGGTGAAATGTTAAAAGCTTTTAAGTGCCAGTTAATGGCACCTGATATTAACAAGCCTGGCATGCAGAGAAAAAAAAAAAAGGCAGGAGGGGGAAAAAAAAAGAGAGAGGAGGGGGAGGGGGAAGAGCCTCAGTGCTGCGTGGTGATTAAGCTGCGTCCTCGGCAGCCGCACCCGCCGAGGCCCAGGTCGTGGCACGGGCAAAGGCTTGGCCTACAGTTCATCTGCCAAGCCAAATCTCAGCCTGCCAGGGCAGCCAGGGGAACTCCATGGCATGTAGAGAGCCACAGTTTGGGCTTGGAAAAGACCTCTAAGAGCATCCAGTCCAACCGCTCTCTAACTCATAGAATCGTCAGGGGTGGAAGGGAGCTCAAGGCTCAGCTCCAACCCCCCTGCACGGCAGGGACACCTCACACCGCAGCAGGTTGCTCACAGCCACCTCCAGCCTGGCTGCAAACACCTCCAGCCAGGAGGCTGCCACCACCTCCTGGGCAGCCTGTGCCAGGCTCTCACCACCCTCTGGGCAACAACTTCTTCCTCACAGCCAATCTCAAGCTCCCCACTTCTAGTTTTGTTCCATCCCCCCCAGTCCTATCCCTCCCTGACACCCTCACAAGTCCCTCCCAGCTTGGGAGCCCCCTGCAGATCCTGGAAGGCCACAATGAGGTCTCCCTGGAGCCTTCTCCTCTCCAGCCTGCACAACCCCAACTCCCTCAGTCTGTCCTCACAGCAGAGCAGCTCCAGCCCTCTGCTCCTCCTCCTGGCCCTTCTCTGGATACCTTCCAGCCCCTCCAGATCCTTCCTGGCACAGAGGCTTCAGAGATTGGACACAGAGCTCCAGATATGGTCTCAGCAGTTCCAACCCCCTGGGGAGGAGTGATATAAATGAGGAGATTCAGACTGGATGTTGGAATCATAGAGTTGGGCAGCCAGGGGAACTCCATGGGATAGGGAGCCACGGAATCAGAGTTGGGCTTGAAAGGACCTGTCAGAGCATCCAGTCCAACTGTTCTCTAACTCATAGAAGCACAGAATTGTCATGGTTGGAAGGGAGCTCAAGGCTCAGCCAGCTCCAACCCCCCTGCCACGGGCAGGGACACCTCACACCACAGCAGGTTGCTCACAGCCACCTCCAGCCTGGCTGCAAACACCTCCAGCCAGGGAGGCTGCCACCACCTCCCTGGGCAGCCTGTGCCAGGCTCTCACCACCCTCCTGGGCAACAACTTCTTCCTCACAGCCAATCTCAAGCTCCCCATTTCTGGTTTTCTTCCATC
This sequence comes from Picus viridis, assembly GCA_033816785.1. NCBI lineage: Eukaryota > Metazoa > Chordata > Aves > Piciformes > Picidae > Picus > Picus viridis. Next base: position 51,257 of record JAWKAJ010000077.1, on the reverse strand, counting down.
CCCCAGTCCTATCCCTCCCTGACACCCTCACAAGTCCCTCCCCAGCTTGCTTGGAGCCCCCTGCAGATGCTGCAAGGCCACAATGAGGTCTCCTGGGGGCCTTCTCCTCTCCAGCCTGCACAACCCCAACTCCTTCAGTCTGTCTTCCACAGCAGAGCAGCTCCAGCCCTCTGCTCCTCCTCCGTCAGCCCTTCTCTGGACACCTTCCAGCACAGGAAGTATCAACCAAGCTGGGGCTAAGCCATGCCCCTCAGCACAGCACCTCTGTGGCTTTGGTCACCTCCAGGGATGGGGATTCAACCTCAGGATCCCAGCACGGGTGTGGTTGGAAGGGGACCTCTGAGGATCATCCAGTCCAACCCCCCTGCTCCAGCACCTTGCCCAGGATCACAATGGCCAGGGTAAGGGGGTTGGAAGCTCTCAGGGAAGGAGACTCCACAACCTCTCTGGGCAGCCTGCTCCAAGCCTCCAGCAGCCTCAAAGATTCTTTTCCCTTTAAATTCAAGTGAACCCTCCTGGGCTCCAGTTTGTGCCTGCTGCCCCTTGGGCTGTCACTGAGTCACTGAGCAGCACTGAGAAGAGCTCAGCCTCAGCCTCACAGCCTCCACCCTGTGTAGATATTTATGGTTCAGAACCCTTTTCAGTGAAGAACTTGCTCCTCACGTCCAACCTAACCCTCCCTGGCACAATTCCAGGCCTTTTCCTCCTGTCCTATCACCTGACACAAGGGGAGGAGGGCAGCCCCACCTCACTCAACCTCCTTTCATAGAATCAACCAGGCTGGAAAAAGACCTCAGAGCTCAGCAAGTCAACCTGTCACCCAACACCTCCTGACAGCTAACCCATGGCTCAAAGGGCCACATCCAGTCCCTTCTTGAACACCTCCAGGGTGGGGACTCCACCACCTCCCTCAGCAGCACATTCCCATGGCCAATTACTCACTCCAGGAAGAACTTTCTCCTCCTCAGCCTGAACCTCCCCTGGCACAGCTTGAGACTGTGTCCTCTTGTTCTGGGGCTGGCTGCCTGCCTGGGGAGAAGAGACCAACCCCCACCTGGCTCCAACCTCCCTTCAGGGAGTGGGAGAGAGCAAGAAGGTCTCCCCTGAGCCTCCTCTTCTCCAAGAGGAGAAGCAACCCCAGCTCCCTCAGCCTCCCTCCCAGGGCTGTGCTCCAGACCCCTCCCCAGCTTTCTTGCCCTTCTCTGGGCACCTTCCAGCAGCTCAACATCTTTCCTAACCTGAGAGCCCAGAACTGGACACAGGACTCCAGGTGTGGCCTCAGCAGTGCTGAGCACAGGGCACAATGACCTCCCTGCTCCTGATGCAGGCCAGGACGGCCTTGGCCTTCTTGGCCCCCCTGGGCTGCACTGCTGGCTCCTGTTCAGCTGTCAACCAGTCCCCCCCAGGTCCATTGTCCAAGGATGCTGATGGGGCCGGGGCCAACACTACAGCAGGGTGAAATGTCCCCCAGTGAGCATCCAGGACCATCCCAGAGGCTTCAATATCTCCAGTTGCTGGCTAAAAAGGAAGGACTGGGGGGGCCCTTCCCCTCCCCCTCGGTGGCTTTGGAGGGAGAGGAATCAGAAACCGCAAATCCTGCCTGGAGGGCATTGAGCCAGGAGGAAAAACAAACCCATCCAAGAGCTCTGAAGAGGGCAATCACAGCTCTTCTCATGCCCCAAATTGTTGGTTTAGCAAATTACTGGTGAACAGCCTCTGTTTTGACAGTTCTCAAGTGTTTTGCTTCCCTTCCACCCAACTCAAGGTGACTGCATCCAAGCTCAGCCCTGGCCCAGGAGCGAGGGAAGAGCGCCGGGGCTCGGCATCTGCCCTGCCCGGGCAGCAGCCGGTGCAGGCAGGGAGAAGGAGGGGATGGGGCACAGCCGGCGTCCGCCCTCCATCCATCCCTGCAGTGCAGCCACTCACGGGGCTGCAAAACTCACATTACCGGGGGAGGGGAAGTGGAGGAGCCAGCAACCCACACTAGCTGGGAGAGAGCCCCTGGGAGAGGAGGACTGCAGCAAGGAGCATCCCACAGCCCCTGGGACAGAGGAACCACAGCAACAAGCATCCCACAGTCTAGGACAGAGGAACCACAGCAACGAGCATCCCACAGTCCCTGGGACAGGAGAACCACAGCAGCGAGCATCCCACAGTTCCTGGGACAGGAGAACCACAGCAAGGAGCATCCCCCAGTCCCTGGGACAGGAGAACCACAGCAACAAGCATCCCACAGTCCCTGGGACAGGAGAACCACAACAACAAGCATCCCACAGTCCCTGGGAGAGAGGAACCACAGCAACAAGCATCCCACAGTCCCTGGGACAGAGAGAACCACAGCAACAAGCATCCCACAGTCCCTGGGACAGGAGAACCACAGCAACAAGCATCCCACAGTCCCTGGGACAGGAGAACCACAGCAACAAGCATCCCACAGTCCCTGGGAAGAGAGGAACCACAGCAACAAGCATCCCCAGTCCCTGGGACAGAGGAACCACAGCAACGAGCATCCCACAGTCCTGGGAGGAAGAACCACAGCAACAAGCATCCCACAGTCCCTGGGACAGGAGAACCACAGCAACAAGCATCCCACAGTTCCTGGGACAGGAGAACCACAGCAACAAGCATCCCACAGTCCCTGGGACAGGAGAACCACAGCAACAAGCATCCCACAGTCCCTGGGACAGGGAACCACAGCAACAAGGAACCACAGGAGAACAACAAGCATCCCACAGTCCCTGGGACAGGAGAACCACAGCAACAAGCATCCCACAGTCCCTGGGACAGGAGAACCACAGCAACAAGCATCCCACAGTCCCTGGGACAGGAGAACCACAGCAACAAGCATCCCACAGTCCCTGGGACAGGGGAACCACAGCAACAAGCATCCCACAGTCCCTGGGACAGGAGAACCACAGCAACGAGCATCCCACAGTCCCTGGGACAGGAGAACCACAGCAACAAGCATCCCACAGTCCCTGGGACAGGAGAACCACAGCAACAAGCATCCCACAGTCCCTGGGACAGGAGAACCACAGCAACAAGCATCCCACAGTCCCTGGGACAGGAGAACCAGAGGAACAAGCAGCTCCCTCCCTGCAGGAAGAGAACTCATTTGAACCTCTGCCCTGCACCAATTACTGCACTTAATTAAATCAGGCTCCCCTGGAGCCAGAGGAGCTGGGGGAGGGGGTTGGTGGTGGTGGTAGCTGCCAGGTGTCTCTGAGAAGTGGCAGGGAGGGATGGAAGCAGAGCTCTCAGGTGGCACTGTGCTGAAGATGCCTCTTCAGGGCTTAACTGATGGCAGGAGTCAGGTGGGAGCAGGAGTCAGGTCTGTCCCTCGGCTCCACTGTTATTCCCTTCATTCATGTTCAGGGCTTTAAGGGGGTTGAGGTGTGGTTAGGAAGGGGTTGGTCACCAGCAGCTGAAGATGAGTCTGCAGTGCCCAGGTGGCCAAGAAGGTCCCCAGCAGCCTGGCCTGGAGCAGCAGTGGTGTGGGCAGCAGGAGCAGGGCAGGGTTGTCCCCCTGGAGTGGGCACTGCTGGAGGCCACAGCTTGAGTGCTGGGTTCAGTTCTGGGGCTCCTCACTCCAAGGAGGACATTGAGGGCTGGAGCAGGTCCAGGGAAGGGCAACCAGGCTGGGGAAGGGTCTGGAGAACAGGGCTGGGGAGGAGCAGCTGAGGACCTGGGGGTGTTGAGCCTGGAGAAAGGAGGCTGAGAGGAGACCTCATTGCTCTCCACAGCTCCCTGAGAGGAGGTTGGAGCCGGGGGGGTTGGGCTCTTTTCCCAAGGAGCAAGAGATAGGACAAGAGGAAATGGCCTCAAGTTGCCCCAGGGGAGAGTTCAGATTGGCCATGAGGAACAATTTCTTCCCCTTGAGGGCTGTCCAGGCCTGGCCCAGGCTGCCCAGGGCAGTGGTGCAGTCCCCACCCCTGGAGGGTTCCAAAGCCCTGGAGAGGTGGTGCTGAGGGGCCCTGGTTTGGTGGTGCCCTGAGCAGGGCTGGGCTCAGGCTTGGTCTGGGTGTTGTTAAAGGTCTCTTCCAACCCCAATGACTCCACGGGTCCAGAGCTCACTGCAGAGGCAATGAGCAGAGACTGGTCACTCTGCCTGCAGTGGAGGGGGATGCTGGGCTGAAGAACATCTGGGCGGGGGGCGGGGGGAAAGAGGGGCAAAAAAAAGAGGTGGAAAAAAAGGGGAGGGGGGAGGAAAGAAGGAAAAAAAGGGAGGGGAAGAGGGAAAAAGAGGAGGAAAAAAAGGGGGAAAAGAAACAGGGGGGAAAGAGGAAAGAAAATAAGGCATAAAAAGAGGGAGGGGGAAGAGGAAAAGAGAGGAGAAAAAGAGGGGGAAAGGAGGGGACAAAAAGAAAAGAAAGAGGGGAAAAGATGAAGAATAAAACAGAACAAAACAAAACCAAACCAACAGAAAAAAAAAGAGTAAAAAAGAGGGGAAAGGAGGGGAAAAGAAAAAAATAGAAAAATAGGGGGAAAGGGATAAAAATTGAGAAAAGGAGGAAAAAAGAGGGGGGGAAGAAGAGAAAAATAGGGAAAAGGAAAAAAGAAAAAAGAGGGGGGGGAAGGGAAGGGGGAGGGGGAAGGTTTGGGAAGGGAAGGGAAGGGAAGGTTTGGGAAGGGAAGGTTAGGGAAGGGAAGGGAAGGGAAGGGAAGGGAAGGGAAGGGAAGGAAGGGAAGGGAAGGGAAGGGAAGGGAAGGGAAGGGAAGGGAAGGGAAGGAAGGAAGGAAGGAAGGGAAGGGAAGGGAAGGGAAGGAAGGGAAGGGAAGGGAAGGAAGGGAAGGGAAGGGGAGGGAAGGGAAGGGGAGGGAGGGGGAGGGAGGGGAGGGGAGGGGAGGGAGGGAGGGAGGGGGAGGGAGGGGGAGGGGGGGGGAGGGGAGGGGAGGGGGAAGGGGAGGGGAGGGGAGGGCAGCAAGGGAGGGGGGGGAGGGCAGCGGGGAGGGGAGGGCAGCGGGGGGGAGGGGAGCAGGGGGAGGGCAGGGGAGGAGGGGCAGCGGGGGGAGGGCAGCGGGGGGGAGGGCAGCGGGGGGAGGGCAGCGGGGGGAGGGCAGCGGGGGGGGGAGGGCAGCGGGGGAGGGCAGCGGGGGGGGGGGCAGCGGGGGGAGGGCAGCGGGGGGGGGAGGGCAGCGGGGGGAGGGCAGCAGCGGGGCTTGAGCAGCTCTTCGGGGAGGGCTGTGACCCAACCCCAAAGAATCTGAGGGCGCCACCCCCCCAGGCTGCCACTTTCCCTGACCTATTTCTTGTTCCGGGAGGTGGAGGAGGAGGAGGAGAGCAAAGTGGCATTTAGCTGCCATCCAGGAGAGCTTCGATTGGAAGAGAAATGAGGAGGGAGGAGGGGAGAGGGAAAAAGAGATGTTCAATATTTTTATCCAGGCTAAAGTGAGCTCTCTGAGCTCTTCCCCTGGGAGGACAATTGCCAGGCTGCTCCTTTGTCCCGGGGGAGGTGTATTTATACATCTACCGGGGGAGGGGGGAGCTCAGTGCTGCATCAGCTTTTCTCAGCCCTGCTTTCCAAGTGTCTCCTCCAGTGATGCCTGTGCCTTTTGCTGCCCCCTCCCCAGAGAAGCTCCAACTGCTGCCCCAGATTCCCTTTGCTCCCCAGGGTCAGCACCCTCAGCACAGGTTGGAGCTGCCACCACAGCAGGCAGCCCAGCCCTCAGGAAGGGCTTTCAGGGGCTGGGTCCTGCAGGCTCTGCCCTGAATGTGGGGAGGTCTGGAGGGAAGTGTGGCAGGGCCCATAGGGCTAAAGGAGGTTCAGAGGATGGGGTGGAAGGGACCTTGAAGATCAGCCAGTTCCAACCACCCTCTCCTCCTCTCCAACCTCCAAACCCACAGCCTGGCTCATAGAATCAATAAGGTCGGAAGAGACCTCAGAGATCATCGAGTCCAAGCTGTCACCCAGCACCTCCTGACAGCTGAACCATGGCTTCAAGTGCCACATCCAGTCCCCTCTTGGAGCACCTCCAGGGATGGGGACTCCACCACCTCCCTGGGCAGCACATCCCAATGGCTAATGAGTCAGTGAAGAACTTTCTCCTCACCTCCAGCCTAAACCTCCCCTGGCACAGCTTGAGACTGTGGCCTCTTGTTCTGGGGCTGGGTGCCTGCCTGGGAGAAGAGCCCAACCCCCACCTGGCTCCAACCTCCCTGCAGGGAGTGGGAGAGAGCAAGAAGGTCTCCCTGAGCCTCCTCTTCTGCAGGCTAAGCAACCCCAGCTCCCTCAGCCTCTCCTCCCAGGGCTGTGCTCCAGACCCCCTCCCCAGCCTTATTGCCCTTCTCTGGACACCTTCCAGCAGCTCAACATCTTTCCTAACCTGAGGAGCCCAGAACTGGACACAGGACTCCAGGTGTGGCCTGAGCAGTGCTGAGCACAGGGCACAATGACCTCCCTGCTCCTGCTGGCCACACTGTACCTGCTGCAGGCCAGGATGCCCTTGGCCTTCTTGGCTGCCTGGACACACTGCTGGCTCCTGTTCAGCTGCTGTCAACCACTCCCCCCCAGGTCCCTCTCTGCCTGGCTGCTCTCAGCCACTCTGCCCCCCAGCCTGTAGCTCTGCCTGGGGTTGCTGTGGCCAAGTGCAGCCCCTGGCACTGGACTTGCTGAATGCCATCCTGTTGGACTCTGCCCATCTGTCCAGCCTGGCAAGGTCCCTCTGCAGAGCTCTCCTGCCCTCTAACAGACCAACTCCTGCCCCCAGCTTGGTGTCAGCTGCAAAGTCACTGCTGATGGACTCAATGCCCTCCTCCAGGTCATCAATGAAGATATTGAACAGGCTGGGGCCCAGCACTGATCCCTGGTGCCTGGCTGCCAGCTGGCTGTGGCACCATTCACCACCACTCTCTGGGCTCAGCCTCCAGCCAGTTCTAACCCAGCTCAGAGTGCTGCTGCCAAGCCAGGGGCTGACAGCTTGGCCAGGAGCTTGCTGTGGGGGACGGTGGCAAAGGCCTTGCTGCAGTCCAGGCAGACTACATCCACAGCCCTGCCCCAGCCACCTGGCAGTCACCTGGGCATGGAAGGGAGATCAGGTTGGTCAGGCAGGACCTGCCCTTCCTAAATCCATGCTGGCTGGGCCATCCCTGGACACATTGAAGGTCAGACTTGGTGTGGCCCTGGGCAGCCTGCTCTAGCTGGAGGTGTCCCTGCTGAGTGCAGGGGGCGGGTGGACAAGATGACCTTCGAGGGTCCTTTCCAACCTGGTGCAACCTGTGAAGCTGTGAGCAGGCTGCTCAAGCCTTACAATCACAGAATCAGTAAGGTTGGAAAAGACCTCCAAAGCTCATCAAGTCAACCTGTCACCCAGCACCTCCTGACAACTAAACCCTGGCTCCAAGTGCCACATCCAATCCCTGTTTGAACACCTCCAGGGACGGGGACTCCACCACCTCCCTGGGCTGCACATTCCTTCTGCCTTGCCAAAAGGCAGCTTCTAGAGGACCAGCAGCAAAACATTTGCAGTGTACTGCCAGAAAGGACAACTTCCAACACAAAGGCTTCACCCGCGGCACGTAGCAGGTGGTGGCCCCGGCTCGGAGCTGTCCCCAGACAGGGCTCAGACCGCCGCAGGGTTGGGCAGCGCCGCTCATTAAAGGCAGCAACAAAGAGCCCTCCTGGCTTTGATGGTTTCCCCATCTCCTCTGGGCAGCACAATGCTCACCCGTGGCAGGCAGCACATCCTCATTAGCTAAAGGACATTAATTAGGGCCGAGGAAAACACCATCCGAGGCGGTAGAGCAACCTCCCGGTGCCACCAGGCTGCGCAGGGGGAGGGCACCGCCTGCAGCAGCATCCTCCGCAGGCTTGGGGAGCAGCAGCAGCAGAGCAGAGGTGTTCCAGGCCAGGCTGGATGAGGCCTCGAGCAAGCTGGGCTGGTGGGAGGTGTCCCTGCCCAGGGCAGGGGTGTTGGAACTGGATGAGCTTTAAGGTCCCTTCCAACCCCAACCCATTTGGTGATTCTAATGCCAGCTGGGATGCACCATGGATTTGGGCTTCACTGATGTTTCTGGGTGGACCTGTGTGGGCACCAAGGAGAAGAACAGACAAGAGAGAGGCCCCTGGGGGTGCAGCCTGGTGTCAGTCCTCAACAACCCACAGAAGCTGGGCATTTAGCCCACCTGAAGTGGAACTCAAAGGAGCCCCCAAATTGACTGATTTGGGAATAATTTACATCCTGGGGTTTCTTTGCTGCCCTGCTCCATAGCAGCATGAGTGGGGGCAGGAAGGAATCACAGAGCTGTCAGGGTAGGAAGGGAGCTCAAGGCTCAGCCAGCTTCCAACCCCTGCCACGGGCAGGGACACCTCACACCAGCAGGTTTCACAGCCACCTCAGCCTGGCTGCAAACACCTCCAGCCAGGAGGCTTCCACCACCTCCCTGGCAGCCTGTGCCAGGCTCTCACCAGCCTCCTGGGGAACAACTTCTTCCTCACATCCAATCTCAATCTCCCCACTTCTAGTTTTGCTCCATCCCCCCCCAGTCCTATCCCTCCCTGACACCCTCAACAGTCCCTCCCCAGCTTGCTTGGAGCCCCTGCAGATCCTGGAAGGCCACAATGAGGTCTCCTGGAGCCTCCCTCTCCAGCCTGCACAACCCCAACTCCCTCAGGCTGTCACAGCATCAGTGTCACAGTATCACCAAGGTTGGAAGAGACCTCGAAGATCATCGAGTCCAACCTGTCACCACAGACCCCATGACTAGACCATGGCCCCAAGTGCCACATCCAGTCCCTCTTGAACACCTCCAGGATGGGGACTCCACCACCTCCCCGGCAGCACATCCCAATGGCGAATCACTCTCTCAGTGAAGAACTTTCTCCTCACCTCCAGCCTGAACCTCCCCTGGTGCAGCTTGAGACTGTGTCCTCTTTGTTCTGGTGCTGGGCTAGGGAGAAGAGGCCAACCCTTTCCTGGCTACAACCACCCTTCAGGTAGTTGTAGGAGAGCAATGAGGTCACCCCTGAGCCTCCTCTTCTCAGGCTGTCCTCACAGCAGAGCAGCCCAGCCCTCTGCTCCTCCTCATGGCCCTTCTCTGGACACCTTCCAGCCCCTCCAGACCCTTCCTGGCACAGAGAGCTCCAGAACTGGACCCAGAGCTGCAGCTGTGGTCTCAGCAGAGTGGAGCAGAGGGGCAGAATCCCTCCCCCTCCCTCCCCACCTGAAAGCACTGCAAGGCAACAACTCCCAGATCCAAGAGGATTTTATTTCCAGGTTCTCCACATCTCCTTTTTTTTTTGCCTTAGTGCCCAGCTCCCAGAACCAAGGCGGGGGGGTTGGGGGGTGGGTCTATTTATCCATTGGGGGAGCACCAAATAGCTCAAATTCAAGCCAGGAAACAATCGCCAACACTCTGACCACCATGTTATCTCAAATCAATCACTCACTCACCAAAACCTCTCCCAAAAAAAAAAACCCATTACAAATACATACAGTGCTGCATCCTCTGTCTGCAGTGAAAGAAACCACAAAGGCCTCCCAAACCAAACAAAAAGGAAGAAAGTCGTATCACAGTATCACAGCAACCAAGGTTGGAAAGAGACTGATCACCAAGTCCAACCTGTCCCTGTCAGACTACTAGCCCATGGCAGGCGCTCCTCCAGGTCTCACATCTGCACATCTACACCGGCGAAATGACTCGCCCTCAGTGAGGAAGAAGTTCACGATCCCCAAAATCACTGGTGAGCACCAAACCCCCTTCCTGCCACAGCCCCCAGCCTGGTGGGGGTGGCAAAGGACCTCTGGAGATCATCCACTGCAACCCTCCCCAGTGTGTGCTGGAGCTCAGAATCATAGAATCAGTAAGGTTGGAAAAGAGCTCAGAGCTCAGCAAGTCCAGCCCAAGACCTCCTGACAACCAAACCATGGCACCAAGTGCCACATCCAAGCCCCTCTTGAACACCTCCAGGGATGGGGACTCCACCACCTCCCTGGGCAGCACATCCCAATGGCCAATCTCTCTTGGAAGAATTTCTTCCTCACCTCCTGCCTAAACCTCCCCTGGCACAGCTTGAGACTGTGTCCTCTTGTTCTGGGGATGGCTGCCTGCCTGGGAGAAGAGACCAACCCCCACCTGGCTACAACCTCCCTGCAGGGAGTTGCAGAGAGCAAGAAGGTCTCCCCTGAGCCTCCTCTTCTGCAGGCTAAGCAACCCCAGCTCCCTCAGCCTCTCCTCCCAGGGCTGTGCTCCAGACCCCTCCCCAGCTTTCTTGCCCTTCTCTGGACACCTTCAAGTCTCTCAATGTCCTTCATAACCTGAGGAGCCCAGAACTGGACACAGGACTCAAGGTGTGGCCTCAGCAGTGCTGAGCACAGGGCAGGATGACTTCCCTGCTCCTGCTGGCCACACTGTTCCTGATGCAGGCCAGGAAAGTGAGGAGCCCAGAACTGGACACAGCCGCCCTCAGCTCCTCCAGCCCAAACCACTCAGTGCAAGTGGAGAGGCACATCCCAGCATCACAAACTCCTGGCTTGCTGGGGGTTGGAAGAGACCTCATCCAGTCCAAGCTCCCTGCTCCAGCAGGGCACCCACAGCAGCCTGCCCAGCAGCACAATGCCCAGGGGGGTTGGAAGCTCTCCACACCAAGGAGACTCCATAACCTCTCTGGGTTCCAGCTTGTGCCCAGTGCCCCTTGGCCTGTCCCTGGGCACCACTGAGGAGAGTCTGGCCCCAGCCTCTTGCCCCCCACAGCTCCTTTAGCTCTTGCTGAGCATTGCTCAGCTGCCCTCTGGGGCTGCTCTCCTGCAGGCTCTCAGCCCCAGGGCTCTCAGCCTTTGCTCCTCACAGAGCTGCTCCAGGCCCCTCAGCAGCTTTGGAGCCTCTGCTGGGCTCTCTCCAGACTCTTTGGGACTGGGGAACCCAGAGCTGGATCCAGTCCTCCAGATGTGGTCTGACTAGAGCAGAGGGGCAGGAGAACCTCCCTTGCCCTGCTGGCCACACTCTTCTTCGTGCACCCCAGGACACCATTGACCTTCTTGGCCATGAGGGCACCTTGCTGGCTGCTGGGCAGCTTCTTGTCCCCCAGCCCTCTCAGGTCCTTCTCTTTGGAGCTGGTTCCCAGCAGGTGTCCCCTCCCCTGTCCTGGAGCAGGGGCTTGTTCCTCCCCGGGGGCAGGGCCCTTCCCTTGCCTGCTGTGGGCACGGCCTTTGTTTTGAGCCCGTTTTTCCTCTCTGCTTCGGCAGGCAAGGGCATGGTGTCCCTCAACGGGCACGGCGGCCCCGTGGAGTTCCTGGCAGTGGCCTTGAGCACCCTGGCTCCTGACGTGCTGAAGGGCGACCAGGAGGAGGAAGAGGAGGGCGAGGAAGAGAAGCCCCCGGATCTGGACGGCCCCCAGCCGCGGGAGCTGAGGAAGAAAGGGATTCTGTTGCAGTACCGACTGCGCTCCACCTCCCACCTGCCCGGGCAGCTGCTGTCGGTGCGGGAGGCGCCGGCGGGGGCGCCGGGGAGCACACGGAGGAGGACGGCAGCATCTACGAGCTGGCCGACGACCCCCAGGTGTGGGTCCGCAGCCGGCCCTGCGCCCGCGACGCCCCCCGCAAGGAGATCTCCTCGGTGGCCATCGTCTCCGGGGGCCGCGGCTACCGCAGCTTCAGTGCCGAGGCGCCGCCACGGGGGGCGCTGCCGACAGCACCCTGCTCATCTGGCAGGTGCCACTCACGCTATAGCGGCCCCGGGGGCACCCCCTGCCCCCACCCGCCTGGTACCCACTCACCCACCCATGTGTCTGGTGCCCACCCAGCTGTCTGGCACCCACCCTCCTGGTACCCACCTCCCTGCCCACTTAACACCCACCTGGCACCCACCTATCCACCCACCCACTACCTACCTTCCCACCCTCTTGGCATCTACCTCCCTGCCCACTTAACACCCACCTGGCACCCACACACCTTCCTCCCCACCTAGTACCTACCTTCCCCCTCTCCTGGCGTCTCACCTACCCACTGACTTGGTACCCACCTACCTACCCCCTTAATGCCCACCTGGCACCCACACCTACCTGCCACCCACCTTCCTACCCACCTGGCATCTACCCACCCACCCATCTGGCACCCACATACCTACTCATTTTCCCACCCCCTCACTTGGCACCCACCTACCCACCCAGCTGCACCACACCTGGCACCTACCTCCCCCTCATGGCACTTCCTACTCACCTAAGTGCCACTCACCTGGCACCTATCCACCTACACTACTGGCACCTATCCACTCTCCTGGCACCCATCTTCCTACCCACCCACCCACTTGGCCCCCACTTACCCACCCACATAGCTGGCACCTTTGTACTCTCCTTGGCACCTACCTACCCACCCCCTCACTTGCCACCTACCTGCCTCCCCTTGCCACCTACCTGCCCACCCAAGTGCCACTCACCTGGCACCTACCTACCCACTTGGTACCTTTCTGCCCCCATCCCCACTGCCATCTGCCACCTATCTACCCAATTGGTACCTTCCTGCCCACTTGGTGCCTTCCTACCCCCATCCCCAGCTGGCACCTACCTACTCAGTGCCTTCCTGCCCACTTGGCACCTACCTACCCACCTGGCACCTACCTACCCTCTTGGTACCTTCCTGCCTACTTGGTACCTTCTTACCTCCATGCTCACCTGGCACCTACCTACCCACTTGGTACCTTCTTACCCCCATCCCCACCTGGCACCTACCTACCCACTTGGTACCTTCTTGCCCCCATCCCCACCTGACACCTACCTACCCACCCACTTGGTACCTTCTTGCCCCCATCCCCACTTGGTACCTACCTACCCACTTGTTACCTTCCTACCCACTTGGTACCTTCTTGCCCCCATCCCCTCTTGGCACCTTCCTACCCACTTGTTACCTTCCTACCCACTTGGTACCTACCTGCCCACTTGGTGCCTTCCTACCCCCATTCCCACTTGGTACCTACCTACCCACCTGCCACCTACCTACTCACTTGGTACCTTCCTGCCCCCATCCCCTCTTGGCACCTACCTACCCACCTGCCACCTACCTACCCACTTGGTACCTTCCTACCCCCATTCCCACTTGGTACCTACCTACCCACTTGGTACCTTCCTACTCACTTGGTACCTTCCTGCCCCCATCCCCTCTTGGCACCTACCTACCCACCTGCCACCTACCTACCCACTTGGTACCTACCTACCCGCTTGGTACCTTCCTACCCCCATCCCCACTTGGTACCTACCTACCCACTTGGTACCTTCCTGCCCTCTTGGTGCCTTCCTGCCCCCATCCCCAGCTGGCACCTACCTACCCACTTGGTACCTTTCTGCCCACTTGGTGCCTTCCTACCCCCATTCCCACTTGGTACCTACCTACCCACCTGGCACCTACCTACCCAATTGGTACCTTCCTACCCCCATCCCCTCTTGGCACCTACCTACCCTCTTGGTACCTACCTACCCCCTTGGTACCTTCCTACCCCCATCCCCTCTTGGCACCTACCTACCCTCTTGGTACCTAGCTACCCCCTTGGTACCTTCCTACCCCCATCCCCACTTGGTACCTACCTACCCACCTGGCACCTACCTACCCAATTGGTACCTTCCTACCCCCATCCCCTCTTGGCACCTACCTACCCTCTTGGTACCTACCTACCCCCTTGGTACCTTCCTACCCCCATCCCCTCTTGGCACCTACCTACCCTCTTGGTACCTACCTACCCCCTTGGTACCTTCCTACCCCCATCCCCACTTGGTACCTACCTACCCACCTGGCACCTACCTACCCCCTTGGTACCTTCCTACCCCCATCCCCTCTTGGCACCTACCTACCCACTTGGTACCTTCCTGCCCTCTTGGTGCCTTCCTGCCCCCATCCCCAGCTGGCACCTACCTACCCACTTGGTACCTTCCTGCCCCCATCCCCAGCTGGCACCTACCTATCCACTTGGTACCTTCCTGCCCCCATCCCCAGCTGGCACCTACCTACCCACTTGGTACCTTCCTGCCCCCATCCCCCCGGCTGGCACCTACCTACCCACTTGGTACCTTCCTACTCACTTGGTACCTTCCTGCCCCCATCCCCTCTTGGCACCTACCTACCCACCTGCCACCTACCTACCCACTTGGTACCTACCTACCCGCTTGGTACCTTCCTACCCCCATCCCCACTTGGTACCTACCTACCCACTTGGTACCTTCCTGCCCTCTTGGTGCCTTCCTTCCCCCATCCCCAGCTGGCACCTACCTACCCACTTGGTACCTTCCTGCCCCCATCCCCAGCTGGCACCTACCTACCCACTTGGTACCTTCCTGCCCCCATCCCCAGCTGGCACCTACCTACCCACTTGGTACCTTCCTGCCCCCATCCCCAGCTGGCACCTACCTACCCACTTGGTACCTTCCTGCCCCCATCCCCAGCTGGCACCTACCTACCCACTTGGTACCTTTCTGCCCACTTGGTGCCTTCCTGCCCCCATCCCCAGCTGGCACCTACCTACCCACTTGGTACCTTTCTGCCCACTTGGTGCCTTCCTACCCCCATTCCCACTTGGTACCTACCTACCCACCTGGCACCTACCTACCCAATTGGTACCTTCCTACCCCCATCCCCTCTTGGCACCTACCTACCCTCTTGGTACCTACCTACCCCCTTGGTACCTTCCTACCCCCATCCCCTCTTGGCACCTACCTACCCTCTTGGTACCTACCTACCCCCTTGGTACCTTCCTACCCCCATCCCCTCTTGGCACCTACCTACCCACTTGGTACCATACCCACTTGGTACCTACCTGCCCACTTGGTACCTTCCTGCCCACTTGATGCCTTCCTACCCCCATCCCCACTTGGTACCTACCTACTCACTTGGTACCTTTCTGCCCTCTTGATGCCTTCCTACCCCCATCCCCACCTGGCACCTACCTACCCACTTGGTACCTACCTGCCCACTTGGTGCCTTCCTACCCCCATTCCCACTTGGTACCTACCTACCCACCTGCCACCTACCTACTCACTTGGTACCTTCCTGCCCCCATCCCCTCTTGGCACCTACCTACCCACCTGCCACCTACCTACCCACTTGGTACCTTCCTACCCCCATTCCCACTTGGTACCTACCTACCCACTTGGTACCTTCCTACTCACTTGGTACCTTCCTGCCCCCATCCCCTCTTGGCACCTACCTACCCACCTGCCACCTACCTACCCACTTGGTACCTACCTACCCGCTTGGTCCCTTCCTACCCCCATCCCCACTTGGTACCTACCTACCCACTTGGTACCTTCCTGCCCTCTTGGTGCCTTCCTGCCCCCATCCCCAGCTGGCACCTACCTACCCACTTGGTACCTTTCTGCCCACTTGGTGCCTTCCTACCCCCATTCCCACTTGGTACCTACCTACCCACCTGGCACCTACCTACCCAATTGGTACCTTCCTACCCCCATCCCCTCTTGGCACCTACCTACCCACCTGCCACCTACCTACCCCTTGGTACCTTCCTACCCCCATCCCCTCTTGGCACCTACCTACCCACTTGGCACCTACCTACCCCCTTGGTACCTTCCTACCCCCATCCCCTCTTGGTACCTACCTACCCACTTGGTACCTTCCTGCCCTCTTGGTGCCTTCCTCCCCCCATCCCCACCTGCCACCTACCTACCCGCTTGGTCCCTTCCTGCCCCCATCCCCACTTGGCACCTACCTACCCGCTTGGTACCTTCCTGCCCCCATCCCCAGCTGGCACCTACCTCAAGAAGCCACCCAGCAGCTGCTGGGGTGGCTCTGTGCCCTGGGTGCGTCACCCTCGGGTTTTAAAGAGTGGGAGGGGGATAAAAAAAAAAAGAGACCCTTAAAAAAACCCAAACCCAACAGGAGGGAGAGGAGGAGGAGGAGGAGAAGGTTTTGGGGCTTGGTTTGGGGTTTTTGGGGTGGGTGTGTGTTTTTTGGGGCTTTTTTCCTTCTTGTTTTGGTGGTGTTGGGGTTTTGTAATTTATTTATGTCGGGGGGTGGGGGTGGGGGTTTTTTTCCCCCTTCTTGTTTTTTTTTTGGTTTTGTTTATTGTTGGGTTGGATTTTGATTTTTGAAGTTTTCTTTGGTTTTCTTTTTCCCCCCTTCTGATTTTCCCCCTTTTTTTTTGTTCTTTGTTTTTCTGTTTGTTGGTTTTTTTTTTCTTTCCCCTTTTTTCTTTTTCTGATTTTTTTCCTTTGATTTTTCTTTCGTTTTTTTCTTTGTTTTTTTTCTTCTTCCCTGTTTTGTTTTTATTTTGTTCTTTCTTTTTCTTTTTTTTTCCCTTTGTTTTTTTTTTTTTCCTTTGGATATTTTTTTTTTTTTTCTTTTTTTGTTTTTCTTTTCTTTTTTTCTTTCTTTTTTTCTTTTTTTGTTTTTCTTTTCTTTTTTTTTTCTTTTTTCTTTTTTTTCTTTCTTTTTTCTTTCTTTTTTTTCTTTTTTCTTTCTTTTTTTTTCTTTTTTCTTTCTTTTTTCTTTTCTTTTTTCTTTCTTTTTTCTTTCTTTTTTCTTTCTTTTTTTCTTTCTTTTTTCTTTTATTTTTTTCTCTTTTTTTCTCTTTTTTTTTTCTTTTTTTCTTTTTTTTTTTTTTCCTTTTTTTTTCCTTTCTTCTCTTTTTTCTTTCTTTTTTCTTTCTTTTTTTTTCTTTTTTTTCTTTTTTTTTTTTTTTTTTCTTTTTTTTTTCTTTTTTTTTTTTCTTTCTTTTTTCTTTCTTTTTTTTTTTTCTTTCTTTTTTTTTCCCTTTGTTGTTCTTTTTTTCCCCCTTTTTTCTCTTTATGTTTTTTGTTGTGTTTTTCAGGTTTCTGTGTGGGTTTTTTTTTTTTTTCCCCCCTTTTGTCTGCTTTTTCTTTTTGTGGGTTTTTTTTTGGGGGGTTGTGTGTGGTTTTATTTAGTTTTCTTTATTTTTTCTTAATTTCTAATTTTTTTCTTCACTTTCCTTCTTTTTTCTTCTTTTTTCTTTTTTCTTCTTTTTTCTTCTTTTTTCTTTTTTTTCTTTTTTTCTTTATTTTTCTTTATTTGTCTTCATTTTTCTTCATTTTTCTTTTTATTTTTCTTTATTTTCCTTTATTTTTCTTAACTTTTCTTTAACTTTTCTTTTCCTTCTTTTTATTTTTCTTTATTTTTCTTTACTTTTTTTCTTAACTTTAACTTTTCTTTGACTTTTCTTTAACTTTTCTTTAACTTTTCTTTTTTATTATTTTTCCTTAACTTTTCTTTTTTATTTTTTTTCTTTTTGTTATGTTTCCTTTTTTTCCTTTTTTCTTTATTTTTCTTCCTTTTTTCCTTCCTTTTTCCTTCCTTTTTTCTTCCTTTTTTCTTTCTTTTTTTTCCTTCCTTTTTCCTTCCTTTTTCCTTCCTTTTTCCTTCCTTTTTCCTTCCTTTTTCCTTCCTTTTTCCTTCCTTTTTCCTTCCTTTTTCCTTCCTTTTTCCTTCCCTTTTCCTTCCCTTTTCCTTCCTTTTTTTCCTTTTTCCTTTTTTCCTTCCTTTTTTTCCTTCCTTTTTTCCTTCCTTCTTCTTCTTTTTCCTTCTGTTGTTTTTTTCCCCTTTCTTTTTGTCCCTGTTCTGTTTCCTCGTTGGTTTGTTGTGGGTGGGTTGGGCGTGGGGTGTTGTTTTTTTGCCTCCTTCTCCCTCCAAACCCCTTTTGTGCACAGGGAAGGGAAAAGGTGGCATGCTGGGGGGGGGGGGATGGGGGGGGAGGGGAAGATTTTACCTGGGCCTGGGCAACCTCCCTGCAGGCTTTGGAGGTGCTTTGGCCTCTGTGTGTGTGGTGTGAGTGTGAAGCTCTCTCTTATAAATAGCTATAAATAGCCTGTACAGGATTCATGTATAAAGAAGCAATCTGTATATATTGGGGGGGGGGGGGAGGGGAGGGATGGGGACACCCTGGGGGATGCAAAACAAGCAGTGTGGAGAGCACTTAGCCCCCAAACCAGGCGGGGGGGGGTGGGGGGGTGGGGGGAGCAGGATTGGGTCGAAATCGCCTTGCTTTGGGGTTTTCTTTAGTCTTTTTGGCTGTTGAAGGTCTTTGGGGGCTGTTTGGTTTGGTTTTGGGGGGGTGGGGGTGGATTGGGGGGGGGTTGAAGTGGGGTTTGGTGTGTGGGGGGGTGATATTTTGTTTGGGTTCATGGGGGTGTCTCTCAGTGTATTGCTTTGGGGTTTTTTTTTGGGGGGGGGGGTCATTTTGAGTGGGTTTTGTAGGTTTTTAGTGGTTGGTGGGGGGCTGTGGGGGGGGTTTTTGGGGGGGGTTGTTGGTTTTATTGGTTTGGGGGGGGTGGGTTTTGGGGAGGGGGTTTAGTGGGTTTGTGGGGTTTGGTTGTGGGGTTTGGGGGGGGGGGGGTGGTGGGGTTTTTTTTCCCTTTCAATTTTTTGAGGGTTTTTGTTTAGTTTTTGAGTGTGTTTTGATTTTGATTTGGGGATTTTTGGGGTGGGGTTTTTAGTAGTGGGGGTTGGGTTTTTTGTTGTTGTTTTTAGTGGGGTTTTTGTTTTTTGGGTTTTTAGTGGGGTTTTTTGTTGGGTTTTTAGTGGGTTTTTTGTTGGTTTTAGTGGGGTTTTTGTTGTTTTTAGTGGGGTTTTTGTTGGGTTTTTAAGTGGTTTTTTAAGTGGTTTTTTGTTGGGTTTTTAAGTGGTTTTTTTGTTGGGTTTTTAAGTGGTTTTTTTGTTGGGTTTTTAAGTGGTTTTTTTGTTGGGTTTTTAAGTGGTTTTTTGGTTGGGTTTTTAAGTGGTTTTTTGTTGGGTTTTTAAGTGGTTTTTTTGTTGGGTTTTTAAGTGGTTTTTGTTGGGTTTTTAAGTCGTTTTTTGTTGGGTTTTTAAGTGGTTTTTGGTTGGGTTTTTAAGTGGTTTTTTGTTGGGTTTTTAAGTGGTTTTTTGTTGGGTTTTTAAGTGGTTTTTTTGTTGGGTTTTTAAGTGTTTTTTTTGTTGGGTTTTTAAGTGGTTTTTGTTGGGTTTTTAAGTGTTTTTTTGTTGGGTTTTTAAGTGGTTTTTTTGTTGGGTTTTTAAGTGGTTTTTTTGTTGGGTTTTTAAGTGGTTTTTGTTGGGTTTTTAAGTGGTTTTTTGTTGGGTTTTTAAGTGGTTTTTTTGTTGGGTTTTTCGTTGGGTTATTTGTGGGATTTTTGTTGTTATTAGTAGTTTTTTTTAGTGGGATTTTGTCGTTATAAGTAGGTTTTGTTGGGTTTTTTGTTGGGGTTTTAGTGTTTTTTTGTTGGGTTTATAGGGTTTTTTGTTGGGTTTTTAGTGTTTTTTTGTTGGGTTTATAGTGGTTTTTTGTTAGGGTTTTAGTAGTTTTTTGTTGTTTTTTTTGTGTTTGTTGGGTTTTTAGTGGTTTTGGGTTTATAGTGTTTTTTGTTGGGTTTTTAGTGTGGTTTTTTTAGTGTTTTTTTTGTTAGTTTTTTTAGTGTTTGTTGGGGTTTTAGTGTTTTTTTGTTGGGTTTTTAGTGGTTTTTTTGTTGGGTTTTTAGTGTTTGTTTGTGTTTGTTTTTTTTTTTTGTTTGTTTTTAGTGCTTTTTGTTGGGTTTTTAGTGCTTGGGGGTTAGTGTTTTTTGTTGTGTTTTTAGTGGCTTTTTTGTGGGGTTTTTAGTGGTTTTTGGGGGTTTTGTGGGTTTTTTAGTTGGGTTTTTTGGGTTTTTTTTGGGATGTTGGGTTGTTAGTGGATTTTTTGGTTAGTGGTTTTTTTAGTGGTTTTTTTTGTTGGGTTTTTAGTGGTTTTTGTTGGGTTTTTAGTGGTTTTTGGGGTGGTTTGGGTTTTTTGTGGTTTTTTAGTGGGTTGGGTTTAGTGGTTTTTTTTGGGTTTTTGTGTTTTTTAGTGGTTTTTGGGTTTTGGGTTTTTTTGGTTTAGTGGTTTTTGTTGTGTTTTTTTAGTGGTTTTTTGGGGTTTTGTGTTTTTTTTTGGTTTTTTGTGGTTTTTTAGTGTTTTTTTTGTTGGGTTTTTTAGTGTTTTTTTGTTGGGTTTTTTGTTGGGTTTTTAGTTTTTTTTTTTTGGGGTTTTAGTGGGTTTTGGTTTTTTAGTGTTTTTTGTTGTTGTTTTTTAGTGTTTTTTGTTGGGGTTTTAGTGTTTTTTGATTGGGTTTTTAGTGGTTTTTTGTTGGGTTTTTAGTGCTTGGGGGGTTAATTTTTTTGTTGTGTTTTTTAGTGTTTTTTTGTTGGGGTTTTAGTGTTTTTTTTGTTGGGTTTTTAGTGGTTTTTTGTTGGGTTTTTAGTGGTTTTTTTTGGTTGGGTTTTTTAGTGGTTTTTTGTTGGGTTCTTAGTGGTTTTTTTTTTGTTGGGGTTTTAGTGGTTTTTTGTTGGGTTTTTTGTGGTTTTTTTTTTGTTGTTTTTTTTAGTGTTTTGGGTTGGGGTTTTAGTGGTTTTTTGATTGGTTTTTTTAGTTTTTTTGTTGGGTTTTTAGTGTTTTTTGATTGGGTTTTTAGTGGTTTTTTTGTTGGGTTTTAGTGTGGTTTTATTGGGGGTTTTAGTGTTTTTTGATTGGGTTTTTAGTGGGTTTTTGTTGGGTTTTTAGTGTGTTTGTTTTTGGGTTTTTAGTGGTTTTTTTGTTGGGGTTTTAGTGTGTTTTTGGGGGGTTTTAGTGTTTTCTTTGTTGGGTTTTTAGTGTGTTTTTTGGGGGGTTTTAGTGTTTTTTTCTTGGGGTTTTTTTTTAGTGCTTTTGTGGGTTATTTGTTCTGTTTTTCAGTGGGTTTTGGGTTTTTTTGTTCCTTTCTAGTGGCTTTTTTTAATTCCTCTAATAATTTTTGTGGTGTTTTGTTTAGTTGGTTTTTTTTTTAGTGTTTTTCATTTTCATTTGGGTTTTTTATTGTGGGTTTCTCAGTGTTTCTGGGGGTGTTTGTGGTTTCTTTAGTGTTTCTGGGGGGTTTGTGGTTTCTTTAGTGTTTCTGGGGGGTTTGTGGTTTCTTTAGTGTTTCTGGGGGTTTGTGGTTTCTTTAGTGTTTCTGGGGGGTTTGTGGTTTCTTTAGTGTTTCTGGGGGGGGTTGTGGTTTCTTTAGTGTTTCTGGGGGGGTTTGTGGTTTCTTTAGTGTTTCTGGGGGGTTTGTGGTTTCTTTAGTGTTTCGGGGGGGTTTGTGGTTTCTTTAGTGTTTCTGGGGGGTTTGTGGTTTCTTTAGTGTTTCTGGGGGGGTTGTGTTTCTTTAGTGGGGGGGTTTGTGGTTTCTTTAGTGTTTCTGGGGGGTTGTGGTTTCTTTAGTGTTTCTGGGGGGGTTTGTGGTTTCTTTAGTGTTTCTGGGGGGGTTTGTGGTTTCTTTAGCGTTTCTGGGGGGTTTGTGGTTTCTTTAGTGTTTCTGGGGGGGGTTTGTGGTTTCTTTAGTGGGGGGGTTTGTGGTTTCTTTAGTGTTTCTGGGGGGTTTGTGGTTTCTTTAGTGTTTCTGGGGGTTTGTGGTTTCTTTAGTGTTTCTGGTTTCTTTAGTGTTTCTGGGGGGTTTGTGGTTTCTTTAGCGTTTCTGGGGGTTTGTGTTTCTTTAGTGTTTCTGGGGGGTTTGTGGTTTCTTTAGTGTTTCTGGGGGGTTTGTGGTTTCTTTAGTGTTTCTGGGGGGTTTGTGGTTTCTTTAGTGTTTCTGGGGGGGTTTGTGGTTTCTTTAGTGTTTCTGGGGGGGTTTGTGGTTTCTTTAGTGTTTCTGGGGGGTTTGTGGTTTCTTTAGTGTTTCTGGGGGGTTGTGGTTTCTTTAGTGTTTCTGGGGGGGTGTTTGTGGTTTCTTTAGTGTTTCTGGGGGGTTTGTGGTTTCTTTAGTGTTTCTGGGGGTTTGTGGTTTCTTTAGTGTTTCTGGGGGGTTTGTGGTTTCTTTAGTGTTTCTGGGGGGGTTTGTGGTTTCTTTAGTGTTTCTGGGGGTTTGTGGTTTCTTTAGTGTTTCTGGGGGGTTTGTGGTTTCTTTAGCGTTTCTGGGGGTGTTTGTGGTTTCTTTAGTGTTTCTGGGGGGGTTGTGGTTTCTTTAGCGTTTCTGTGGTTTTGGTTTTTTTTTGTGGTAGTGTTTTTTAGCATTTTGGGGAGTTTTGAGGTGTTTTTGTTTTTCTTCTAATTTTTTTAATGTGCTTTTATTTTTTTTGAGTGTTTTTTTTTCTTTACTTTTTAAATGTGTTTTTAGTTTGGTTTTTTTTTTTTTTTTTGTGGGGTGTTGTCACCTTTTTTCCACGGGTTTAGTTGAATTTTTGGGGGGGGGGGGTGGGAGAGTGTTTTGGTTGTTCTTTTAATGTTTGGGTCGGTGGGGGGTTTTTTTTAGTGCTTTTTTTTGGTTTATATTTCCTTTTGTGTTTTGGGGTTGTTTAAGTGTTTTGGGGCTTTGGTGGTTTGGTGGGCACAGTCTAATGGGATGGCATTCAACAAGTCCAAGTGCCGGGTGCTGCACTTTGGCCACAGCAACCCCAGGCAGAGCTACAGGCTGGGGGCAGAGTGGCTGAGAGCAGCCAGGCAGAGAGGGACCTGGGGGGAGTGGGTGACACTAGGCTGAACATGAGCCAGCAGTGTGCCCAGGTGGCCCAGAAGGCCAAGGGCATCCTGGCCTGCAGCAGGAAGAGTGTGGCCAGCAGGAGCAGGGAAGTCATTGTGCCCCTGTACTCTGCTTTGGTTAGGCCACACCTTGAGTCCTGTGTCCAGTTCTGGGCTCCTCAGTTCAAGAAGGACATTGAGACACTTGAAGGTGTCCAGAGAAGGGCAACAAGGCTGGGGAGGGGTCTGGAGCACAGCCCTGTGAGGAGAGGCTGAGGGAGCTGGGGTTGCTTAGCCTGCAGAAGAGGAGGCTCAGGGGTGTCCTCATTGCCCTCTACAACTACCTGAAAGGTGGTTGTAGCCAGGAAGGGGTTGGTCTCTTCTCCCAGGCAACCAGCACCAGAACAAGGGGACACAGTCTCAAGCTGTGCCAGGGGAGGTTTAGACTCGAGGTGAGGAAGAAGTTCTTCACTGAGCGAGTCATTCGCCATTGGGATGTGCTGCCCGGGGAGGTGGTGGAGTCGCCGTCCCTGGAGGTGTTCAAGGGGGAGATTGGACACGGCACTTGGTGCCATGGGCTAGTTGTGAGGTCTGTTGGGACAGGTTGGACTTGGTGATCCTTGGGGTCTCTTCCAACCTTGGTTATACTGTGAGACTGTGATACTGTTTCTTTCTCCCTTTGTTTGTGGGGTTTGGGGGCCTTTGGTGGTTTCTTTTCCCCTTTCTGGGGTTTGGAGGATCTTTAGCTTTTTTGTATGTATTTATGTGGGTTTTTTTTTTTTGGGGGGGGGGAGTAGGGGCTTGGGGGGGGTGTGTGTTTGTTTTTTTAGTGGTTTGGGGTTTTTTGGTGGTGGTGGTGGGTTTCTGTTTTGGGGGTCTTGTGTGTGTGTGTAGGGGGGGTGTTGTGTTCTTTGGTTTGGTTTTGTTTCCCTGGCTATGAATTTGAAGCTATTTGGTGCAAAAAAAGTCCCCCCAATGGATAAATAAAGACCCACCCCCCCCCCCCCCCCCCCCCCGCCTTGGTTCTGGGAGCTGGGCACTAAGGCAAAAAAAAGGGAGATGTGGAGAACCTGGAAATAAAATCCTCTTGGATCTGGGAGTTGTTGCCTTGCAGTGCTTTCAGGTGGGGAGGGAGGGGGAGGGATTCTGCCCCTCTGCTCCACTCTGCTGAGACCACAGCTGCAGCTCTGGGTCCAGTTCTGGAGCCTCTGTGCCAGGAAGGCTCTGGAGGGGCTGGAAGGTGTCCAGAGAAGGGCCATGAGGAGGAGCAGAGGGCTGGAGCTGCTCTGCTGTGAGGACAGCCTGGAGAAGAGGAGGCTCAGGGGTGACCTCATTGCTCTCCACAACTACCTGAAGGGTGGTTGTAGCCAGGAAGGGGTTGGCCTCTTCTCCCTAGCAACCAGCACCAGAACAAGAGGACACAGTCTCAAGCTGCACCAGGGGAGGTTCAGGCTGGAGGTGAGGAGAAAGTTCTTCACTGAGAGAGTGATTCGCCATTGGGATGTGCTGCCCGGGGAGGTGGTGGAGTCCCCATCCCTGGAGGTGTTCAAGAGGGGACTGGATGTGGCACTTGGGGCCATGGTCTAGTCATGGGGTCTGTGGTGACAGGTTGGACTCGATGATCTTCGAGGTCTCTTCCAACCTTGGTGATACTGTGACACTGATGCTGTGACAGCCTGAGGGAGTTGGGGTTGTGCAGGCTGGAGAGGAGAAGGCTCCCAGGAGACCTCATTGTGGCCTTCCAGGATCTGCAGGGGGCTCCAAGCAAGCTGGGGAGGGACTGTTGAGGGTGTCAGGGAGGGATAGGACTGGGGGGGGGGGATGGAGCAAAACTAGAAGTGGGGAGATTGAGATTGGATGTGAGGAAGAAGTTGTTCCCCAGGAGGCTGGTGAGAGCCTGGCACAGGCTGCCCAGGGAGGTGGTGGAAGCCTCCTGGCTGGAGGTGTTTGCAGCCAGGCTGGAGGTGGCTGTGAGCAACCTGCTGTGGTGTGAGGTGTCCCTGCCCGTGGCAGGGGTTGGAGCTGGCTGAGCCTTGAGCTCCCTTCCTACCCTGACAGCTCTGTGATTCCTTCCCTGCCCCCACTCATGCTGCTATGGAGCAGGGCAGCAAAGAAACCCCAGGATGTAAATTATTCCCAAATCAGTCAATTTGGGGCTCCTTTGAGTTTCCACTTCAGGTGGGCTAAATGCCCCCAGCTTCTGTGGGTTGTTGAGGACTGACACCAGGTTGCACCCACCGGGGGGCCCTCTCTCTTGTCTGTTCTTCTCCTTGGTGCCCCACAGGTCCACCCAGAAACATCAGTGAAGCCCAAATCCATGGTGCATCCCAGCTGGCATTAGAATCACCAAATGGGTTGGGGTTGGAAGGGACCTTAAAGCTCATCCAGTTCCAACACCCCTGCCCTGGGCAGGGACACCTCCCACCAGCCCAGCTTGCTCGAGGCCTCATCCAGCCTGGCCTGGAACACCTCTGCTCTGCTGCTGCTGCTCCCCAAGCCTGCGGAGGATGCTGCTGCAGGCGGTGCCCTCCCCCTGCGCAGCCTGGTGGCACCGGGAGGTTGCTCTACCGCCTCGGATGGTGTTTTCCTCGGCCCTAATTAATGTCCTTTAGCTAATGAGGATGTGCTGCCTGCCACGGGTGAGCATTGTGCTGCCCAGAGGAGATGGGGAAACCATCAAAGCCAGGAGGGCTCTTTGTTGCTGCCTTAATGAGCGGCGCTGCCCAACCCCTGCGGCGGTCTGAGCCCTGTCTGGGGACAGCTCCGAGCCGGGGCCACCACCTCCTGCTACGTGCCGCGGGTGAAGCCTTTGTGTTGGAAGTTGTCCTTTCTGGCAGTACACTGCAAATGTTTTGCTGCTGGTCCCTGCTAGAAGCTGCCTTTTGGCAAGGCAGAAGGAAATGTGCAGCCCAGGGAGGTGGTGGAGTCCCCGTCCCTGGAGGTGTTCAAACAGGGATTGGATGTGGCACTTGGAGCCAGGGTTTAGTTGTCAGGAGGTGCTGGGTGACAGGTTGGACTTGATGAGCTTTGAGGTCTTTTCCAACCTTACTGATTCTGTGATTGTAAGGCTTGAGCAGCCTGCTCACAGCTTCACAGGTTGCACCAGGTTGGAAAGGACCCTCGAAGGTCATCTTGTCCACCCGCCCCCTGCACTCAGCAGGGACACCTCCAGCTAGAGCAGGCTGCCCAGGGCCACACCAAGTCTGACCTTCAATGTGTCCAGGGATGGCCCAGCCAGCATGGATTTAGGAAGGGCAGGTCCTGCCTGACCAACCTGATCTCCTTCCATGCCCAGGTGACTGCCAGGTGGCTGGGGCAGGGCTGTGGATGTAGTCTGCCTGGACTGCAGCAAGGCCTTTGCCACCGTCCCCCACAGCAAGCTCCTGGCCAAGCTGTCAGCCCCTGGCTTGGGCAGCAGCACTCTGAGCTGGGTTAGGAACTGGCTGGAGGCTGAGCCCAGAGAGTGGTGGTGAATGGTGCCACAGCCAGCTGGCAGCCAGGCACCAGGGATCAGTGCTGGGCCCCAGCCTGTTCAATATCTTCATTGATGACCTGGAGGAGGGCATTGAGTCCATCAGCAGTGACTTTGCAGCTGACACCAAGCTGGGGGCAGGAGTTGGTCTGTTAGAGGGCAGGAGAGCTCTGCAGAGGGACCTTGCCAGGCTGGACAGATGGGCAGAGTCCAACAGGATGGCATTCAGCAAGTCCAAGTGCCAGGGGCTGCACTTTGGCCACAGCAACCCCAGGCAGAGCTACAGGCTGGGGGCAGAGTGGCTGAGAGCAGCCAGGCAGAGAGGGACCTGGGGGGAGTGGTTGACAGCAGCTGAACAGGAGCCAGCAGTGTGTCCAGGCAGCCAAGAAGGCCAAGGGCATCCTGGCCTGCAGCAGGTACAGTGTGGCCAGCAGGAGCAGGGAGGTCATTGTGCCCTGTGCTCAGCACTGCTCAGGCCACACCTGGAGTCCTGTGTCCAGTTCTGGGCTCCTCAGGTTAGGAAAGATGTTGAGCTGCTGGAAGGTGTCCAGAGAAGGGCAATAAGGCTGGGGAGGGGTCTGGAGCACAGCCCTGGGAGGAGAGGCTGAGGGAGCTGGGGTTGCTTAGCCTGCAGAAGAGGAGGCTCAGGGAGACCTTCTTGCTCTCTCCCACTCCCTGCAGGGAGGTTGGAGCCAGGTGGGGGTTGGGCTCTTCTCCCAGGCAGGCACCCAGCCCCAGAACAAGAGGCCACAGTCTCAAGCTGTGCCAGGGGAGGTTTAGGCTGGAGGTGAGGAGAAAGTTCTTCACTGACTCATTAGCCATTGGGATGTGCTGCCCAGGGAGGTGGTGGAGTCCCCATCCCTGGAGGTGCTCAAGAGGGGACTGGATGTGGCACTTGAAGCCATGGTTCAGCTGTCAGGAGGTGCTGGGTGACAGCTTGGACTCGATGATCTCTGAGGTCTCTTCCGACCTTATTGATTCTATGAGCCAGGCTGTGGGTTTGGAGGTTGGAGAGGGGAGGAGAGGGTGGTTGGAACTGGCTGATCTTCAAGGTCCCTTCCACCCCATCCTCTGAACCTCCTTTAGCCCTATGGGCCCTGCCACACTTCCCTCCAGACCTCCCCACATTCAGGGCAGAGCCTGCAGGACCCAGCCCCTGAAAGCCCTTCCTGAGGGCTGGGCTGCCTGCTGTGGTGGCAGCTCCAACCTGTGCTGAGGGTGCTGACCCTGGGGAGCAAAGGGAATCTGGGGCAGCAGTTGGAGCTTCTCTGGGGAGGGGGCAGCAAAAGGCACAGGCATCACTGGAGGAGACACTTGGAAAGCAGGGCTGAGAAAAGCTGATGCAGCACTGAGCTCCCCCTCCCCCCGGTAGATGTATAAATACACCTCCCCGGGACAAAGGAGCAGCCTGGCAATTGTCCTCCCAGGGGGAAGAGCTCAGAGAGCTCACTTTAGCCTGGATAAAAATATTGAACATCTCTCTTTTTTCCCCTCTCCCCCTCCTCCCTCCTCATTTCTCTTCCAATCGAAGCTCTCCTGGATGGCAGCTAAATGCCACTTTGCTCTCCTCCTCCTCCTCCACCTCCCGGAACAAGAAATAGGTCAGGGAAAGTGGCAGCCTGGGGGGTGGCGCCCTCAGATTCTTTGGGGTTGGGTCACAGCCCTCCCCGAAGAGCTGCTCAAGCCCCGCTGCTGCCCTCCCCCCCCGCTGCCCTCCCCCCGCTGCCCTCCCCCCCTGCCCTCCCCCCGCTGCCCTCCCCCCGCTGCCCTCCCCCCCCGCTGCCCTCCCCCCCCGCTGCCCTCCCCCCCGCTGCCCTCCCCCCCCGCTGCCCTCCCCCCCCGCTGCCCTCCCCCCCCGCTGCCCTCCCCCCGCTGCCCTCCCCCCCCGCTGCCCTCCCCTCCCCGCTGCCCTCCCTCCTCCCTGCCCTTCCCCCCCTCCCCTCCCTCCCTCCCTCCCCTCCCTCCCCCCCTCCCCTCCCCTCCCCTCCCCCTCCCCTCCCCCCTCCCCTCCCTTCCCTTCCCTTCCCTTCCCTCCCTTCCCTTCCCTTCCCTTCCCTTCCCTTCCCTTCCCTTCCTTCCCTTCCCTTCCCTTCCCCTTCCCTTCCCTTCCCTTCCCTTCCCTTCCCTTCCCTTCCCTTCCCTTCCCTTCCCTTCCCTTCCCTTCCCTTCCCAAACCTTCCCTTCCCTTCAAACCTTCCCTTCCTTCCCAAACCTTCCCTTCCCTAACCTTCCCTTCCCAAACCTTCCCTTCCCTTCCCTTCCCAAACCTTCCCCCTCCCCCTTCCCCCTTCCCCCTCCTCTTTTTTCTTTTTCCTCTTTTCCCCTATTTTTTCTCTTCCCCCCTCTTTTTTCCTCCTTTTCTCAATTTTTATCCCTTTCCCCCTATTTTTCTATTTTTTCTTTTCCCCTCCTTTCCCCTCTTTTTTACTCTTTTTTCTGTTGGTTTGGTTTTGTTTTGTTCTGTTTTATTCTTCATCTTTTCCCCTCTTTCTTTTCTTTTTGTCCCCTCCTTTCCCCCTCTTTTTTCTCCTCTCTTTTCCTCTTCCCCCTCCCTCTTTTTATGCCTTATTTTCTTTCCTCTTTCCCCCCTGTTTCTTTCCCCTTTTTTTTTCCTCCTCTTTTTCCCTCTTCCCCTCCCTTTTTTTTTCCCTTCTTTCCTCCCCCTCCCCTTTTTTTCCACCTCTTTTTTTTTTGCCCCTCTTTCCCCCCGCCCCCGCCCAGATGTTCTTCAGCCCAGCATCCCCCTCCACTGCAGGCAGAGTGACCAGTCTCTGCTCATTGCCTCTGCAGTGAGCTCTGGACCCGTGGAGTCATTGGGGTTGGAAGAGACCTTTAACAACACCCAGACCAAGCCTGAGCCCAGCCCTGCTCAGGGCACCACCAAAACCAGGGCCCTCAGCACCACCTCTCCAGGGCTTTGGAACCCCTCCAGGGGTGGGGACTGCACCACTGCCCTGGGCAGCCTGGGCCAGGCCTGGACAGCCCTCAAGGGGAAGAAATTGTTCCTCATGGCCAATCTGAACCTCCCCTGGGGCAACTTGAGGCCATTTCCTCTTGTCCTATCTCTTGCTCCTTGGGAAAAGAGCCCAACCCCCCCGGCTCCAACCTCCTCTCAGGGAGCTGTGGAGAGCAATGAGGTCTCCTCTCAGCCTCCTTTCTCCAGGCTCAACACCCCCAGGTCCTCAGCTGCTCCTCCCCAGCCCTGTTCTCCAGACCCTTCCCCAGCCTGGTTGCCCTTCCCTGGACCTGCTCCAGCCCTCAATGTCCTCCTTGGAGTGAGGAGCCCAGAACTGAACCCAGCACTCAAGCTGTGGCCTCCAGCAGTGCCCACTCCAGGGGGACAACCCCTGCCCTGCTCCTGCTGCCCACACCACTGCTGCTCCAGGCCAGGCTGCTGGGGACCTTCTTGGCCACCTGGGCACTGCAGACTCATCTTCAGCTGCTGGTGACCAACCCCTTCCTAACCACACCTCAACCCCCTTAAAGCCCTGAACATGAATGAAGGGAATAACAGTGGAGCCGAGGGACAGACCTGACTCCTGCTCCCACCTGACTCCTGCCATCAGTTAAGCCCTGAAGAGGCATCTTCAGCACAGTGCCACCTGAGAGCTCTGCTTCCATCCCTCCCTGCCACTTCTCAGAGACACCTGGCAGCTACCACCACCACCAACCCCTCCCCCAGCTCCTCTGGCTCCAGGGGAGCCTGATTTAATTAAGTGCAGTAATTGGTGCAGGGCAGAGGTTCAAATGAGTTCTCTTCCTGCAGGGAGGGAGCTGCTTGTTCCTCTGGTTCTCCTGTCCCAGGGACTGTGGGATGCTTGTTGCTGTGGTTCTCCTGTCCCAGGGACTGTGGGATGCTTGTTGCTGTGGTTCTCCTGTCCCAGGGACTGTGGGATGCTTGTTGCTGTGGTTCTCCTGTCCCAGGGACTGTGGGATGCTCGTTGCTGTGGTTCTCCTGTCCCAGGGACTGTGGGATGCTTGTTGCTGTGGTTCCCCTGTCCCAGGGACTGTGGGATGCTTGTTGCTGTGGTTTCTCCTGGGATCCCTGGGACTGTCCCAGGACTGGGATGCTTGTTGCTGTGGTTCTCCTGTCCCAGGGACTGTGGGATGCTCGTTGCTGTGGTTCTCCTGTCCCAGGGACTGTGGGATGCTTGTTGCTGTGGTTCCCCTGTCCCAGGGACTGTGGGATGCTTGTTGCTGTGGTTCTCCTGTCCCAGGGACTGTGGGATGCTTGTTGCTGTGGTTCTCCTGTCCCAGGAACTGTGGGATGCTTGTTGCTGTGGTTCTCCTGTCCCAGGGACTGTGGGATGCTTGTTGCTGTGGTTCCTCTCTCCCAGGGACTGTGGGATGCTCGTTGCTGTGGTTCCTCTGTCCCAGGGACTGTGGGATGCTTGTTGCTGTGGTTCCTCTCTCCCAGGGACTGTGGGATGCTTGTTGCTGTGGTTCTCCTGTCCCAGGGACTGTGGGATGCTTGTTGCTGTGGTTCTCCTGTCCCAGGGACTGTGGGATGCTTGTTGCTGTGGTTCTCCTGTCCCAGGGACTGTGGGATGCTTGTTGCTGTGGTTCCTCTCTCCCAGGGACTGTGGGATGCTTGTTGCTGTGGTTCTCCTGTCCCAGGGACTGTGGGATGCTTGTTGCTGTGGTTCTCCTGTCCCAGGGACTGTGGGATGCTCCTTGCTGTGGTTCTCCTGTCCCAGGAACTGTGGGATGCTCGTTGCTGTGGTTCTCCTGTCCCAGGGACTGTGGGATGCTCGTTGCTGTGGTTCCTCTGTCCCAGGGACTGTGGGATGCTTGTTGCTGTGGTTCCTCTGTCCCAGGGGCTGTGGGATGCTCCTTGCTGCAGTCCCTCCTCTCCCAGGGGCTCCTCTCCCAGCTAGTGTGGGTTGCTGGCTCCTCCACTTCCCCTCCCCCGGTAATGTGAGTTTTGCAGCCCCGTGAGTGGCTGCACTGCAGGGATGGATGTGGAGGGGCGGACGCGGCTGTGCCCCATCCCCCTCCTTCTCCCTGCCTGCACCGGCTGCCGCTCCGGGCAGGGCAGATGCCGAGCCCCGGCGCTCTTCCCTCGCTCCTGGGCCAGGGCTGGAGCTTGGATGCAGTCACCTTGAGTTGGGTGGAAGGGAAGCAAAACACTTGAGAACTGTCAAAACAGAGGCTGTTCACCAGTAATTTGCTAAACCAACAATTTGGGCTGCGAGAAGAGCTGTGATTGCCCTCTTCAGAGCTCTTGGATGGGTTTGTTTTTCCTCCTGGCTCAATGCCCTCCAGGCAGGATTTGCGGTTTCTGATTCCTCTCCTCCAAAGCCACCGAGGGGAGGGGAAGGGCCCCCCCAGTCCTTCCCTTTTTAGCCAGCAACTGGAGATATTGAAGCCTCTGGGATGGTCCTGGATGCTCACTGGGGGACATTTCACCCTGCTGTAGTGTTGGCCCCGGCCCCATCACAGCATCCTTGGACAATGGACCTGGGGGGGGACTGGTTGACAGTAGGCTGAACAGGAGCCAGCAGTGTGCCCAGGGGGCCAAGAAGGCCAAGGCCGTCCTGGCCTGCATCAGGAGCAGGGAGGTCATTGTGCCCTGTGCTCAGCACTGCTGAGGCCACACCTGGAGTCCTGTGTCCAGTTCTGGGCTCCTCAGGTTAGGAAAGATGTTGAGCTGCTGGAAGGTGCCCAGAGAAGGGCAAGAAAGCTGGGGAGGGGTCTGGAGCACAGCCCTGGGAGGAGAGGCTGAGGGAGCTGGGGTTGCTTCTCCTCTTGGAGAAGAGGAGGCTCAGGGGAGACCTTCTTGCTCTCTCCCACTCCCTGAAGGGAGGTTGGAGCCAGGTGGGGGTTGGTCTCTTCTCCCAGGCAGGCAGCCAGCCCCAGAACAAGAGGACACAGTCTCAAGCTGTGCCAGGGGAGGTTCAGGCTGGAGGGGAGGAGAAAGTTCTTCCCAGAGTGAGTAATTGGCCATGGGAATGTGCTGCTGAGGGAGGTGGTGGAGTCCCCACCCCTGGAGGTGTTCAAGAAGGGACTGGATGTGGCCCTTGGAGCCATGGGTTAGCTGTCAGGAGGTGTTGGGTGACAGGTTGGACTTGCTGAGCTCTGAGGTCTTTTCCAGCCTGGTTGATTCTATGAAAGGAGGTTGGAGTGAGGTGGGGGTTGCCCTCCTCTCCCCTTGTGTCAGGTGATAGGACAGGAGGAAAAGGCCTGGAATTGTGCCAGGGGAGGGTTAGGTTGGACGTGAGGAGCAAGTTCTTCACTGAAAAGGGTTCTGAACCATAAATATCTACACAGGGTGGAGGCTGTGAGGCTGAGGCTGAGCTCTTCTCAGTGCTGCTCAGTGACTCAGTGACAGCCCAAGGGGCAGCAGGCACAAACTGGAGCCCAGGAGGGTTCACTTGAATTTAAAGGGAAAAGAATCTTTGAGGCTGCTGGAGGCTTGGAGCAGGCTGCCCAGAGAGGTTGTGGAGTCTCCTTCCCTGGAGAGCTTCCAACCCCCTTACCCTGGCCATTGTGATCCTGGGCAAGGTGCTGGAGCAGGGGGGTTGGACTGGATGATCCCCAGAGGTCCCTTCCAACCACACCGTGCTGGGATCCTGAGGTTGAATCCCCATCCCTGGAGGTGACTCAAAGCCACAGAGGTGCTGTGCTGAGGGGCATGGCTTAGCCCCAGCTTGGTTGATACTTCCTGTGCTGGAAGGTGTCCAGAGAAGGGCCACGAGGAGGAGCAGAGGGCTGGAGCTGCTCTGCTGTGAAGACAGACTGAAGGAGTTGGGGTTGTGCAGGCTGGAGAGGAGAAGGCTCCCAGGAGACCTCATTGTGGCCTTGCAGCATCTGCAGGGGCTCCAAGCAAGCTGGGGAGGGACTTGTGAGGGTGTCAGGGAGGGATAGGACTGGGGGGGGATGGAAGAAAACCAGAAATGGGGAGCTTGAGATTGGCTGTGAGGAAGAAGTTGTTGCCCAGGAGGGTGGTGAGAGCCTGGCACAGGCTGCCCAGGGAGGTGGTGGCAGCCTCCTGGCTGGAGGTGTTTGCAGCCAGGCTGGAGGTGGCTGTGAGCAACCTGCTGTGGTGTGAGGTGTCCCTGCCCGTGGCAGGGGGGTTGGAGCTGGCTGAGCCTTGAGCTCCCTTCCAACCATGACAATTCTGTGCTTCTATGAGTTAGAGAACAGTTGGACTGGATGCTCTGACAGGTCCTTTCCAAGCCCAACTCTGATTCCGTGGCTCCCTATCCCATGGAGTTCCCCTGGCTGCCCAACTCTATGATTCCAACATCCAGTCTGAATCTCCTCATTTATATCACTCCTCCCCAGGGGGTTGGAACTGCTGAGACCATATCTGGAGCTCTGTGTCCAATTCTGAAGCCTCTGTGCCAGGAAGGATCTGGAGGGGCTGGAAGGTATCCAGAGAAGGGCCAGGAGGAGGAGCAGAGGGCTGGAGCTGCTCTGCTGTGAGGACAGACTGAGGGAGTTGGGGTTGTGCAGGCTGGAGAGGAGAAGGCTCCAGGGAGACCTCATTGTGGCCTTCCAGGAGCTGCAGGGGGCTCCAAGCAAGCTGGGGAGGGACTTGTGAGGGTGTCAGGGAGGGATAGGACTGGGGGGATGGAACAAAACTAGAAGTGGGGAGCTTGAGATTGGCTGTGAGGAAGAAGTTGTTGCCCAGGAGGGTGGTGAGAGCCTGGCACAGGCTGCCCAGGGAGGTGGTGGCAGCCTCCTGGCTGGAGGTGTTTGCAGCCAGGCTGGAGGTGGCTGTGAGCAACCTGCTGCGGTGTGAGGTGTCCCTGCCCGTGGCAGGGGGGTTGGAGCTGGCTGAGCCTTGAGCTCCCTTCCACCCCTGACGATTCTATGAGTTAGAGAGCGGTTGGACTGGATGCTCTTAGAGGTCTTTTCCAAGCCCAAACTGTGGCTCTCTATGCCATGGAGTTCCCCTGGCTGCCCTGGCAGGCTGAGATTTGGCTTGGCAGATGAACTGTAGGCCAAGCCTTTGCCCGTGCCACGACCTGGGCTCGGCGGTGCCGGCTGCCGAGGACGCAGCTTAATCACCACGCAGCACTGAGGCTCTTCCCCCTCCCCCCCCCCTCTCTCTCTCTCTCTCTTTTTTTTTCCCCTCCTGCCTCTTTTTTTTTCTCTGCATGCCAGGCTTGCTAATATCAGGTGCCATTAACTGGCACTTAAAAGCTTTTAACATTTCACCCTGGCACTGCTCAGCTGCTTGTTTGCCTGCCCGGGCTGACAAACGCGGCTCGGCCGCAGCCAGCCAATTTCATGGTCTGATTCCCACCACACAATTGTGGTTCCCCAGCTAAAGAGAATGCTGCCTGCCTGCCTGCCTGCCTGCCTGCGAGGGGAAGGGCTGATTCATGATGTCTCTATGAAGCCCTTGCTCCAGCCCCTTCCATTCAAAGGAGAGAGGCTGAAGGCTGCAGCAGGAGAAGTGTGGCCAGCAGGGCAAGGGGAGGGATTCTCCCCCTCTGCTCAGCCCTGGGGAGACCCCACCTGGAGTACTGCCTCCAGGTCTGGAGCCCCTATGACAAGAGGGATCTGGAGGGGCTGGAAGGTGTCCAGAGCAGGGCCACGAGGAGGAGCAGAGGGCTGGAGCTGCTCTGCTGTGAGGACAGACTGAAGGAGTTGGGGCTGTTCGGTCTGCAGAAGAGAAGGCTCCCAGGTGACCTCATTGTGGCCTTCCAGGATCTGCAGGGGGCTACAGGAAGGCTGGGGAGGGACTGGTCAGGCTCTCAGGTAGTGATAGGACTAGGGGGAATGGAATGAAGCTGGAGGTGGGGAGATTCAGGCTGGAGGGGAGGAGGAAGTTCTTCCCCAGGAGAGTGGTGAAGCCCTGGAATGGGTTGTGCAGGGAGGTGGTTGAGGCCCCGTCCCTGGAGGTGTTTAAGCCCAGGCTGGATGAGGCTCTGGGCAGGCTGCTGTAGTGTGGGGTGTCCCTGCCCATGGCAGGGGGTTGGAACTGGCTGATCCTTGTGGTCCCTTCCAACCCTGACTGATGCTGTGATACTATGAGAGAGAGCTCTGATGCCTGAGCTCAGCGCTGCTTAGGCTGCACCTTGAGTCCTGTCTCCAGTTCTGGCCTCCTCAGGTTAAGAAGGGACATTGGCTCTGAAACACCTCCAGGGATGGTGACTCCAGCACCTACCTCCCTGGGCAGCCTGTTCCAGTGCTCCATCAGGGACACAGGAGCTGGGAGTGCTGGCAGGTAACAAGTTCTACACGGGCAGCAATGTGCCCTGGGGGCCAGGAAGGCCAATGGGTCCCTGGGGACACCCAGAGGAGTGTGGCCAGCAGAGCCAAGGAGGTTCTCCTC
Source organism: Picus viridis (assembly GCA_033816785.1). Classification (NCBI taxonomy): domain Eukaryota; kingdom Metazoa; phylum Chordata; class Aves; order Piciformes; family Picidae; genus Picus; species Picus viridis. The sequence goes on along the minus strand of JAWKAJ010000077.1, from coordinate 16,148 downwards.
CCTCTGCTCTGCCCTGCTGAGGCCACAGCTGGAGTGCTGCAGCCAGCTCTGGGCTGCCCAGCTCAGGAGGGACAGGGATCTGCTGCAGAGAGTCCAAGGGAGGCTCCAAGGCTGCTGAAGGGACTGCAGCACTGCCTGGGGAGGAGAGGCTGAGAGCCCTGGGGGGCTTAGTCTGGAGAGGAGAAGGCTGAGAGGGGATTTGATCAGTGTCTATCAAGAGCTGAGGGCTGGGGGTCAGGAGGGACAGGCACAGGGACAGGCTCTGCTCAGCTGCACCCTGGGCTAGGACAAGAGGCAGTGGATATAAACTCCAGCCCAGGAGGTTCCACCTCAACATGAGGAGGAACTTCTTCATTTAAAGTTCACAGAGGCCTGGAGCAGGCTGCCCAGAGAGGTTGTGGAGTCTCCTTCTCTGGAGCCTTCCCAGCCCCATCTGGATGTGTTCCTCTGTGACCTGCCCTGGGTGACCCTGCTCTGGCAGGGGGGTTGGACTTGATGATCTCTTTGGGTCCCTTCCAACCCCTGACATCCTCTGATCCTGTGATCTCCAACCTAAACCTCCCCTGGGGCAACTTGAGGCCATTTCCTCTCCTCCTATCACCTGACACTAGGCAGAAGAGACCAACCCCACCTCACCCCAACCTTCTTTCAGTGGCCTGAAGAGAGCCAGGAGGTCTCCCCTCAGCCTTGCCTGCATGCAGACCCCTTTCTACTGCTGTCCACCATGCAAGTGGGCAGAGGGAGAGGGGAAGCTTGGACCTGAGCTGGTTCACAGCTGCTTTCACTAGGAGCTTGTGGTGGCTTGAACCTTCCCTCCCCCATGGTGGGCCCAATGCCTGAAGGGAATTTCAGATGCTTGGAGGGGGTATTTTGGAGTCCAACCACCAGGCTTTTCTCAGGCTGGGGAGGAAAGGGGTGGGAGCTGCTGGGAAGAGTTTCCCTTCCCCAGGGCAGGATGTTAGGCAGCTGCCTTAATCAGGCATCATTGTCTGCAGGAGCTGGACCTCCACACGTGTTGCTATTCCTGGTGGGAGGCTTCTGCCAGCAGAGGTTGGCAAGAGGAGAAGTTGAGTGAGCTGAGAAGAAGAAGCTGCTGCTGCTGCTTTTGGGGGGATCTTTGTCACAGGAAGGGAGGCAATGGGGAGGGTGAGTCATAGAATCTGCCAGAGTTGGAAGGGACCTCAAACAGGGACTCTGGCACAGGCTTGCCCAGGGAGGCTGTGGCTGCCTCCTCCCTGGGGGTGCTCAAGGCCAGGCTGGATGAGGCCCTGAGCAACCAAGTTGAGAGGGGTCCCTGCCCGTGGCAGGGGAGCTGGAACTGGATGGTCTCTGAGGTGCCTTCCAAGCTGAGCCATTCCAGGATTCTGGAGCCATGGAGTCAGGAAGAGAGTCACAGAATGATCAGGTTAGAAGGGAGCTCAAGGCTCAGCCAGCTCCAACCCCTGCCACGGGCAGGGACACCTCACACCCCAGCAGGTTGCTCACAGCCACCTCCAGCCTGGCTGCAAACACCTCCAGGCAGGAGGCTTCCACCACCTCCCTGGGCAGCCTGTGCCAGGCTCTCACCACCCTCCTGGGGAACAACTTCTTCCTCACATCCAATCTCAATCTCCCCACTTCTAGTTCTGCTCCATCCCCCCAGTCCTATCCCTCCCTGACACCCTCAAAAGTCCCTCCCCAGCTTGCTTGCAGCCCCCTGCAGCTCCTGGAAGGCCACAATGAGGTCTCCCTGGAGCCTTCTCCTCTCCAGCCTGCACAACCCCAGCTCCCTCAGGCTGTCCTCACAGCAGAGCAGCTCCAGCCCTCTGCTCCTCCTCGTGGCCCTTCTCTGGACACCTTCCAGCCCCTCCAGACCCTTCCTGGCACAGAGGCTCCAGAACTGGACCCAGAGCTGCAGCTGTGGTCTCAGCAGAGTGGAGCAGAGGGGCAGAATCCTCCCTGGCCCTGCTGGCCACACTTCTCTTGCTGCAGCCCAGGATGGGATTTGCTTTCTGGTGATCCAGAAAGGTGGAGGTGATCCAAGGTGGTAATGGCTTTGCTGGTGCACCATGGTGCTGATGAGAAGTGATAAAGAGCTTTGGGGACTTGTGGGGAGAAGGGACAGGAATACTCCAGGGTGATGGTGGCTCTGCTTTGGCATTGTGGTGCTGATGGGAAGTGCTGAAGAGCTTTGGAAGTTTGTGGGGAGAAGGGATGGAGATGATCCCAGGCAGAGGTGTCTCTGCTTGTGCAAGTCCAAGTGCCAGGTGCTGCACTTGGGCCACACCAACCCCAGGCAGTGCTACAGGCTGGGGGCAGAGTGGCTGAGAGCAGCCAAACAGAGAGGGACCTGGGGGGAGTGGTTGACAGCAGCTGAACATGAGCCAGCAGTGTGCCCAGGGGGACAAGAAGGCCAATGGCATCCTGGCCTGCATCGGGAAGAGTGTGGCCAGCAGAAGCAGGGAGGTCATTGTGCCCTGTGCTCAGCACTGCTGAGGCCACACCTTGAGTCCTGTGTCCAGCTCTGGGCTCCTCAGGTTAGGAAAGCTGTTGAGCTGCTGGAAGGTGTCCAGAGAAGGGCAAGAAAGCTGGAGAGGGGTCTGGAGCACAGCCCTGGGAGGAGAGGCTGAGGGAGCTGGGGTTGCTTAGCCTGCAGAAGAGGAGGCTCAGGGGAGACCTTCTTGCTCTCTGCAGCTCCCTGAAGGGAGGTTGGAGCCAGGTGGGGGTTGGTCTCTTCTCCCAGGCAGGCACCCAGCACCAGAACAAGAGGACACAGTCTCAAGCTGTGCCAGGGGAGGTTTAGGCTGGAGGTGAGGAGAAAGTTTCTTCCCAGCAAGAGAGATTGGCCTTTGGGATGTGCTGCCCAGGGAGGTGGTGGAGTCCCCATCCCTGGAGGTGTTTAGGAAGAGGCCCTTGGAGCCATGGGTGAGTTGCCAGGGGGTGCTGGGTGCCAGCTTGCACTTGCTGAGCTCTGAGGTCTCTTCCAGCCTTATTGATCTCCTGATTCTCTGGTGCTGACGGAAAGGGTTTGAGGGGTTGTGGCGCGAAGGAGGGAAGATGCTTAGCTTGAGGAGGATGAGATGGATGGGATGGGGGCTGCCGTGCTCTTGGGGGTGGCTCTGGGGTCCTGGCTGTGCTCTCATCCCCAGCTCAGGGCTGCAAGGCAGCCTCATAGGATCGGAGGCGGCGAGCGGCGCGGGAAGCAAGGCTCCGGCAGGAGGCTCTCCGGGCAGCAAGGCTCAGGCTGCTCTCTGCGGCAGAGCTCTTTGAAGTCCTCGTCAAAAAATGACAACTTTCAGCTCCTCAGCCAAAAACTGTCCCTCTGACAAGCCCCCAGTCTGTCAAGTGGGCAGGAGAGTCCCCAGCAGCCCTTGACAAAGCCACTTGGATCCACGGCTGCCGCGGAGCCCCAGGCACCTTCCCCGCAGCGGGATGCTGCTGGGGACGCCGGCTCGCTGCTGAGTGTTGGCAGTGAGGGGAGGGCAAAGGGCTTGCAGAGGTCCAGGGGGCACAGAAGAGGTCCCCAGCGTGGCATGGTGATCAGAGGGTGAGGATGTGCCCAGGCTGAGCTGGGGTGGAGCAGGGTGGGCACCGCCTCAGCAGGATTTGAAGGCTTGAGAAGGTCCAATCCTGCTTGAGGAAGGAAGAAACTGTTTGAGAGCAGCCAGGTCTTCTACTCCTTGCTTAATAGTGATGCTCTGCCCCTGTTTTGGGGTGAAGCATGCTGAGGTTGGGGGTCCATGCCCCTAATGCACCACAAGCTTGCATGGCCAGGCTGAGCTGGGGTGGAGCAGGGTGGGCACCGCCTCAGCAGGGATTTGAAGGCTTGGAGAAGGTCCAATCCTGCTTGAGGAAGGGGAAAAGGCTGACTTGGGGAGCAGCCAAGTCATCTGCTCCTTGCTAATGGTGATGCTCTGCCCCTGTTTTGGGGTGAAGCATGCTGAGGTTGGGGGTCCATGCCCCTCATACACCACAAGGTTGCATGGCCAGGCTGAGCTGGGGTGGAGCAGGGTGGGCACCGCCTCAGCAGGATTTGAAGGCTTGGAGAAGGTCCAATCCTGCTTGAGGAAGGGGAAAGGCTGACTTGGGAGCAGCCAGGTCTTCTGCTCCTTACTCTTGGTGATGTCCTGCCCCTGATTTGGGGTGAAGTGTGCTGCGGTTTCACCTCTGATATTTCCTTCTGCTTCCTCTTTGCCCTTATTGAAGCCAGAGGTAAATGAGGGCTTGGTCCTGGTGCTGAGCATCACTCTGTCCCCTTCCAGCCTGTTCCAATTAAAGCTGGAAAGGCAAATAAAGAAGCTCATGGGAGAGGAGAAAGCTCTTCAAAGCTGGGGAGCCCTCACTGCTCCCTGCAAACCCCTGGAAGGAGGTTGGAGCCAGGTGGGGGTTGGTCTCTTCTCCCAAGGAACAAGCGATGGGATGAGAGGAAATGGCCTGAAGTGGCACCAGGGGAGGTTGGGGTTGGACATGAGGAGCAATTTCTTCCCTGCAGGAGTGGTCAGGCCCTGGCACAGGCTGCCCAGGGAGGTGGTGGAGTCCCCAGCCCTGGAGGTGTTGAAGAAACCTGTGGCCATGGCACCTGGGGCCAGGGTCTGGGGGCCAGGGTGGGGGCTGGGTTGGACTGGATGATCCTGGAGGTCTTTTCCAAGCCAAACAATTGGTGTTGTTCAGTCTGAGAGGAGAAAGCTCCCAGGAGACCTAATTGTGGCCTTCCAGGATCTGCAGGGGGCTATGAGAAAGCTGGGGAGAGAATTTGGCCACAGCAACCCCAGGCAGTGCTACAGGCTGGGGGCAGAGTGGCTGAGAGCAGCCAGGCAGAAAGGGACCTGGGGGGAGTGGTTGATAGAAGGCTGAACAGGAGCCAGCAGTGTGCCCAGGGGGCCAAGAAGGCCAAGGGCATCCTGGCCTGCATCAGGAAGTGTGTGGCCAGCAGGAGCAGGGAGGTCATTGTGCCCTGTGCTCAGCACTGCTGAGGCCACACCTTGAGTCCTGTGTCCAGCTCTGGGCTCCTGAGGTTAAGAAGGACCTTGAGAGACTTGAACACCCCAGGGGCAGGTGGATTCATCTGCATCTCCTGCCTGCTTTAATGGGTTTCTCTCTTTGTCAGGCCCTGGCACAGGCTGCCCAGGGAGGTAGGGAGGTCACTGTCCCTGGAGGTGGTGCAGAAACCTGTGGCCATGGCACCTGGGGCCAGGGTTTGGGGGCCAGGTGGGGTTGGGCTGCAGGTTGGAGCCAGTGGTCTTGGAGGGCTGTTCCAAGCCAAGCAGTTCTGTGGGGGCTCTGGGGGCTCTCGATTGGAGGCTGGCACACCAAAGCTCTGCTCTGGGTTGTGTGTGGGATCCAAACTCAGCCCCTTTAGCTTGCTGAGACTCCCCTCTCCTGCCCCACACTGACTCTCCTCCTTCCCTCCTCTCTCCTGCCCCACACTGACTCCCCTCCTTCCCTCCCTCTCTCCTGCCCCACACTGACTCCCTCCTTCCCTCCTCTCTCCTGCCCCACACTGACTCCCTCCTTCCCTCCTCTCTCCTGCCCCACACTGACTCCTCCTTCCCTCCTCTCTCCTGCCCCACACTGACTCCCTCCTTCCCTCCCTCTCTCCTGCCCCACACTGACTCCCTCCTTCCCCTCCTCTCTCCTGCCCCACACTGACTCCCTCCTTCCCTCCTCTCTCCTGCCCCACACTGACTCCCTCCTTCCCTCCTCTCTCCTCCTGCCCTTCCCTCTGACTCCCTCCTTCCCTCCTCTCTCCTGCCTCACGCTGACTCCCTCCTTCCCTCTTCTCTCCTGCCCCACACTGACTCCCTCCTTCCCTCCTCTCTCCTGCCCCACACTGACTCCCTCCTTCCCTCCTCTCTCCTGCCCCACGCTGACTCCCTCCTTCCCTCTTCTCTCCTGCCCCACACTGACTCCCTCCTTCCCTCCTCTCTCCTGCCCCACACTGACTCCTCCTTCCCTCCTCTCTCCTGCCCCACACTGACTCCCTCCTTCCCTCCTCTCTCCTGCCCCACACTGACTCCCTCCTTCCCTCTCTCCTGCCCCACACCTCCCTCCCCACACTGACTCCCTCCTTCCTCCTCTCTCCTGCCCCACGCTGACTCCCTCCTTCCCTCCTCTCTCCTGCCTCACGCTGACTCCCTCCTTCCCTCCTCTCTCCTGCCCCACGCTGACTCCCTCCCTTCCTCCCTCTTCTCTCCTGCCCCACACTGACTCCCTCCCTCCTCCTCTCTCCTGCCCCAGTCTGACTCCCTCCCTCCTTCTCCCTGCTCCACATTGACTCACTCCCTCCCTCCTCCTCTCTCCTGCCCCACACTGACTCCTTCCTTCCTTTTCTCTTCTGCCTCAGTCTGACTCCCTTCCTCACTCCCTCCCTCCCTCTCCTGCCCCACACTGATTCCCTCCCTTTCTCCCTCCCTTTCTCCCCTCCCTCCCCCCTCTCCTGCCCCACATTGACTCCCTCCCTCCCCCCTTCTTCTCTCCCTCCCTCCTTCTCTTCCTTCCTCTGTCCCTCCCTCCCTCCCTCTCCTGCCCCAGACTCCCTCCCTCCCAGGAAGCTTTGGCCAGCCCCCTGGCCCAGCTCTCCAGGGCAGTCAGCAGCCCTTGGGCTTGCCCCCACCCAGCCCTTGGAGCTGGAGGACGAGCAGGGCTGCCCCCGTCCCACACCTGGCTGTCGGCTTGGGCTTTGCAGGGGATGCAGTGGCGTGGTGGAGGTGGTGATGATGATGATGATGGTGCCTAGCTGCTGCTTTGGCCTTTTATTTTTGGGAGGGGGGGCTATTTTTATCTCCCTGCTTAAGCCGAAGGGCCGTGGCAAGCAGCCTGTATTGAATTTGCTTCCCCCAGGCTGCTTTCCTCGCAGCTTTAGTTCCCTGCCTGTGCTCTTATTACGTATTGCTTCCCAGCTGGCACCTACCTACTCAGTGCCTTCCTGCCCACTTGGCACCTACCTACCCACCTGGCACCTACCTACCCTCTTGGTAACTTCCTGCCTACTTGGTACCTTCTTACCTCCATGCTCACCTGGCACCTACCTACCCACTTGGTACCTTCTTACCCCCATCCCCACCTGGCACCTACCTACCCACTTGGTACCTTCTTGCCCCCATCCCCACCTGACACCTACCTACCCACCCACTTGGTACCTTCTTGCCCCCATCCCCACTTGGTACCTACCTACCCACTTGTTACCTTCCTACCCACTTGGTACCTTCTTGCCCCCATCCCCTCTTGGCACCTTCCTACCCACTTGTTACCTTCCTACCCACTTGGTACCTACCTGCCCACTTGGTGCCTTCCTACCCCCATTCCCACTTGGTACCTACCTACCCACCTGCCACCTACCTACTCACTTGGTACCTTCCTGCCCCCATCCCCTCTTGGCACCTACCTACCCACCTGCCACCTACCTACCCACTTGGTACCTTCCTACCCCCATTCCCACTTGGTACCTACCTACCCACTTGGTACCTTCCTACTCACTTGGTACCTTCCTGCCCCCATCCCCTCTTGGCACCTACCTACCCACCTGCCACCTACCTACCCACTTGGTACCTACCTACCCGCTTGGTACCTTCCTACCCCCATCCCCACTTGGTACCTACCTACCCACTTGGTACCTTCCTGCCCTCTTGGTGCCTTCCTGCCCCCATCCCCAGCTGGCACCTACCTACCCACTTGGTACCTTTCTGCCCACTTGGTGCCTTCCTACCCCCATTCCCACTTGGTACCTACCTACCCACCTGGCACCTACCTACCCAATTGGTACCTTCCTACCCCCATCCCCTCTTGGCACCTACCTACCCTCTTGGTACCTACCTACCCCCTTGGTACCTTCCTACCCCCATCCCCTCTTGGCACCTACCTACCCTCTTGGTACCTAGCTACCCCCTTGGTACCTTCCTACCCCCATCCCCACTTGGTACCTACCTACCCACCTGGCACCTACCTACCCAATTGGTACCTTCCTACCCCCATCCCCTCTTGGCACCTACCTACCCTCTTGGTACCTACCTACCCCCTTGGTACCTTCCTACCCCCATCCCCTCTTGGCACCTACCTACCCTCTTGGTACCTACCTACCCCCTTGGTACCTTCCTACCCCCATCCCCACTTGGTACCTACCTACCCACCTGGCACCTACCTACCCCCTTGGTACCTTCCTACCCCCATCCCCTCTTGGCACCTACCTACCCACTTGGTACCTTCCTGCCCTCTTGGTGCCTTCCTGCCCCCATCCCCAGCTGGCACCTACCTACCCACTTGGTACCTTCCTGCCCCCATCCCCAGCTGGCACCTACCTATCCACTTGGTACCTTCCTGCCCCCATCCCCAGCTGGCACCTACCTACCCACTTGGTACCTTCCTGCCCCCATCCCCGGCTGGCACCTACCTACCCACTTGGTACCTTCCTACTCACTTGGTACCTTCCTGCCCCCATCCCCTCTTGGCACCTACCTACCCACCTGCCACCTACCTACCCACTTGGTACCTACCTACCCGCTTGGTACCTTCCTACCCCCATCCCCACTTGGTACCTACCTACCCACTTGGTACCTTCCTGCCCTCTTGGTGCCTTCCTTCCCCCATCCCCAGCTGGCACCTACCTACCCACTTGGTACCTTCCTGCCCCCATCCCCAGCTGGCACCTACCTACCCACTTGGTACCTTCCTGCCCCCATCCCCAGCTGGCACCTACCTACCCACTTGGTACCTTCCTGCCCCCATCCCCAGCTGGCACCTACCTACCCACTTGGTACCTTCCTGCCCCCATCCCCAGCTGGCACCTACCTACCCGCTTGGTACCTTCCTGCCCCCATCCCCAGCTGGCACCTACCTACCCACTTGGTACCTTTCTGCCCACTTGGTGCCTTCCTGCCCCCATCCCCAGCTGGCACCTACCTACCCACTTGGTACCTTTCTGCCCACTTGGTGCCTTCCTACCCCCATTCCCACTTGGTACCTACCTACCCACCTGGCACCTACCTACCCAATTGGTACCTTCCTACCCCCATCCCCTCTTGGCACCTACCTACCCTCTTGGTACCTACCTACCCCCTTGGTACCTTCCTACCCCCATCCCCTCTTGGCACCTACCTACCCTCTTGGTACCTACCTACCCCTTGGTACCTTCCTACCCCCATCCCCACTTGGTACCTACCTACCCACCTGGCACCTACCTACCCAATTGGTACCTTCCTACCCCCATCCCCTCTTGGCGCCTACCTACCCACTTGGTACCTTCCTGCCCACTTGGTGCCTTCCTCCCCCCACCCCCACCTGCCACCTACCTACCCGCTTGGTCCCTTCCTACCCCCATCCCCACTTGGTACCTACCTACCCGCTTGGTACCTTCCTGCCCTCATCCCCGGCTGGCACCTACCTACCCGCTTGGTACCTTCCTGCCCCCATCCCCGGCTGGCACCTACCTACCCGCTTGGTACCTTCCTGCCCCCATCCCCAGCTGGCACCTACCTCAAGAAGCCACCCAGCAGCTGCTGGGGGGGTGGCTCTGTGCCCTGGGTGCGTCACCCTCGGGTTTTAAAGAGTGGGAGGGGGGATAAAAAAAAAAAGAGACCCTTAAAAAAAACCCAAACCCAACAGGAGGGAGAGGAGGAGGAGGAGGAGAAGGTTTTGGGGCTTGGTTTGGGGTTTTTTGGGTGTGTGTGTGTGTTTTTTGGGGCTTTTTTCCTTCTTGTTTTGGTGGTGTTGGGGTTTTGTAATTTATTTATGTCGGGGGGGGGGGTGGGGGTGGGTTTTATTTTCCCCCCTTCTTGTTTTTTTTTGGTTTTGTTTATTGTTGGGTTGGATTTTGATTTTTGAAGTTTTCTTGGGTTTTCTTTTTCCCCCCCCTTCTGATTTTTCCCCTTTTTTTTTGTTCTTTGTTTTTCTGTTTGTTGGTTTGTTTTTTCTTTCCCCTTTTTTCTTTTTCTGATTTTTTTCCTTTGATTTTTCTTTCGTTTTTTTTCTTTGTTTTTTTTTTTTTCTTCCCTGTTTTGTTTTTATTTTGTTCTTTCTTTTTCTTTTTTTTTTCCCTTTGTTTTTTCTTTTTTCCTTTGGATATTCCCCTTTTTTATTTTTCTTTTTTTGTTTTTCTTTTCTTTTTTTTCTTTCTTTTTTTCTTTTTTTGTTTTTCTTTTCTTTTTTTTCTTTCTTTTTTTCTTTCTTTTTTCTTTCTTTTTTCTTTCTTTTTTTTCTTTTTTCTTTCTTTTTTTTTCTTTTTTCTTTCTTTTTTCTTTTCTTTTTTCTTTCTTTTTTTCTTTCTTTTTTCTTTCTTTTTTTCTTTCTTTTTTCTTTATTTTTTTCTCTTTTTTTCTCTTTTTTTCTTTCTTTTTTCTTTCTTTTTTTTCCTTTTTTTTTCCTTTCTTCTCTTTTTTCTTTCTTTTTTCTTTCTTTTTTCTTTCTTTTTTTTCTTTTTTCTTTTTTTTCTTTCTTTTTTCTTTCTTTTTTCTTTTTTTCTTTCTTTTTTTCTTTCTTTTTTTCTTTCTTTTTTCTTTCTTTTTTTTCCCTTTGTTGTTCTTTTTTTCCCCCTTTTTTCTCTTTATGTTTTTTGTTGTGTTTTTCAGGTTTCTGTGTGGGTTTTTTCTTTTTTTTCCCCCCTTTTGTCTGCTTTTTCTTTTTGTGGGTTTTTTTTTGGGGGGTTGTGTGTGGTTTTATTTAGTTTTCTTTATTTTTTCTTAATTTCTAATTTTTTTTCTTCACTTTCCTTCTTTTTTCTTCTTTTTTCTTTTTTCTTCTTTTTTCTTTTTTCTTCTTTTTTCTTCTTTTTTCTTTTTTTTCTTTATTTTTCTTTATTTGTCTTCATTTTTCTTCATTTTTCTTTTTATTTTTCTTTATTTTCCTTTATTTTTCTTAACTTTTCTTTAACTTTTCTTTTCCTTCTTTTTATTTTTCTTTATTTTTCTTTATTTTTCTTAACTTTAACTTTTCTTTGACTTTTCTTTAACTTTTCTTTAACTTTTCTTTTTTATTATTTTTCCTTAACTTTTCTTTTTTATTTTTAACTTTTCTTTTTGTTATGTTTCCTTTTTTTCCTTTTTTCTTTATTTTTCTTCCTTTTTTCCTTCCTTTTTCCTTCCTTTTTTCTTCCTTTTTTCTTTCTTTTTTCCTTCCTTTTTCCTTCCTTTTTCCTTCCTTTTTCCTTCCTTTTTCCTTCCTTTTTCCTTCCTTTTTCCTTCCTTTTTCCTTCCTTTTTCCTTCCTTTTTCCTTCCCTTTTCCTTCCCTTTTCCTTCCTTTTTTCCTTCCTTTTTCCTTCCTTTTTTCCTTCCTTTTTTCCTTCCTTCTTCTTCTTTTTCCTTCTGTTGTTTTTTTCCCCTTTCTTTTTGTCCCTGTTCTGTTTCCTCGTTGGTTTGTTGTGGGTGGGTTGGGCGTGGGGTGTTGTTTTTTGCCTCCTTCTCCCTCCAAACCCCTTTTGTGCACAGGGAAGGGAAAAGGTGGCATGCTGGGGGGGGGGATGGGGGGGGAGGGGAAGATTTTACCTGGGCCTGGGCAACCTCCCTGCAGGCTTTGGAGGTGCTTTGGCCTCTGTGTGTGTGGTGTGAGTGTGAAGCTCTCTCTTATAAATAGCTATAAATAGCCTGTACAGGATTCATGTATAAAGAAGCAATCTGTATATATTGGGGGGGGGGGGGGAGGGGGGAGGGATGGGGACACCCTGGGGGATGCAAAACAAGCAGTGTGGAGAGCACTTAGCCCCCAAACCAGGCGGGGGGGTGGGGGGGGGTGGGGGGAGCAGGATTGGGTCGAAATCGCCTTGCTTTGGGGTTTTCTTTAGTCTTTTTGGCTGTTGAAGGTCTTTGGGGGCTGTTTGGTTTGGTTTGGGGGGGGGGGTGGGGGTGGATTGGGGGGGGTTGAAGTGGGGTTTGGTGTGGAGGGGGGGTGATATTTTGTTTGGGTTCATGGGGGGGTGTCTCTCAGTGTATTGCTTTGGGGTTTTTTTTTGGGGGGGGGTCATTTTGAGTGGGTTTTGTAGGTTTTTAGTGGTTGGTGGGGGGCTGTGGGGGGGTTTTTTGGGGGGGGTTGTTGGTTTTATTGGTTTGGGGGGGGTGGGTTTTGGGGAGGGGGTTTAGTGGGTTTGTGGGGTTTGGTTGTGGGGTTTTGGGGGGGGGGGGGTGGGGTTTTTTTTCCCTTTCAATTTTTTGAGGGTTTTTGTTTAGTTTTTGAGTGTGTTTTGATTTTGATTTGGGGATTTTTGGGGTGGGGTTTTTAGTGGGGGTTTTTTGTTGTTGTTTTTAGTGGGGTTTTTGTTGGGTTTTTAGTGGGGTTTTTGTTGGGTTTTTAGTGGGGTTTTTGTTGGGTTTTTAGTGGGGTTTTGTTGGGTTTTTAGGTGGGGTTTTTGTTGGGTTTTTAGTGGGTTTTTTGTTGGTTTTAGTGGGGTTTTTGTTGTTTTTGTGGCTTTGTTGGGTTTTTGTTGGTTTTTAAGTGGTTTCTTGTTGGTTTAAGGGTTTTTTTTGTTGGGTTTTTTAAGTGGTTTTTTTGTTGGGTTTTTAAGTGGTTTTTTGTTGGTTTTAAGTGGTTTTTGTTGGGTTTTTATATTTTTTTGTTGGGTTTTTGCTATTTTTTTGTTGGTTTTTAAGTTTTTTTTGTCATTTTGTTAGTTTTTTGTCATTTTTAAGTGGTTTTTGTTGGGTTTTTGCGGTTTTTTTTGGGTTTTTAAGTGGTTTTTTGTTGGGTTTTTAAGTGTTTTTTTTTGTTGGGGTTTGGCGCTTTTTTGTTGGGTTTTTAAGTGGTTTTTTGTTGGTTTTTAAGTGGTTTTTTTGTTGGGTTTTTTAAGTGGTTTTTTTGTTGGGTTTTTAAGTGGTTTTTTTTGTTGGGTTTTTAAGTGGTTTTTGTTGGGTTTTTAAGTGTTTTTTGTTGGCTTTTTAAGTGGTTTTTTTTGTTGGCTTTTTAAGTGGTTTTTTTGTTGGGTTTTTTTAGTGGTTTTTGTTGGGTTTTTTAAGTGGCTTTTGTTGGTTTTTATGGTTTTTTGTTGGGTTTTTAAGTGGTTTTTTTGTTGGGTTTTTCGTTGGGAAGTTATTTGTGATTTTTGTTGTTATTAGTAGGTTTTTTTAGTGATTTTTGTCGTTATAAGCAGGTTTTGTTGGGTTTTTTGTTGGGGTTTTTTAGTGGTTTTTTGTTGGGTTTATATTTTTGTTGGTTTTGGGGTGTTTTTTTGTTGTTTATAGTGGGTTTTTTGTTAGGTTTTAGTAGTTTTTTGTTGGTTTTTTTTGTTTGTTGGGTTTTTAGTGGTTTTGGGTTTATAGTGTTTTGTTGGGTTTTTTAGTGTGGTTTTTTTAGTGGTTTTTTTGTTAGTTTTTTTAGTGTTTGTTGGGTTTTAGTGTTTTTTTGTTGGGTTTTTAGTGGTTTTTTTGTTGGGTTTTTAGTGTTTGTTTGTGTTTGGGGTTTTTTGTTTGTTTTTAGTGCTTTTGTCAGTTTTTAGTGCTTGGGGGTTAGTGTTTTTTGTTGTGTTTTAGTGGCTTTTTTGTGGGGTTTTTAGTGGTTTTTGGGGTTTTTGTGGGTTTTTTAGTTGGGTTTTTTAGTGTTTTTTTGTTGGGTTCTTATTGGGTTTTTTTGTTGATTTTAGGTTTTTTTGTTGGGTTGTTATTTGTTGGGTTGTTAGTGGTTTTTTTGTTGGGTTTTTTAGTGGTTTTTTGTTGGGTTTTTAGTGGTTTTTGTTGGGTTTTTAGTGGTTTTTTGGGGTGGTTTAGTGGTTTTTTGTTGTGTTTTTTTAGTGGTTTTTTGTTGGGTTTTTAGTGGTTTTTTGTTGGTTTGGGTATGGTTTTTGTTGGGTTTTTTAGTGTTTTTTGTTGGTTTTATGGTTTTTTGGGGTGGTTTAGTGGTTTTTTGTTGTGTTTTTTTAGTGGTTTTTTGTTGGGGTTTTAGTGTTTTTTGTTGGGTTTTTCGTGGTTTTGGGGGTTTTGTGGTTTTTTTGGTTGGGTTTTTTAGTGTTTTTTTTGTTGGGCTCTTAGTGTTTTTTTGTTGGGTTTTTAGTTTTTTTTTTGTTGGGGTTTTAGTGGGTTTTGGTTTTTTAGTGTTTTTTGTTGTTGTTTTTTAGTGTTTTTTGTTGGGGTTTTAGTGTTCTTTGGGTTTTTTGTGGTTTTTTGTTGGGTTTTTAGTGCTTGGGGGGGTTAATTTTTTTGTTGTGTTTTTTAGTGTTTTTTGTTGGGGTTTTAGTGTTTTTTTTGTTGGGTTTTTAGCGGTTTTTTGTTGGGTTTTTAGTGGGTTTTTTGGTTGGGTTTTTTAGTGGTTTTTTGTTGGGTTCTTAGTGTTTTTTTTTTTGTTGGGGTTTTAGTGTGGTGGGGTTTTTTTAGTGGTTTTTTTGTTGTTTTTTTAGTGTTTTTTGTTGGGGTTTTAGTGTTTTTTGATTGGGTTTTTAGTGGTTTTTTTGTTGGGTTTTTAGTGTGGGTTTTTTGCGTTTTTAGTGGTTTTTTTGTTGGGGTTTTAGTGTGGTTTTTTGGGGGGTTTTAGTGTTTTTTGATTGGGTTTTTAGTGGTTTTTTTGTTGGGTTTTTAGTGTGGTTTTTTTGGGTTTTTAGTGTTTTTTTTGTTGGGGTTTTAGTGTGTTTTTTTGGGGGGTTTTAGTGGTTTTTTTGTTGGGTTTTTAGTGTGTTTTTTGGGGGGTTTTAGTGTTCTTTTCTTGGGGTTTTTTTTTAGTGCTTTTGTGGGTTATTTGTTCTGTTTTTCAGTGGGTTTTGGGTTTTTTTGTTCCTTTCTAGTGGCTTTTTTTTAATTCCTCTAATAATTTTTGTGGTGTTTTGTTTAGTTGGTTTTTTTTTTAGTGTTTTTCATTTTCATTTGGGTTTTTTATTGTGGGTTTCTCAGTGTTTCTGGGGGGGGTGTTTGTGGTTTCTTTAGTGTTTCTGGGGGGGTTTGTGGTTTCTTTAGTGTTTCTGGGGGGGTTTGTGGTTTCTTTAGTGTTTCTGGGGGGTTTGTGGTTTCTTTAGTGTTTCTGGGGGGTTTGTGGTTTCTTTAGTGTTTCTGGGGGGGGTTGTGGTTTCTTTAGTGTTTCTGGGGGGGTTTGTGGTTTCTTTAGTGTTTCTGGGGGTTTGTGGTTTCTTTAGTGTTTCGGGGGGTTTGTGGTTTCTTTAGTGTTTCTGGGGGTTTGTGGTTTCTTTAGTGTTTCTGGGGGGGTTGTGGTTTCTTTAGTGTTTCTGGGGGGTTTGTGGTTTCTTTAGTGTTTCTGGGGGGTTGTGGTTTCTTTAGTGTTTCTGGGGGGTTTGTGGTTTCTTTAGTGTTTCTGGGGGGGTTTGTGGTTTCTTTAGCGTTTCTGGGGGGGTTTGTGGTTTCTTTAGTGTTTCTGGGGGGGTTTGTGGTTTCTTTAGTGTTTCTGGGGGGTTTGTGGTTTCTTTAGTGTTTCTGGGGGGGTTTGTGGTTTCTTTAGTGTTTCTGGGGGTTTGTGGTTTCTTTAGTGTTTCTGGGGGGTTTGTGGTTTCTTTAGTGTTTCTGGGGGGTTTGTGGTTTCTTTAGTGTTTCTGGGGGGTTTGTGGTTTCTTTAGTGTTTCTGGGGGGGGTGTTTGTGGTTTCTTTAGTGTTTCTGGGGGGTTTGTGGTTTCTTTAGTGTTTCTGGGGGGTTTGTGGTTTCTTTAGTGTTTCTGGGGGGGTTTGTGGTTTCTTTAGTGTTTCTGGGGGGGTTTGTGGTTTCTTTAGTGTTTCTGGGGGGTTTGTGGTTTCTTTAGTGTTTCTGGGGGGGTGTGGTTTCTTTAGTGTTTCTGGGGGGGTGTTTGTGGTTTCTTTAGTGTTTCTGGGGGGTTTGTGGTTTCCTTTAGTGTTTCTGGGGGTTTGTGGTTTCTTTAGTGTTTCTGGGGGGTTTGTGGTTTCTTTAGTGTTTCTGGGGGGGTTTGTGGTTTCTTTAGCGTTTCTGGGGGGTTTGTGGTTTCTTTAGTGTTTCTGGGGGGGTTTGTGGTTTCTTTAGCGTTTCTGGGGGTGTTTGTGGTTTCTTTAGTGTTTCTGGGGGGGGGTTGTGGTTTCTTTAGCGTTTCTGTGGTTTTGGTTTTTTTTTTGTGGTAGTGTTTTTTAGCATTTTGGGGAGTTTTGAGGTGTTTTTGTTTTTCTTCTAATTTTTTTAATGTGCTTTTATTTTTTTTGAGTGTTTTTTTTTTTCTTTACTTTTTAAATGTGTTTTTAGTTTGGTTTTTTTTTTTTTTGTGGGGTGTTGTCACCTTTTTTCCACGGGTTTAGTTGAATTTTTTGGGGGGGGG
>JAWKAJ010000076.1:0-66473 GCA_033816785.1 Picus viridis | reverse complement strand
AAAGCACATGCATTGGCGCAATAACTGTGCATGCATCTAAGTGTCGTGTTTTTCACAAAACTAAACAAATACTTTATTCACCTAAAATCTATTTAGATGATGCTATAACCAAAAACATAAATACATCATCATATGCACAATATATACACAGCACACCTACAGTATGCATAAATTAAACATACTGTAGCGACTAATGAATCCAATTAGAAAAATAACTGAAAAGGCCCCATGATCAGAGCATGTTTGTTAGTCCATGATTAGAGACTGTGTTTATTTACAGCAAAACATGCTATAAAATAACTAAAAAACTAAAACAAAACAATGACATAGTTGACTTGATTTAAATTGAGATCAGATCCTAAAAAAATTAGATTATATCATTAGGCTTGCAGAGGTGCAGCATTATTCCTTTGTGCTGAAAGGACCAGTCCCAAACCAGTTTCCAAAACTGCAGAATATGCTAATAATGCACCAAGAGCAACCTTTTTTTTTTTTTTTCCTGAGAGAACAAAAACTCTAAAAACCAACAACAAAAATGATAGGTAGAAAGAATAGTAATAGATATCCATAGAAAAAGAAAGACTCAAAGCACACAACCCAAAAAATCTGGATTTTCTCATTTTCTTATGAATGAAGCAGGCACACAGGTTCACTATGCCTGCACGAAACCACATATAAAAAGCGTGTGACAACAGAAAACCACTGTCTGTGTAAAGAGCCAGCAAAGCACCAGGTTTGCTGCAGTGCACTGTCGCAGGGCAGAAAGCCACCATCCAGGTGGTGGTTAGAACAAGATAGGGTTGATTCCTCAGCTTGTAAACATTCCCTTTTAGATCCCACGTCAGGAGTGAGAGAAGGTCATTTCATGTGGGCTGAATGTAGTGGTTTAGGCTGGGGTGCTGGCCCTGATGCCACGCATATTAGATCAAAAGACTTGGGAGGTCCCATGAGGGTCCAGCCCACTGGCACGTATAAACCAGGTGACTCCACCCTGCATAATTTTCTTGCTCCCCTATAAAACATCTACGGGCAAGTTCCATTTCCTTTTTTCGTGTCCTCCTTGCTGTTGCCTCTTTTGGTAAGTGGAAGATGGCCTGTTTAATGCACAAGGCTGGGAAGTTGGGGAAGCAGAGCCTGTGGGGGTTTTTAAAAATTCTCAGGGGATGGGATGCCTTAAAGGTTCTGGGATCTCTCTGCTTTGTCACAGGTGTTTGCAGGGCTCTTCTGTGTAACTCTACGTTTTTTTTTTTTTTTTTGTTTGTTTTTCCATTTAAACTTTCCACCATTTTTTGAAATCCATTTGAACGAGTTTTATTTTTGCCTGTGTGGTAATTGTCTCCCAAACCAAGAGCACTGAAATATTTTAAGGTACAGTATAACTGCAACTCTGCTGTATTTAACATTTAGCTCAGAGATAAAGTTCATATCAGGATAGCAGGAAATTAGGAGGGTTGATAGAAAAGCATCTGGTGAAATTCTTTCATTATCTTTTATAAAAATTATCTTTAATATCTTCATAATTGTAATTAAACTGAGAATTAACCATAATAAAGAATCACATTCCCCATTTATTGTATTTTTTGTATGATCTGAAAGCCATGCCATTGTTATAACTAATGAATCATGACTTTGAACACTCTAAGGTAACATTCAGGTCTCTGTTCCACAGTGATCAATAATATTAATTTCTTGCTATATACTATCATCTTCATGATAACAGCATCTGTCTCTGTGATGTATAAACATGTCTTCCTTGGCTGTGTAGAGATTCATCTCACAAGGGAGCAGAACAAGAACATTACAGCAAGACGTCCTCTGGGGAAACCAGCTGTTTAGCATATCTTTGTATGTCAAACATTTTATCTGAGATAGATGGTTATTCCCTCCTCCTTCTTCCTTATTATTAGCTACACCCAAGCCTTCGCCAGAGGTGTGGCTCTCATATTTAAAGCTATAAATCTGTTCTAATAGTCCATCTATCATTATATATTTTAAACAAGACATTATTAACTTATTCATAAAAATGAGAGGAGTCTTGTTTGTTTTCAGAAATGAATAAAAGTTATTCTGGCTCTTTGGCACATAACCCAAGCAAACATTAATTTTCTTCTGTTTGACTACGAATTGCTTATGTGATCTCACAAATTAGCAGGACTGGAACTTCCCAAACATTCTCCTGAGACATGTATGTCACACAATTCTTACTCTTTAAATAAGATCTCAGCTAAGCATTGGTGGCCACTTATGCCAATCATGTACCATTTTCCACCTCAGATTATAGAACCGGCTTTTGAAAGCACGAAGACAAACAGGGTATATGGTTCATATAAAGTTAATATACTGGATGATTTAAAGTCTTCACAACTTGCTTCCTTGTCCTACCCTTCCTTTCACTTAAGTGTTCTTAAGTCCATGCTCCTCTGCACGTACATGCTCATGATAATTTATCTAGATTTCTTATAGCAGCAGTGTCATGGATTGAGTTGAATCTGCTGCTGATACTCAATACCATGTTGCTGTCATGCCAGCTTCAAAATGAAAGTGTAGGGGCTTGAAGATCAGGTGGGAGCATGAAGAGCTTCCTGTTCTGTTTGCTGCGTTCTGTTTCTGGGGTTTTGGGTGTTGGTCTTCTGCTGGGCTGGCTGCAGGTTCAGGGATGGTAGGTTGCTGGCTTCTGCTGCTTCTGCATTTTGCTGTGCTTTCTGCAAATAGGTTAGGTAATTTTACATCTTACCATCTCATGAAACTCTCTTTTATCTCAACCCAGATTTTTTTCTCTCGCATATGTGTGTAGAAATGGGGGGCCTTGTGAGACTGAGCTGCATTAGCCCAGGACAAGCACCTAAATGCCTCACTCAAAACCTCAACTGCTTTTTCCAGATGTTGCATGAGTATGCAGCAAGACATTGCAAGCTACACAGATAAAAGTTTTGAGCTAAGAACAGGCAGAGCTGGGAACAGACCACAGGTGTCTCAAACTCTCACTCAATGTCCTTTTTTTTTGTTCTGTCTTATGAATGAGTGAAACACAGTTGTTGCAACATCTGTATCTGAAGCCATCAAAACAAATTTGAAAAAAAGCTACCTTACAGATTCAGGCTCCTAATGCACAAAACACGTAGTGGCAGGTCCATCTTGCTAAGATTTTAACTTTGCTTCCACTCTTGATCAGCAACCACATAGTGTCTGAAATTTCATCCAACACCCATAAGGATGATGAATGCATTGAGATTATCAAGATAGTCAAAACTGGTACACCATGAAAGCTTCTTTCAGCCTAACAAGCAGATGAGCAAAAGCAGTCCCTGAACACAGCTGAGGTTTCCAGTGATTGTACACTAGACACATACATAGCTAGCATATGCACAAGAGGGGCTGCCTGTAGCCATGGGCAACCCTGGGCAACTGGTGACCGCATGAGCTTGGACTCGCATAGTGTCCTTGCACGGTCTGGTGGGAGTACAGATGCACTCTGTCCTCTTTTGTTTGACCTGCCTGAAGCAGCAGCAATGCCCCCTAAGAGCAGCTTCCCTTCTGACATCAGGTCTTGCTGGCTGGAACTCCATACTTGCCTGAGATCCTAAAAGCTGTAAGACTGCCACTGTCTTTCTCTGACTTCATTCATCAGCAGTTGATTCCTGCTCAGCAAAAGCATGGGATGATAAGTGCAAATTATTCCAACAGATAAGCAGGCCAAATAAACCAGTGTCTGGTAATTCATCTAACCCACTTCTTGGAATTAAAAGAGCTTTCTTGTAGATTGAGAATAAATTAATCATGAACCTATAAACCAGAGAACATTGGTAAACTCAAAGAGAATAATGAGTACATGACAGGAAGCAGAGCATATCATATGCAAGGATGCATTTGCTCATTAAGCACTACACATAAATATGCAACCTTCTTTTCTGAAGGACGTGAAAGATAGACTGTAGGTGGAAAACAGTAAGAGTAAAAAACCATTTGCTCTCATTCAACCACCCACAATCCTTCTTGTAAAATAGATACACAGAGACAGACAGAGAAACAAGCCAGCAATGGGGGCAGTGGCATGTACACAATATATTCACAATGATTTAAATAAGTGATGTTTGGCCATTTGGAAGATGAAGGTTATCTGAATATCTTCATCTAATTGGGAAAATATTTCAGCAGCAATTCAAATATTTAATACAATTTACATTCCTTTTTTCTGCAAGAATGGAAGGGGGAAGGAAAAGAAATTACCCTTTTTCTTCCCTCTACTGCTTATCCTTCCCACAGTCATCTCGATACACTGCAACAAGACTCCCGAGGCTTGCTTGTGCTCTTTGGCCACACAGTAATACTGCTTTCATATGCTTTATTATAAACTCTGTTGTTTCTTTCTGGTCATCTCCTGAATATTGATTCTTAGTATTGGACCTGCACTAGCATACTTTTACTTACAGACTTCTAAATTACATCATTTGGGGAAACTCTGGCTTCTATATTGAAGTCCTCCTTATTCTCAAGCAAAACTGTTCACCGCTTTATACCTCAACTGTGGAGAGCTATATGCTTGGCTACTTGTAATCTGAAATTGCTATCATTTCAGAATCTGATGTGGGATTGAGTGACAATCAGCTAATGAGGTTAGTGCCTCTAGGGTCTTGCTCATCTCTCCAGAGCCACAGCAGTGCAATAGGTTGCAGAAGGATGTTATGAAATCATTTGCTGTTCTCCTTCCTCTTACTTGTACAAAAGAAATTTTCTCTGTGCTGTAGCATAAAATACTTACCAAAAGATCACTTCTTTTTGAAAAGCTGTGCAGCTTCTGGAAAACAAAATCATCCTCCATTATACCTCATTGCACAGCATATGGCATGTTTGCCCTTCTTGTTAATGCAATTTAAAAGCCTTATAAGAGTGCCTGGATTCAGTTGTCCTAGAGTGGCTATCCCTTGGAGTCCTGCGTGTAATGGCAGGGTTCTTACAAAAGGCTGTATAAGATGAAGCTATTTCTTACTGTATGCTTTCTCCACCTCCATTTTGTCAGTGTAGCTTGCTTTAACATGAAGTGTAGCTTTTTTTAAGATGGAAAGCTGTTACTGTCATGGTGGGCTTAAACGCGGCTTCAGTTTCTTGTCTTCTCCCCGAGCTTTGAGGTGTAGCAAACTCATCTCAGCATGCTTCCACAAGCCTTCTCTATTTTTTTTTTAACTTCTTCCTGATATATTCACCTGTCACCTCAAGCATAGCTATCTGGTTTGAATGCTGTCTTCAGCTTTATAGAGGTTGGGGATTTTAGAATTTGAGTTGTTGGGGTTTTTTAAATGGCATGAAGATTATAGAGGACCAACATCACAGTGAGCATAAACCTGCCTTTATTTCTTGCTAACACAATACTTCCTTTTTGCTGTGTGTCCACCATTCTCCACGCACAATTAGCACTCATAGTCAATGTTCCCACAGCTAATGTTCTTGCATTTAAAGCCTTGCTGTGCTGGCTATTGCATAACCTGATTTAAGTCATCTGTCTGCTTTTTTCTCTCAAATTATTGATCCTTGGCATCCTTGGAATACCACGTCACATCTTAACCCTCTTCTAGGACTTAAGCAAACTCCCTGATAAATTTCTGGAAACTGGGCTAGTTCCATAAGGAATAAGTAAGAAACCAGAAACATTATCTCATGTTATCCAAATGTATATTCCCATTCAGTACTTTTTAGAAAAGCAAGGAGGAAATGGGAAAAAAAAAAAAAAAAAAAGGGGAAAAACCCAAACAAAACACAGGTGGCACAATATTTCATCTGTGTTGTTTTAACTAAATGTATCACGACTGCACTCACTGGACCAACAAGACTGTACTAAAAGCTATGGAATTTATATGAAGATGTTGAAAAATAATCCTAGCTGTACATTTTCAAGTTGCATGATTAAGAGTTTTGTTTCAATCTTTGAGAACCAGGCATGGCCTGAAAAATCAATAGGGATTGTTTCCAGCACATGGTTGTTAGTCTTGTATGTTCAGTTATGATCAAATTGACATTTTATCATTTTAAGTGTACATTTGGTATTTCATACCTGTAATGTGTTAGGTACATTGCACTACAGAGAAACTGAACATCCACAGGAGCAATCAGGAAGTCTTTAACTGCAATTTTTATTTCATTGTCTCAAGCCACTAAAAACAAAAAATTTAACCCATCTCAGTAGAGAAACAGCTTTCCAGTGACCATCAATAAGGCAGTGTTCAGACCATGCACTCATAAAATGGTTTTTTCAGAACCACCAGGCAAAAAAACAGTCATTGAAGCCACTGCTGTCACTCAGGTTCAACCTCACTTGTTGCAGAGGAGAAACATTTTTAAAAGATAAAGCAGAAGTATCCTGAGTGAAATCCACCTGGATATGTTGTAACAAAACCTAATGTCATCTGTAATGGATTACTCTGATCAGTTATCCATAGTCAAGATCAAACAAAACCAGTAATACGAGGAAGGAAATCTACACTTATAAATTCTGTCATTCATGGAGCTTCTTTACTCTGTTTGCAAAGATCAAGGTCTTACAAGCACATAGATAGGTGTCTAATAATCAAATCTACTAAGAATAAGCAAATACGAAAGGGCAAATTCCATGCATTCAGGTTGCTTCTATGGTTCTGTATTTCCTTACTTTAGAAAAAAACAGGAAGATCCACAGAACAACTCAAAATTATGGAAAGAAACCCATGTCTGATTTTAACATCCAAGAGTCAACCCTAACCTCAGCAGAATTGGTTCACTTGCTGTATCCTTTAGAAACCAGTCATGAAGTGGAAGTTCAGGAGAGCAAACTCATGCACAAAGGATGCTTCAAGTGACTCAACAGCTGGAGGGGAAAAAAAAAAAAAAAAAGAGGAAAAAAAAAAAAGAGGCAGATGGAGCCTGTGGAGGTGACACAAGGATATGGATCTAAGACACTGTGAGAGACTAAAAGCTTGTCTCTCCTGATGTGACTCAACAAAGATATAATCAACATTCGGGAATATGCATAAAACAAGGTAATCTCCAGTCACCAAGTACCCCGGAAAGGGAGGATGGTGAGACAATGGATTCACCAACTGGCCCCTGATTTCCTGAGGGACAATACTTGGACACATACCTAAGGACTAAAAGACTGTATAAAAAACTTGAGCAACTACTGGCTCAGCAGAAGAAAAACACGGAAGGAAAACACAGATGAAGAAAAATGCAGGAGAAGGACAATGCTGCTGAGAAGGAAAATGGAGAGAATACCAGGAGAGGAAAAATGACAGAGACATCATCATGGAGCCTGGAAGAATCAGAGCCCCCTCTCTGTGCCCTAAGTTCCATCTACTGCAACTCATGGAGCTGAAGAGGCTGCCCAGAGGACCACCTCTCTTCTACAGCCAAAGCCTCAGCACTCTTTCTCTACAGACCCAACACCTCCTGCAGCACCTTTCCTCCACAGACTCAAACTGTCTTGGGGGGGTGAGGGGGTGTGGTAATATAGTTCCTTTCCTCTTCTCTCTTTCTTCTCTCTCTCCTCTCTATTTTCTCTCTCCCCCTTCTGATCCATCCACTTTATTTATGTAATAAATAGTCTAGCTGCTGATATTTTGGCCTCGTTTGTGCCTCTAATTTCACAACACAGGGATATTCAAAAGAACTGAGTCTCTTTCCCTCTCCGGACCGAGACAGACACCTTGGAATGTCCTTTAACTCCCCTCACAGAAAGGATTACTATGTCACAAAATGCTTCTATGAGGCTTCTGGTACCAAAGAAACAGCATTTTTACATGTCAATGGACCAGTGTGTCAAGGAGTACTGAGAGGTTCTGTGCAGCAGTCTGGATTTTGTTCCCAGTGCTTGGAAATTTTATTCTAAGTATAGTTTAAAAAATCCTTCCAGTGACTACTTTATCTAATTATGGTTATTTGCTTATTACACTTCTCTGTATTATACACACACCAGAAGATATAGGAGATCATGTTTCTTGCATTTGATTTAATTAGTACTTGGGGAATTGGGTCTGGCAGGTTAGATGGCTGCTTGCAGAGTAGAAATTCTCAATTATCAGTATGCTAATGACTGCACAGAAACCATGTTTTCTCATTTTCACCTTTTACCCTTTGCCCAATTTCAGGGAATAACGTAGGCCAGTTATAATTTTTGTCAGGACAGGATTAATAGCTTGAGTTCACACATCCAATATAGGCTTGCTCATGTCCCCTCACAGTACGGCAGTAAGTACAAACTACTTAGATGCTCTCATTTCTGGTAGTTCATATGTTTAAAATGTTTTAACTGATGGGGTATTTTTAATGAATCATTGCATTTCCACATTTTAGTAGATTCATTTTTGCTGTTTCACTCTACAAGAGTCCTCATTCTCTACCAACCCAGTGGTTTCTCTTTGTAATCAAAATTTGTCTTCCAGCTCTGCAAAACTAGTGTATATTTCTGTACAAGTCATTTTACAACACATATTAGAACATCTGGCTTGTTTAGTCCTTTTCTGTTTCTGTTTCTTTCTTGTGTAATATTTTTATAGTGTCAATATAACATTGGTAGGAAACTTAAAGCAAGTCTCACAGATGGCTTCAATGCTTACATTGATAAAATTCTGCTGGATTTAAAGGTGGCTGCCTTGGACATCAGGAAGTACTGTGCATATCCTGTGTAAATTAATATATTTGGCAACAAAAAAATAGAAAATGGAGCAGTAGTCAAATGCTCAAGGTTTCTTTGTAAAACAGAAGTTCTGTTGGGGAAGCCAGACTGGTTTTGCTGGTTTGTTTTTTTTAAACCTGGTATTTATCACAGTATCACCAAGGTTGGGAAGAGACCTCAAAGATCATCGAGTCCAACCTGTCACCACAGACCTCACGACTAGACCATAGCACCAAGTGCCACATCCAATCCTCTCTTGAACCCCTCCAAGGACGGTGATTCCACCACCTCCCTGGGCAGCTCATTCCAATGGGGAACAAGTGTCTCAGTGAACAACTTTCTCCTCATTTTGAGCCTAAACTTCCCCTTGGTGCAGATTGAGACTGTGTCCTCTTGCTCTGTTGCTGATTACTAGAGAGAAAAGGCCAACCACTTCCTGGCTACAACCACCCTTCAAGTAGTTGTAGAGAGCAATGAGGTCTCCCTGAGCCTCCTTTTCTCCAGGCTAAACAACCCCAGCTCCCTCAGCCTCTCCTCATAGGGCTTGTGCTCAAGGCCTCTCACCAGCCTTGTTGCCCTTCTCTGGACACATTCAAGTGTCTCAATGTCCTTCTTAAACTGAGGGGCCCAGAACTGAACACAGGACTCAAGGTATGGCCTAACCAGTGCTGAGTACAGGGGCACAATGAATTCCCTACTCCTGCTGGCCACACTATTCCTGATGCAGGCCAGGATGCCATTGGCCTTCTTGGCCACCTGGGCACACTGCTGGCTCATGTTCAGGCGGCTGTCGATCAGCACCCCCAGATCCCTCTCTGTCCGGGAGCTCTCCAGCCACTCTGACCCCAGCCTGTAGCTCTGCATGGGGTTGTTGTGGCCAAAGTGCAGCACCTGGCAGTTGGATTTGTTGAATGCCATCCCATTGGACTCTGCCCACCTGTCCAGTCAGTCGAGATCCCTCTGGAGAGCCCTTCTGTCCTCTAACTGATCAACACCTGCTCCCAACTTGGTGTCATCCACAAATTTACTGATGACTGTCTCAATCCCCTCATCCAGATCATCAATGAAGATATTAAAGAGCATGGGGCCCAGCAGTGATCCCTGAGGGACGCCACTGGTGACTGGCCTCCAGCTGGATGTGGCACCATTCACCACCCCACTCTGGGCTTGGCCCTCCAGCCAGTTCCTAACCCAGCACAGAGTGTTGCTGCCCAAGCCACAAGCTGACAGCTTAGCCAGCAGTTTGGTTTGGGGGATGGTGTCAAAGGCCTTGCTGAAGTCCACGTAGGCCATATCCACAGGCCTCCCCACATCCACCAGGCGGGTCACCTGATCATAGAAGGAGATCAGGTTGGAGAGGCAGGACCTGCCCTTCCTGAATCCATGTTGGCTGGACCTGAGCCCTTGGCCATCCTTCAGGTGTGCAGTGATTGCCGCCAAGATAATCTGCTCCATAATTTTCCCTGGCACTGAGGTCAGGCTGACAGGCCTATAGTTTCTGGGTTCCTCCATCCGACCCTTCTTGTGGATGGGCATCACATTGGCCAGTTTCCAGTCATCTGGGACCTCCCCGGTGAGCCAGGACTGGAGGAAAATGATGGAGAGCAGCTTGGCCAGCTCATGTGCCAGCTCTCTCAGCAGCCTAGGATGGATCCCATCTGGTCCCATGGACATCAGTAGGTAATTGTTATCCAAGACCATTACTATGAAAAAAGGTCATTCTTGCCTGAGTGACGAGAAAGCAATGACTTCCTTTTTTAACACAATAGTGTCGCTGTATAGGGGTCGGGGTAAGGAAGGTGACGGTCTGTGCGACAAGAATCAAACACAAGCAGAGTACACAGAAGGCCAAAAAGCAAGCCAGCAAAAGACGCTGTTTATTCCAGCACAGAACTCATATATTGTGTGTAGTGTCAGTGTGGCTGCCTGCAATTGGTTAATGAACTTTTCTCAAGACTCTCATGGGTCAGCGATAGCATTGCTATAGTTACTTGTTAAGTTAGTGCAGGTGGCCTCCCATCTTATCTTGTGGTTTCTCATTCCCACTCAGTCTGTCCGGGAGTTTCCAGATTCTCATGGGAGCTCAGTGATGTTTTCTCACCAGAGCTCTTCCGAGGGTTCACAGATACATCACAGTCCCCCACAATTCCCCCTTTTTGTTTTTCTGCTACAAATGTCGCTTTGATCATCTGCTGCAGGGCCCTTTGCAGCAGATTAACCAAACAGGGCAACATCAGTAACATCACAATCACAATTACAATAACTTGATCTTAACATTCAAAAGAAACCAACCTGAAAATCCCCATCCTTCAAACAATCCTTCAAATTCTTGACAATCATGGCCCTGAACTAATAGCAAAAATTCTATCACACCCCTATTTTACAAAGGAGCACGTCAAACAATACCCATGTCAGGCAATAGTTAAATCACACCAAGACACACACACACAAAAAATGTTGGTTTTGAGCTCAAAGGCTCAGTCTTCTCGGTAATGTCCTCCCATCTGTTCACCGGGACACCAAGCAGGTGGTGAAAGGACTCATAGGTGTTGTTACCGAGAGGCACAGCTTATCTTGTTTCAGGATGTTAACAAGTATGACCCACACATTCTCTGTGGTAGTTTTGGAATCTGCATGATTCTTGCAACAGTCAGTGTCAGAGGGTGATGAAAACGCTGGTCAAACCCATCTTGCTGGAACCCAGCGTGGTCCAGAATCTGTTGAAACACAAGCATACCCTCGTCCCCAAGTTATTAAATCACAAGGATCAGACCACTGACCTGTTTGCAGATCCCGAACCCTGACTTTAGCTCCTGAGGGCACCCCGCTGGTGGTAGCCAGGGAGCCAAAATGACGCAATATCGGGGGTTCCTTAGAATCACCAGAAATCTGCAAGAAATTTAGAACGTACATAGCTTTGTTCAGCCGAGCTTCTGGAGGATCCCCTGCCATTCCCCCTTTTTGTTTTTGCAACAGTTGTTTTAATGTGCCATGTGCACGTTCAACAATGCCTTGTCCAGTAGGAGAATGAGGGATACCTGTAACATGAGTTATACCCCATGATTGCAGAAATGAGTTAACCTTTGCAGACACATACGCTGGACCATTGTCTGTTTTTATCTGAAGAGGAACTCCAGCAGCAGAAAAAGCTCGCTGCCAATGACGAATAACATCTTTGGCAGTCTCTCCTGTGTGAGCAGTAGCAATGATGACTGAGGAAAATGTATCAACAGACACATGAACAAATTTTAACCTACCAAATTCAGCAATGTGAGTAACATCTGTTTGCCAGATCTGGAGGGCTCTCAACCCCCTGGGATTAGTACCAGAATAGTGAGGAATATGCTGGCCCTGACAATCAGGACATGCAGCAACAATACCTCGAGCTTCAGCATTGGACAACTGAAACTGCCGTTTTAGAGCACGATAACCTTGATGAAAAAATTGATGAGAAGCTATTGCTTGTTGTTTGATATTTGGAATTGGTCCCATTGCTACACCCGACACAAGTGCATCTGCTTTTGCATTCCCCTCCACCAAAAACCCTGGTAAGTTTGTGTGACTCTTAATGTGCAAAACATAGTAAGGAGCACATCGTTTCTGAATCTCAGTCCATAGCAGTTTTAAGACTCCAAAAAGCTTTTCCTGTTTAACGTGACCAAGGACAGCTTTATCTAAACGCTGCACTAATCCAGCCACATAGGCTGAATCAGTAACAATGTTTACAGGACAGGAAAATTGCTGAAATACCATAGTCACAGCCCTTAACTCAACAATCTGAGGAGAGCCTTCTTGGAATTCCACGGTATTTTTCCAGCGATCACCATCATACCACACGATAGCTGCTTTTCCTGTTTTTCCCGAGCCGTCAGTGAAAACTGTGGGACCAAGCACAGGGTTAGGTTGACTCAACTGTTTTTGTGAAAATTGGATTTGTCCACCCATTTTTATTAAGGGATGGGAAGGCAGATGATAACCAATTTGACCTGTATAATTTGCCATTGCTGCTTGTAGTGCTGGACTGTTAGCAAGGCACCAGTCAAAATATTCACTTTGTACCGGTATCACAATTTTCTCTGGATCCCTTGCCAACAATTCTGCACAGCGAGCTCTTGTTTTTATAATAATCTGAGCCAAAAGCTCAAACAGGCCAGGAGCGGTTCTCTTGGTTTTAAAAGGTAAAAATGCCCATTCTAAAACATGAAGAGGATCTTGCCAGTCAGTATTCCACTGTGCAAGCATTGCAAAAGGTATCAGATCATCTATTAAAACAAACACTTGAATCGATACAGCCAAATCAATTCTCCATACATGCTTTTTGTGGATGGCTTGTTCTACTTCTTCAATTACCTGCTTTGCTTCTGGAGTTAAAGTTCGTGGCGCAGAAATGTCTGAGTCCCCTGTTAGTAACTCTAAGAGTGGTTGCAATTTAGAGGATGTCAACCCTAAATAAGGTCGCACCCAGTTAATCATTCCTGCTAATTTCTGGACATCATTCAAGGTTTTTACATTTACTTGCAGCTGAATTGGTTGAGGCATTACTGTTTGATCTAATACTTTCATGCCCAGATACAACCATGGCTGTTGACGTTGTATTTTTTCTGGAGCAATCACTAATCCACAATTTTGTAGTGATTTTTGCGCCTCAGTTTCCATTTCAGCTAGCATTGTTTGTGAAGGAGCTGCTAACAAGATGTCATCCATATAGTGATAACAGTAGCCTTGTGGAAACGCAGCCCGAACAGGACTTAACGCTTTTGCCACAAACCACTGACAAATGGTTGGTGAGTTTTTCATACCTTGAGGTAGAACCCTCCACTGATACCTTTTGGCTGGTCCACTGTTGTTCACTGAGGGCACCGTGAATGCAAATTTCTCTATGTCCTGTTTAGCAAGAGGAATGGTAAAGAAACAATCTTTCAAATCTATTATTACAATTTCCCATTGCATTGGAATC
This sequence comes from Picus viridis, assembly GCA_033816785.1. Classification (NCBI taxonomy): domain Eukaryota; kingdom Metazoa; phylum Chordata; class Aves; order Piciformes; family Picidae; genus Picus; species Picus viridis. The sequence goes on along the minus strand of JAWKAJ010000076.1, from coordinate 52,875 downwards.
ATGGTTGGTGAAGGCAACCCTGGCTGCAAAGCCCCCATAGTAGCCATCACCTCATTGATTTTTCTCAGATCATGTAACAAACGCCATTTGCCTGATTTCTTTTTTATCACAAACACGGGTGTGTTCCAAGGACTGTGTGAAGGTTCTATGTGTCCCATAGCTAACTGTTCCTCAATCAAAAGGTGCAGGGCAGCAAGCTTTTCATGGGTAAGGGGCCATTGGTCCACCCAGACAGGCTTTTCTGTTAGCCATGTTAATGCCAGTGTGGGTTGTGTGATGCCCTGCATTGCAATGACCCCTAGCAAAAATCCGTCGTGATTTTCACTCCCCACTGCCCCAAACAGTCTCTTCCCCATAGATTAAGGGAGCCGCGGTCACATATGGTCTAACAGTGGCCTTTTGTCCCTCAGGGTTGGTAATCACTACAGGTTTAGCACTCATAAAACTGTTAGCAACCCCACCGAGTCCTACCACACTCATGTTGTTCGATACCAGTGGCCAGGCAGGCGGCCAGTTACGCTGGGCGACGATGGTAATATCTGCTCCCGTGTCGAGTAGTCCTGTGACTTGTATCTGTGCAGGAGTAGCACGGTCCATGGAGAGCATGCAGGTCATTTGTGGTCTCTTCTCAGTAATTGTCTGAGACCATAACACTGCGGGTGGTCCTGTCGATCCGAATCCTTTGTCACCACGGATAGTCTGCTCTGTTCTGGAAACATGACTCACAAAAGGTACAAGCTGAGCAATTCGAGTCCCTTTAGGAATTGTCACAGGTGGTGTTGCAGTAGATATTAAAGCACATATCTGCCCATCATAATCAGCATCAATTACCCCTACATGTACGTCTATTCCTTGAAGGGTGCCACTAGATCGTCCTGTCATGCATCTAAAGGCACCTTATGTGTCTTTGTATCTGAAATAGTTATTACATCGGCTGTGGATACATCCATCCCTGCTGATCCCCTTGTGCTGGCTGATAATTTGTCGCACAAGGTTGGACCTGCTGGGCTGGGTATGCCCGCTGGAAACGGATTGCTGATATTAAAATCACGCGCCCCTTCGTTCTTTGTTTCCCTGATGACCACTTGCATGAAATTTAGATTTGCAGCCTTTGGCATAATGACCAGGTTTGCCACAACGAGCACAAAAAGAATTTTTCAGGTTAACTCCCAGCTGTGCTTTCATCCCTGCCTCTTTTCCACAGCTGAAACACCTTACGGGGCCTCTGATTTTAAGGCGGCTGCAAGTGCAGCCATCTTAAAATCAGTGCTGCCGGCCTTTGAACAGGCTGTTACCATATCAGCTGCAGATGGGTCACATTGTCTTTCGCTAATTGACACCTCTCCACAAACTGCAGAAATGGTTCACTCTTGTCTAATAACTGTGACAATTCAGACATGCCTATTCTTTGACTCTCCAGTACAGAAGGATGGAGGATTAGAAAACACAGGTCCTGTGCCCATGAGAGCATCTGCCCCCACACCCGCAATCCCTTTGCATGTTTTCTCAGCTTGCTGAATGTGCAGTCATCTTTCTGAGTCATGTTTCCAGAAAGCTGCCGGGTGACTGGGGTTTGAAATCTTGGACAGAGCAGACTATCCTGAAAAGGCTGCAATAGAAACATGTGGTGACAAAGGGCATTCTGGAAAGACGATGGAGCTTGCATCTCCACGTCCTCGATACAGGAGACAAGAGCCTAAGGAACCATTTCTGCAGTTTGTGGAGAGGGTTAGAAACAAGTTGATGATGAGAGTCTCAGAAATCTTGTGTCGTCAATTAGCTGAGAAGAAGATTGCCACAAATGACCTGCATGCTCTCCATGGACCGTGGGAAACAGATACAAGTCACAGCAAGACTTTGCAGGGAAACTCGACACGGAGCAGATATCCAACCTTGTGCGACAAATTATCAGCCAGCACAAGGGGATCAGCAGGGATGGATGTATCCACAGCCCTATTTCAGATACAAAGACACATAAGGTGCCTTTAGATGCATGGGGGCCAATTGGTAACCTGCCGATGGGCACCCTTCACTGGGGTAATTGATGCTGATTATGATGGGCAGATATGTGCTTTAATATCTACTGCAACACCACCTGTGACAATTCCTAAAGGGACTAGGCTCAGCTTGTACCTTTTGTGAGTCATGTTTCCAGAACAGAGCAGACTTGTGGTGACAAAGGATATCGACAGTTTTATGAGTGCTAAACCTGTAGTGATTACCAAGATATTACCCTGAGGGACAAAAACATGAGTGTGGTAGGACCACTGTTAAACCTGACCATATGTGACCATATGTGACCGCAGCTCCCCTTAATCTATGGGGAAGAGACTGTTTGGGGCAGTGGGGAGTGAAAATCACGACGGATTTTTGCTAGGGGTCATTGCAATGCAGGGCATCACACAACCCACACTGGCATTAACATGGCTAACAGAAAAGCCTGTCTGGGTGGACCAATGGCCCCTTACCCATGAAAAGCTTGCTGCCCTGCACCTTTTGATTGAGGAACAGTTAGCTATGGGACACATAGAACCTTCACACAGTCCTTGGAACACACCCGTGTTTGTGATAAAAAGAAATCAGGCAAATGGCGTTTGTTACATGATCTGAGAAAATCAATGAGGTGATGGCTACTATGGGGGCTTTGCAGCCAGGGTTGCCTTCACCAACCATGATTCCAATGCAATGGGAAATTGTAATAATAGATTTGAAAGATTGTTTCTTTACCATTCCTCTTGCTAAACAGGACATAGAGAAATTTGCATTCACGGTGCCCTCAGTGAACAACAGTGGACCAGCCAAAAGGTATCAGTGGAGGGTTCTACCTCAAGGTATGAAAAACTCACCAACCATTTGTCAGTGGTTTGTGGCAAAAGCGTTAAGTCCTGTTCGGGCTGCGTTTCCACAAGGCTACTGTTATCACTATATGGATGACATCTTGTTAGCAGCTCCTTCACAAACAATGCTAGCTGAAATGGAAACTGAGGCGCAAAAATCACTACAAAATTGTGGATTAGTGATTGCTCCAGAAAAAATACAACGTCAACAGCCATGGTTGTATCTGGGCATGAAAGTATTAGATCAAACAGTAATGCCTCAACCAATTCAGCTGCAAGTAAATGTAAAAACCTTGAATGATGTCCAGAAATTAGCAGGAATGATTAACTGGGTGCGACCTTATTTAGGGTTGACATCCTCTAAATTGCAACCACTCTTAGAGTTACTAACAGGGGACTCAGACATTTCTGCGCCACGAACTTTAACTCCAGAAGCAAAGCAGGTAATTGAAGAAGTAGAACAAGCCATCCACAAAAAGCATGTATGGAGAATTGATTTGGCTGTATCGATTCAAGTGTTTGTTTTAATAGATGATCTGATACCTTTTGCAATGCTTGCACAGTGGAATACTGACTGGCAAGATCCTCTTCATGTTTTAGAATGGGCATTTTTACCTTTTAAAACCAAGAGAACCGCTCCTGGCCTGTTTGAGCTTTTGGCTCAGATTATTATAAAAACAAGAGCTCGCTGTGCAGAATTGTTGGCAAGGGATCCAGAGAAAATTGTGATACCGGTACAAAGTGAATATTTTGACTGGTGCCTTGCTAACAGTCCAGCACTACAAGCAGCAATGGCAAATTATACAGGTCAAATTGGTTATCATCTGCCTTCCCATCCCTTAATAAAAATGGGTGGACAAATCCAATTTTCACAAAAACAGTTGAGTCAACCTAACCCTGTGCTTGGTCCCACAGTTTTCACTGACGGCTCGGGAAAAACAGGAAAAGCAGCTATCGTGTGGTATGATGGTGATCGCTGGAAAAAATACCGTGGAATTCCAAGAAGGCTCTCCTCAGATTGTTGAGTTAAGGGCTGCGACTATGGTATTTCAGCAATTTTCCTGTCCTGTAAACATTGTTACTGATTCAGCCTATGTGGCTGGATTAGTGCAGCGTTTAGATAAAGCTGTCCTTGGTCACGTTAAACAGGAAAAGCTTTTTGGAGTCTTAAAACTGCTATGGACTGAGATTCAGAAACGATGTGCTCCTTACTATGTTTTGCACATTAAGAGTCACACAAACTTACCAGGGTTTTTGGTGGAGGGGAATGCAAAAGCAGATGCACTTGTGTCGGGTGTAGCAATGGGACCAATTCCAAATATCAAACAACAAGCAATAGCTTCTCATCAATTTTTTCATCAAGGTTATCGTGCTCTAAAACGGCAGTTTCAGTTGTCCAATGCTGAAGCTCGAGGTATTGTTGCTGCATGTCCTGATTGTCAGGGCCAGCATATTCCTCACTATTCTGGTACTAATCCCAGGGGGTTGAGAGCCCTCCAGATCTGGCAAACAGATGTTACTCACATTGCTGAATTTGGTAGGTTAAAATTTGTTCATGTGTCTGTTGATACATTTTCCTCAGTCATCATTGCTACTGCTCACACAGGAGAGACTGCCAAAGATGTTATTCGTCATTGGCAGCGAGCTTTTTCTGCTGCTGGAGTTCCTCTTCAGATAAAAACAGACAATGGTCCAGCGTATGTGTCTGCAAAGGTTAACTCATTTCTGCAATCATGGGGTATAACTCATGTTACAGGTATCCCTCATTCTCCTACTGGACAAGGCATTGTTGAACGTGCACATGGCACATTAAAACAACTGTTGCAAAAACAAAAAGGGGGAATGGCAGGGGATCCTCCAGAAGCTCGGCTGAACAAAGCTATGTACGTTCTAAATTTCTTGCAGATTTCTGGTGATTCTAAGGAACCCCGATACTGCGTCATTTTGGCTCCCTGGCTACCACCAGCGGGGTGCCCTCAGGAGCTAAAGTCAGGGTTCGGGATCTGCAAACAGGTCAGTGGTCTGATCCTTGTGATTTAATAACTTGGGGACGAGGGTATGCTTGTGTTTCAACAGATTCTGGACCACGCTGGGTTCCAGCAAGATGGGTTTGACCAGCGTTTTCATCACCCTCTGGACACTGACTGTTGCAAGAATCATGCAGATTCCAAAACTACCACAGAGAATGTGTGGGTCATACTTGTTAACATCCTGAAACAAGATAAGCTGTGCCTCTCGGTAACAACACCTATGAGTCCTTTCACCACCTGCTTGGTGTCCCGGTGAACAGATGGGAGGACATTACCGAGAAGACTGAGCCTTTGAGCTCAAAACCAACATTTTGTGTGTGTGTGTCTTGGTGTGATTTAACTATTGCCTGACATGGGTATTGTTTGACGTGCTCCTTTGTAAAATAGGGGTGTGATAGAATTTTTGCTATTAGTTCAGGGCCATGATTGTCAAGAATTTGAAGGATTGTTTGAAGGATGGGGATTTTCAGGTTGGTTTCTTTTGAATGTTAAGATCAAGTTATTGTAATTGTGATTGTGATGTTACTGATGTTGCCCTGTTTGGTTAATCTGCTGCAAAGGGCCCTGCAGCAGATGATCAAAGCGACATTTGTAGCAGAAAAACAAAAAGGGGGAATTGTGGGGGACTGTGATGTATCTGTGAACAGATACATCGGAAGAGCTCTGGTGAGAAAACATCGCTGAGCTCCCATGAGAATCTGGAAACTCCCCGGACAGACTGAGTGGGAATGAGAAACCACAAGATAAGATGGGAGGCCACCTGCACTAACTTAACAAGTAACTATAGCAATGCTATCGCTGACCCATGAGAGTCTTGAGAAAAGTTCATTAACCAATTGCAGGCAGCCACACGGACACTACACACAATATATGAGTTCTGTGCTGGAATAAACAGCGTCTTTTGCTGGCTTGCTTTTGGCCTTCTGTGTACTCTGCTTGTGTTTGATTCTTGTCGCGCAGACCGTCACCTTCCTTACCCCGACCCCTATACAGCGACACAATGCTGTCCAGCCAACATGGATTCAGGAAGGGCAGGTCCTGCCTCTCCAACCTGATCTCCTTCTATGATCAGGTGACCCGCCTGGTGGATGTGGGGAGGCCTGTGGATATGGCCTACGTGGACTTCAGCAAGGCCTTTGACACCATCCCCCAAACCAAACTGCTGGCTAAGCTGTCAGCTTGTGGCTTGGGCAGCAACACTCTGTGCTGGGTTAGGAACTGGCTGGAGGGCCAAGCCCAGAGTGGGGTGGTGAATGGTGCCACATCCAGCTGGAGGCCAGTCACCAGTGGCGTCCCTCAGGGATCACTGCTGGGCCCCATGCTCTTTAATATCTTCATTGATGATCTGGATGAGGGGATTGAGACAGTCATCAGTAAATTTGTGGATGACACCAAGTTGGGAGCAGGTGTTGATCTATTAGAGGACAGAAGGGCTCTCCAGAGGGATCTCGACTGACTGGACAGGTGGGCAGAGTCCAATGGGATGGCATTCAACAAATCCAACTGCCAGGTGCTGCACTTTGGCCACAACAACCCCATGCAGAGCTACAGGCTGGGGTCAGAGTGGCTGGAGAGCGGCCGGACAGAGAGGGGATCTGGGGGTGCTGATCGACAGCCGCCTGAACATGAGCCAGCAGTGTGCCCAGGTGGCCAAGAAGGCCAATGGCATCCTGGCCTGCATCAGGAATAGTGTGGCCAGCAGGAGTAGGGAATTCATTGTGCCCCTGTACTCAGCACTGGTTAGGCCATACCTTGAGTCCTGTGTTCAGTTCTGGGCCCCTCAGTTTAAGAAGGACATTGAGACACTTGAATGTGTCCAGAGAAGGGCAACAAGGCTGGTGAGAGGCCTTGAGCACAAGCCCTATGAGGAGAGGCTGAGGGAGCTGGGGTTGTTTAGCCTGGAGAAAAGGAGGCTCAGGGGAGACCTCATTGCTCTCTACAACTACTTGAAGGGTGGTTGTAGCCAGGAAGTGGTTGGCCTTTTCTCTCTAGTAATCAGCAACAGAGCAAGAGGACACAGTCTCAATCTGCACCAAGGGAAGTTTAGGCTCAAAATGAGGAGAAAGTTGTTCACTGAGACACTTGTTCCCCATTGGAATGAGCTGCCCAGGGAGGTGGTGGAATCACCGTCCTTGGAGGGGTTCAAGAGAGGATTGGATGTGGCACTTGGTGCTATGGTCTAGTCGTGAGGTCTGTGGTGACAGGTTGGACTCGATGATCTTTGAGGTCTCTTCCAACCTTGGTGATACTGTGATAAATACCAGGTTTAAAAAAAACAAACCAGCAAAACCAGTCTGGCTTCCCCAACAGAACTTCTGTTTTACAAAGAAACCTTGAGCATTTGACTACTGCTCCATTTTCTATTTTTTTGTTGCCAAATATATTAATTTACACAGGATATGCACAGTACTTCCTGATGTCCAAGGCAGCCACCTTTAAATCCAGCAGAATTTTATCAATGTAAGCATTGAAGCCATCTGTGAGACTTGCTTTAAGTTTCCTACCAATGTTATATTGACACTATAAAAATATTACACAAGAAAGAAACAGAAACAGAAAAGGACTAAACAAGCCAGATGTTCTAATATGTGTTGTAAAATGACTTGTACAGAAATATACACTAGTTTTGCAGAGCTGGAAGACAAATTTTGATTACAAAGAGAAACCACTGGGTTGGTAGAGAATGAGGACTCTTGTAGAGTGAAACAGCAAAAATGAATCTACTAAAATGTGGAAATGCAATGATTCATTAAAAATACCCCATCAGTTAAAACATTTTAAACATATGAACTACCAGAAATGAGAGCATCTAAGTAGTTTGTACTTACTGCCGTACTGTGAGGGGACATGAGCAAGCCTATATTGGATGTGTGAACTCAAGCTATTAATCCTGTCCTGACAAAAATTATAACTGGCCTACGTTATTCCCTGAAATTGGGCAAAGGGTAAAAGGTGAAAATGAGAAAACATGGTTTCTGTGCAGTCATTAGCATACTGATAATTGAGAATTTCTACTCTGCAAGCAGCCATCTAACCTGCCAGACCCAATTCCCCAAGTACTAATTAAATCAAATGCAAGAAACATGATCTCCTATATCTTCTGGTGTGTGTATAATACAGAGAAGTGTAATAAGCAAATAACCATAATTAGATAAAGTAGTCACTGGAAGGATTTTTTAAACTATACTTAGAATAAAATTTCCAAGCACTGGGAACAAAATCCAGACTGCTGCACAGAACCTCTCAGTACTCCTTGACACACTGGTCCATTGACATGTAAAAATGCTGTTTCTTTGGTACCAGAAGCCTCATAGAAGCATTTTGTGACATAGTAATCCTTTCTGTGAGGGGAGTTAAAGGACATTCCAAGGTGTCTGTCTCGGTCCGGAGAGGGAAAGAGACTCAGTTCTTTTGAATATCCCTGTGTTGTGAAATTAGAGGCACAAACGAGGCCAAAATATCAGCAGCTAGACTATTTATTACATAAATAAAGTGGATGGATCAGAAGGGGAGAGAGAGAAAATAGAGAGGGAGAGAGAGAAGAAAGAGAGAAGAGGAAAGGAACTATATTACCACACCCCTCACCCCCCCAAGACAGTTTGAGTCTGTGGAGGAAAGGTGCTGCAGGAGGTGTTGGGTCTGTAGAGAAAGAGTGCTGAGGCTTTGGCTGTAGAAGAGAGGTGGTCCTCTGGGCAGCCTCTTCAGCTCCATGAGTTGCAGTAGATGGAACTTAGGGCACAGAGAGGGGGCTCTGATTCTTCCAGGCTCCATGATGATGTCTCTGTCATTTTTCCTCTCCTGGTATTCTCTCCATTTTCCTTCTCAGCAGCATTGTCCTTCTCCTGCGTTTTTCTTCATCTGTGTTTTCCTTCCGTGTTTTTCTTCTGCTGAGCCAGTAGTTGCTCAAGTTTTTTATACAGTCTTTTAGTCCTTAGGTATGTGTCCAAGTATTGTCCCTCAGGAAATCAGGGGCCAGTTGGTGAATCCATTGTCTCACCATCCTCCCTTTCCGGGGTACTTGGTGACTGGAGATTACCTTGTTTTATGCATATTCCCGAATGTTGATTATATCTTTGTTGAGTCACATCAGGAGAGACAAGCTTTTAGTCTCTCACAGTGTCTTAGATCCATATCCTTGTGTCACCTCCACAGGCTCCATCTGCCTCTCTTTTTTTTCCTCTCTCTTTTTTTTTTTTTTTTTTCCCCTCCAGCTGTTGAGTCACTTGAAGCATCCTTTGTGCATGAGTTTGCTCTCCTGAACTTCCACTTCATGACTGGTTTCTAAAGGATACAGCAAGTGAACCAATTCTGCTGAGGTTAGGGTTGACTCTTGGATGTTAAAATCAGACATGGGTTTCTTTCCATAATTTTGAGTTGTTCTGTGGATCTTCCTGTTTTTTTCTAAAGTAAGGAAATACAGAACCATAGAAGCAACCTGAATGCATGGAATTTGCCCTTTCGTATTTGCTTATTCTTAGTAGATTTGATTATTAGACACCTATCTATGTGCTTGTAAGACCTTGATCTTTGCAAACAGAGTAAAGAAGCTCCATGAATGACAGAATTTATAAGTGTAGATTTCCTTCCTCGTATTACTGGTTTTGTTTGATCTTGACTATGGATAACTGATCAGAGTAATCCATTACAGATGACATTAGGTTTTGTTACAACATATCCAGGTGGATTTCACTCAGGATACTTCTGCTTTATCTTTTAAAAATGTTTCTCCTCTGCAACAAGTGAGGTTGAACCTGAGTGACAGCAGTGGCTTCAATGACTGTTTTTTTTTTGCCTGGTGGTTCTGAAAAAACCATTTTATGAGTGCATGGTCTGAACACTGCCTTATTGATGGTCACTGGAAAGCTGTTTCTCTACTGAGATGGGTTAAATTTTTTGTTTTTAGTGGCTTGAGACAATGAAATAAAAATTGCAGTTAAAGACTTCCTGATTGCTCCTGTGGATGTTCAGTTTCTCTGTAGTGCAATGTACCTAACACATTACAGGTATGAAATACCAAATGTACACTTAAAATGATAAAATGTCAATTTGATCATAACTGAACATACAAGACTAACAACCATGTGCTGGAAACAATCCCTATTGATTTTTCAGGCCATGCCTGGTTCTCAAAGATTGAAACAAAACTCTTAATCATGCAACTTGAAAATGTACAGCTAGGATTATTTTTCAACATCTTCATATAAATTCCATAGCTTTTAGTACAGTCTTGTTGGTCCAGTGAGTGCAGTCGTGATACATTTAGTTAAAACAACACAGATGAAATATTGTGCCACCTGTGTTTTGTTTGGGTTTTTCCCCTTTTTTCTTTTTTTTTTTTTCCCATTTCCTCCTTGCTTTTCTAAAAAGTACTGAATGGGAATATACATTTGGATAACATGAGATAATGTTTCTGGTTCTTACTTATTCCTTATGGAACTAGCCCAGTTTCCAGAAATTTATCAGGGAGTTTGCTTAAGTCCTAGAAGAGGGTTAAGATGTGACGTGGTATTCCAAGGATGCCAAGGATCAATAATTTGAGAGAAAAAAAGCAGACAGATGACTTAAATCAGGTTATGCAATAGCCAGCACAGCAAGGCTTTAAATGCAAGAACATTAGCTGTGGGAACATTGACTATGAGTGCTAATTGTGCGTGGAGAATGGTGGACACACAGCAAAAAGGAAGTATTGTGTTAGCAAGAAATAAAGGCAGGTTTATGCTCACTGTGATGTTGGTCCTCTATAATCTTCATGCCATTTAAAAAAACCCCAACAACTCAAATTCTAAAAATCCCCAACCTCTATAAAGCTGAAGACAGCATTCAAACCAGATAGCTATGCTTGAGGTGACAGGTGAATATATCAGGAAGAAGTTAAAAAAAATAGAGAAGGCTTGTGGAAGCATGCTGAGATGAGTTTGCTACACCTCAAAGCTCGGGGAGAAGACAAGAAACTGAAGCCGCATTTAAGCCCACCATGACAGTAACAGCTTTCCATCTTAAAAAAAGCTACACTTCATGTTAAAGCAAGCTACACTGACAAAATGGAGGTGGAGAAAGCATACAGTAAGAAATAGCTTCATCTTATACAGCCTTTTGTAAGAACCCTGCCATTACACGCAGGACTCCAAGGGATAGCCACTCTAGGACAACTGAATCCAGGCACTCTTATAAGGCTTTTAAATTGCATTAACAAGAAGGGCAAACATGCCATATGCTGTGCAATGAGGTATAATGGAGGATGATTTTGTTTTCCAGAAGCTGCACAGCTTTTCAAAAAGAAGTGATCTTTTGGTAAGTATTTTATGCTACAGCACAGAGAAAATTTCTTTTGTACAAGTAAGAGGAAGGAGAACAGCAAATGATTTCATAACATCCTTCTGCAACCTATTGCACTGCTGTGGCTCTGGAGAGATGAGCAAGACCCTAGAGGCACTAACCTCATTAGCTGATTGTCACTCAATCCCACATCAGATTCTGAAATGATAGCAATTTCAGATTACAAGTAGCCAAGCATATAGCTCTCCACAGTTGAGGTATAAAGCGGTGAACAGTTTTGCTTGAGAATAAGGAGGACTTCAATATAGAAGCCAGAGTTTCCCCAAATGATGTAATTTAGAAGTCTGTAAGTAAAAGTATGCTAGTGCAGGTCCAATACTAAGAATCAATATTCAGGAGATGACCAGAAAGAAACAACAGAGTTTATAATAAAGCATATGAAAGCAGTATTACTGTGTGGCCAAAGAGCACAAGCAAGCCTCGGGAGTCTTGTTGCAGTGTATCGAGATGACTGTGGGAAGGATAAGCAGTAGAGGGAAGAAAAAGGGTAATTTCTTTTCCTTCCCCTTCCATTCTTGCAGAAAAAAAGGAATGTAAATTGTATTAAATATTTGAATTGCTGCTGAAATATTTTCCCAATTAGATGAAGATATTCAGATAACCTTCATCTTCCAAATGGCCAAACATCACTTATTTAAATCATTGTGAATATATTGTGTACATGCCACTGCCCCCATTGCTGGCTTGTTTCTCTGTCTGTCTCTGTGTATCTATTTTACAAGAAGGATTGTGGGTGGTTGAATGAGAGCAAATGGTTTTTTACTCTTACTGTTTTCCACCTACAGTCTATCTTTCACGTCCTTCAGAAAAGAAGGTTGCATATTTATGTGTAGTGCTTAATGAGCAAATGCATCCTTGCATATGATATGCTCTGCTTCCTGTCATGTACTCATTATTCTCTTTGAGTTTACCAATGTTCTCTGGTTTATAGGTTCATGATTAATTTATTCTCAATCTACAAGAAAGCTCTTTTAATTCCAAGAAGTGGGTTAGATGAATTACCAGACACTGGTTTATTTGGCCTGCTTATCTGTTGGAATAATTTGCACTTATCATCCCATGCTTTTGCTGAGCAGGAATCAACTGCTGATGAATGAAGTCAGAGAAAGACAGTGGCAGTCTTACAGCTTTTAGGATCTCAGGCAAGTATGGAGTTCCAGCCAGCAAGACCTGATGTCAGAAGGGAAGCTGCTCTTAGGGGGCATTGCTGCTGCTTCAGGCAGGTCAAACAAAAGAGGACAGAGTGCATCTGTACTCCCACCAGACCGTGCAAGGACACTATGCGAGTCCAAGCTCATGCGGTCACCAGTTGCCCAGGGTTGCCCATGGCTACAGGCAGCCCCTCTTGTGCATATGCTAGCTATGTATGTGTCTAGTGTACAATCACTGGAAACCTCAGCTGTGTTCAGGGACTGCTTTTGCTCATCTGCTTGTTAGGCTGAAAGAAGCTTTCATGGTGTACCAGTTTTGACTATCTTGATAATCTCAATGCATTCATCATCCTTATGGGTGTTGGATGAAATTTCAGACACTATGTGGTTGCTGATCAAGAGTGGAAGCAAAGTTAAAATCTTAGCAAGATGGACCTGCCACTACGTGTTTTGTGCATTAGGAGCCTGAATCTGTAAGGTAGCTTTTTTTCAAATTTGTTTTGATGGCTTCAGATACAGATGTTGCAACAACTGTGTTTCACTCATTCATAAGACAGAACAAAAAAAAGGACATTGAGTGAGAGTTTGAGACACCTGTGGTCTGTTCCCAGCTCTGCCTGTTCTTAGCTCAAAACTTTTATCTGTGTAGCTTGCAATGTCTTGCTGCATACTCATGCAACATCTGGAAAAAGCAGTTGAGGTTTTGAGTGAGGCATTTAGGTGCTTGTCCTGGGCTAATGCAGCTCAGTCTCACAAGGCCCCCATTTCTACACACATATGCGAGAGAAAAAATCTGGGTTGAGATAAAGAGAGTTTCATGAGATGGTAAGATGCAAAATTACCTTAACCTATTTGCAGAAAAGCACAGCAAAATGCAGAAGCAGCAGAAGCCAGCAACCTACCATCCCCCTGAACCTGCAGCCAGCCCAGCAGAAAAGACCAACACCCAAAACCCCAGAAACAGAACGCAGCAAACAGAACAGGAAGCCTCTCATGTTCCCACCTGATCTTCAAGCCCCTACACTTTCATTTTGAAGCTGGCATGACAGCAACATGGTATTGAGTATCAGCAGCAGATTCAACTCAATCCATGACACTGCTGCTATAAGAAATCTAGATAAATTATATGAGCATGTAGTGCAGAGGAGCATGGACTTAAGAACACTTATGAGGAAGGGTAGGACAGGAAGCAAGTGTGAAGACTTTAAATATCCAGTATATTAACATATATGAACATATACCCTGTTTGTCTTTGTGCTTTCAAAAGCCAGTTCTATAATCTGAAGTGGAAAATGGTACATGATTGGCATAAGTGGCCACTCAATGCTTAGCTGAATCTTATTTAAAGAGTAAGAATTGTGTGACATATGCTCAGGAGAATGTTTGGGAAATTTTAGTCCTGCTAATTGTGAGATCACATAAGAATTCGTAGTCAAACAGAAGAAAATTAGTGTTTTGCTTGGATTTGTAATGCCTTAAAGAACAAGGAATACTTTTTTTCATTCATTTCTATGAAAATAGAAACAAGACTCTCTCATTTTTGCCATGAAGATAAATTGACAATGTCTTTAAAATACTGCCTGTGATAAGAATGGACTATTAAGAACAGGTATAAAACTTTAAATACTGAGGAAACCCCACACCTCTGCTTGAGGCAGGTGTAGCTAATAAGGAAGAAGGGAGGGAACAGCCATATCTCAGATAAAGGCTCTTTGGCCATACAAAGATAAATAGCTAACAGCTGGTTTCCCACAAGGGACATCCTTGCTGTAATGTTCTTGTTTCTGCTCCCTTGCTTAGATGAATCTTCTCTAAAGCCAAAGGGGAAGACATGTTTATACATCACAGAGACAGATGCTGTTATCCTTGAAGATGATAATTTGTCCTGGCTGTAGAAAATTAGCTCTTATTGGTCACTGTGGGAGCAGACACAGATGTTTGCATTAGGGTGTTCAAAGTCACGCCAGTTATTAGGGTTGTAACGTGGCATGGCTTTTCCAGATGTGCAAAATGACAAATGGGGAATGTGATTCTTCATGTAGTTGAATTCTAGGGTTTATTGCAATTTATGAAGATGTGCGAGATAATTTTTGTAAAAGGAATGTGAGAGAATTTCACCAGATGCTTTATCAACCCTCCTAATTTTACTGCTATCCTGATATGAACACAATATCCTAGGCACAATATTAATCACAGCAGGGTTGCAGTTATACTGTGTAAGATATTTCAGTGTCATGGTTTGGGAGACCAATTCTCCCACCACGGGCAAAAATAACGACTCAGACAAATGGATTTCAAAAAATGGTGGAAAGTTTAAATGGAAAAACAAACAAAAAAAAACCAATGGAAGTTTTTACAGAGAACCACAAGCACCATGACAAAGCAGAGAGATCCCAGAACATACCCAAGAACATCCCATCCCCACCTGGGGGTACACCCAAAACCCCCACAGGGCTCTTTCTTCCCCCCAACCCAGCCTTGGGCAGGCCCAAGGCAGGCAGCTCATGCCATTTTACCAAGGCAGCAGCAGGGGGACGAAAAAGGAAGTAAGGACCCCGCGTGGATGTTTTATAGGGGAGCAGAGAATTATGGGTGGAATACCTGGTTTCCTGTGACCACCCAGTGGGCTGGACCCTCTTGGGACCTCCCAGGTGTGGTCTGTGCAGTGGCATCCGGGCCAGCACCCAGCCTAAACCACCACATTCAGCTACATGGAAATGACAGCCTCTCACTCCTGACATTGGGATCTCAAAGGGAATGTGCAAGCCTGATCAACCTATCTTATTTCTGTACCTGCAGGATGGTGAGGCACTTATACCCTGTGACAGTGCACACTAAAAGCGACTGAGTTTGCTTTGCTGACTCTTGCAAATGGTGGTTTCTGTTATCACGCTTGCACATAATATGCAGTTTTGTTTGCAGGGCATAAAATTGAACTGTTATGCCTGCTTCCATTTATGGAAAATGCCAGGGAATCCAGTTTTTGGGTTGTGCTGGTCTTTCTTTTCTGCCGGATATCTATTGCTATTGCTCTACTAATGTTTTTGTTGTTGGTTTTTGGGGTTTTGTTCTCTCTCAGGAAAAAAAAAAAAAAAAAAAGTTGCTCTTGGTGCATTATTAGCATATTCTACAGATTCCAGAGCTGGTTTTAGGACTGGTGCTTTTCTTCAGGGAATAATGCCACTCTGCAAACCCTAATGATATTAATCTAATTTTTTGAGATCCTGATCTCAATTTCAAATTAAATTATTGTCTGTTGTTTTTGTTTTGTTTTTAGTTATTTATAGCATGTGCTATAAATAAACACATGCCCTACAATCTCATAGGACTACTTGACATACTCTGAGTCTTGAGACCTTTTCAGATTCTTAATTTTTTAATTGATTGTTATAGTCGCTACAGTATGTTTAATTCATATATGTAGGTGTGTGTATATATATGTGTATGATGATGTTATGTTTTGGTTATAGCATCTATCCAAATAGATTTTAGGTGAATAAAGTATTTATTTCCAATTTTTAGCAGAAAACTGAGCACTTAGATGCACCTTGCAATTATTAAGTGGTAAATACAAGTCTAACACAGTATAATTTAACCAGCAGAACTTTCCATGGGAGAGAGATACAGGAAAGAGCCTTAAACACTTCCCAGTAAATCTTCCAATTGTCACTATTTTTCAGTAGCCCCACTGCAGAGAAAATATATGCTTCCTCCTAGAGCATCATCTGAGGCTTGCCAAGAAGAATCAGTAAATGTGTGGAATAAAGTAAGTTTTCATTTTACTGCATCCATCAATCTGAAATCTTTTAAACTCTTCTGCCGTTATGGGCAATTACTTTTTTTCCCCAGTTTCTTGGATTTAATAGAAATTTATTTAAGCTTAAATTGTACACTGAATTATAACTCTAAATTCTGAGCCCTTAACTTAAAAGGTAATTTATCTTTAATGTTACCTTTTTATTCTAATAATTAAATTGTAGCTTCACATTACAGGATGAATTTACAACAATCATATGCTTCGAGTCTTAAATGTTAGGATCCTATTACTTACTCTGCTTTATCTGACGTCCTGATCCTTCATATTCCTGAATATACAGATGTCAATCGGAGCAGAGGACATAATTTGATATTAACTTGACTTGACAGAGATTCAGTGCAATGTAGCTGTTGCTGAGTCAGAATGTAACCTACACAGCAAAACTAATTTAATCAAAAAATCAATTTGAAAATGAACATTTCATATGAGATGTAAATTTACAGCTTTTCCAGGATACTTTTTTTTCTCTCCAGGGAAGTTCACAAATATTGACTTGCTTTTCTCATTAAATACTTCTCTTGTTTATTCTGGTTTGACCCCAGGCAGAAGCTAAGCCCCACCACGGCTGCTGGCTCACTGAACCGCACTGTTATGGGGGAGAGAATCAGAAGGGTAAGAGTGAGAAAATTTATGGGTTGAGATAAAGACAGCTTAACAGATAAAGCAAAAGCTGCATGTGTAGACAAAGCAAAACAAGGAATTCATACACCATTTCCTATTGGCAGGCAGGTGTTTGACATCTCCAAAAAAGCAGTAACAGTTAGTGGGAAGACAAATGCCATCGATCTGAATGTTCCTCCACTTCTTTCTTCTCCCCCCAGCTGTATAGCCTGAGCATGACATCATTTAGTATGGAATAATCCTTTGGTCATTTGAGGTCATCTGGTCCAGCTGTGTCCCCTCCCAGCTTCTTCTGCATCCCCCGCCTGCTCACTGGTAGAATGGTGTGAGAAGCAGAAAAGACTTTGACCTTGTGCAAGATGTGTTTTCCAATAGCTGAAACATCTCTGAATTATTAGCACTATTTTCAGCACAAACCCAAAACGTAGCTCTGTACCAGCTACTATGAAGAAAATTAACTGTATCTCAGCCAAAACTAACACACTTGCTGAAAGAGCATTTTCTGATGGAAAACTCTTTCAATTAGGTATTATAGCAGAGCCTGACATATGGATTTCACAGATTTTGTGAATGTATTTCAAGATACTTTTAACTTTTTCGGGGGGGATCTGTTTTGAAGCAATGTATCTGAAGGTCAAATCCTCCAGGGTAACAGGGACATTAAATAGGAATTTTGCAAATCCAAACTAAACCCTTTTTTCCCAGGAGGAAAAAAAAAAAAAAAAAAAAAAAAGGGAAGGAAAAAATAAAAAAGGCAAGTAAATCTTTTTATTAAAGGTTTGAGTTGTAGTTGTTTGAATTAATTATATCTTATCACATTTGTATGCACTTTCTAATTAACAATTAGCTGTGTTTTCTATGTAGTAAATGAGCAATCTTTCAGGAACATGAGAATGGATAAAAGCGTGCATCAGCTTAATGAATCAGTATTTAATCTCTGGGGAGCTAAGTTAAATTTAGCAACAGTGACTGCATGCTGGTTTTTAGGGTCTAAGATATGACAATTTCTTTATGAAATCAACTATCTGCAATAACAAAATGTTTCAGAAATAGTATTGTTCAGTACTTAGCCTGAATACTACAAACAAAACAGGAGAAAGTAAATTTGATTTAAACAATGTACTAAGAATACTTAGAAGATACACTACATTTAGCAAGACAGTTTAACATGCAAGAAACTTAGGCACTTGATAACACTCCCATTTTTTCTAAGTTTTTGAAAGTTTTCCTTCAAAACATTTCATCTTTAGTAGGGAAAATAAGGTGTCATTGTCTCTGTTCTAGACCTAATGGAAAATTTTACAGCTCAGTAAGTTAGAAAGTAAAGGTAAATTGCAGACTTCTGGAAAGTCATCATACTAACCAGCTAGTTCATGTTAAAATTAGAACCTGCTTTCTCTAGAGCAGATAGCTGTATGTGAGTTGTGTTTTGTGTAGCTTCTTTTAGAAACTACCTACATTTTTTTTCCTTGAACATTCAGAACTTGATGATTAAAGCAATACTTCCATGAAATGGATTTTGATCATATAGTAGTGCATCACCTGTATCTGAAACTAAGTCTCCTACCTGGCAAGTGGGAGCCAAAAACCCTGCATGTCAGCCAGACTCCTCTTCCAGAGATTATTACACTCTGTGCAATTCACATAGTCATTGGGCTAAATAGAGACCCACTCTATACCTCTGTAGATTACTATCTTCTCCCAGACTGTGGACACTAATGTATTAAATTTCTAGGTTATTTTGGGGTTGAACAATCCATTTCAGCTTTTAATGATATTATAAAAATGGTCTGTATTTGGAGAATGAAGAATTCTCCTAATTCTACAAATATTCATGTGAGAGAAAATCTTCTCCTCTATCAAGCATCTTAAACTCTTACCATAACATTTCTGTTCATGCATCCTCCCTTGGTATTTACTTAGAAAGACACTCTTGGACTAATTATATAATTTCTGGGAAAGCTCTATCCTATGACACAAATTTTTAACATATGTGTGATAGATATACATCGCTGAGCACTTCAAGAAATGATCATCAGCTCTGTGATTTTATTCTGAACAGACACTGGTGTCATGGAATATCTTAGGTTGGAAGGGACCTTGGAGATCATCTACTCTAACCTCCCAGCATGGGTAGGGATGCGTCTCAATTAGACTCAGCTGCTCAAGGCTTCATCCAACCTGGCCTTAAATACCCGTAGGGAGGAGGCTTCCACAGCCTCCCTGGGTGGCTGATTCCACAGTCCCATCACCCTCATACTGAAGAAATTCCTAAGATCCAGTCTGAATTTAGTGTTCCTCAGCTTAAAAGCATTTTGTCTTGTAATAGAATCATAGAATCAATAAGGTTGGAAAAGACCTCAGAGATCATCAAGTCCAACCTAGCACCCAACACCTCATGACTAACTAAACCATAGCTTCAAGTGACACATTCAATCCCCTCTTGAGCATCTCCAGGGATGGTGACCCTACCACCTCCCTGGGCAGCCCATTCCAATGGCCAATTACTCTTTCTGTGAAGAACTTTCTCCTCACCTCCAGCCTAAACTTCCCCTGGTGCAGCTTGAGACTGTGTCCTCTTGTTCTGGTGCTGGTTCCCTGGGAGAAGAGACCAACCCCCTCCTGGCTATGACATCCTTTCAGGTAGTTGTAGAGAGCAATAAGGTCTCCCCTGAGCCTCCTCTTCTCCAGCCTAAACAACCCCAGCTCCCTCAGCCTCTCTTCATAGGGCTTGTGCTCAAGACCTATCACCAGCCTTGATGCCCTTCTCTGGATATGTTCAAGTATCTCAACGTCCTTATTAAATTGAGGAGCCCAGAACTGGACACAGTACTCAAGGTCTGGCCTAACCAGTGCAGAGTACAGGGGCACAATGACTTCCCTGTTCCTGCTGGCCACACTATTTCTGATGCAGGCCAGGATGTCATTGGCCTTTTTGGCCACCTGGGCACACTGCTGGCTCATGTGCAGCTGGCTGTCAACCAGTACCCCCAGGTCCAAACACTCTGTCCCCAGCCTGTAGCACTGCATGGGGTTGTTGTGACCAAAGTGCAGCACCTGGCACTTGGACTTATTGAATGTCATCATGCTGGACTCCGCTCACCTGTCCAGCCTGTCAAGGTCCCTCTGCAGAGCCCTTCAACCCTCTAACAGATCAACATCTGCTCCCAACTTGGTGTCATCTGAAAATTTACTGATGATTGACTCAATGCCCTCATCCAGATCATCAATAAAGATATTGAACAGGATAGAGCCCAGAACTGATCCCTGGGGGACACCACTAGTGACTGGCTGCCAGCTGGATGTGGCACCATTCACCACCACTCTCTGGGCTCAGCTCCCAGCCAGTTCCTAACCCAGTGCAGAGTGCACCTGTCCAAGCCACAGGCTGAGAGCTTGGCCAGGAGTTTGCTGTGGGGGACAGTGTCAAAGGCCTTGCTGAAGTCCAGACAGACTGCATCCACAGCCTTCCCCACATCCACCAGGTGGGTCACCTGATCATAGAAGGAGATCAGGTTGGTCAGGCATGACCAACGGAGTCAATGGGATGGCATTCAACAAGTCCAAGTGCCGGGAGCTGCACTTTGGCAACAACAACCCCATGCAGACCTACAGGCTGGGGTCGGAGTGGCTGGAGAGCTCCCAAACAGAGAGGGACCTGGGGGTGCTGATTGACAGTTGCCTGAACACGAGCCAGCAGTGTGCCCAGGGGGCCAAGAAGGCCAATGGCATCCTGGCCTGCCTTAGGAATAGTATGGCCAGCAGGAGCAGGGAGGTCATTGTGCCCCTGTACTCTGCATTGGTTAGGCCACACCTTGAGTCCTGTGTCCAGTTCTGGGCCCCTCAGTTTAAGAAGGAGATCGAGACACTTGAACGTGTCCAGAGAAGGGCAACAAGGCTGGTGAGAGGCCTTGAGCACATGCCCTATGAGGAGAGGCTGAGGGAGCTGGGATTGTTTAGCCTGGAGAAGAGGAAGCTCAGGGGAGACCTCATTGCTCTCTACAACTACTTGAAGGATGGTTGTAGCCAGGAAGGGGTTGGCCTCTTCTCTCAAGCAACCAGCACCAGAACAAGAGGACACAGTCTCAAGCTGTGCCAGGGGAATTTTAGGCTCGAGGTGAGGAGAAAGATCTTCACCGAGAGAGTCATTTGCCATTGGAATGGGCTGCCTGGGGAGGTGGTAGAGTCACTGTCCCTGGAGGTGTTCAAGAGGGGACTGGATGTGGCACTTGGTGCCATGGTTTAGTTATGAGGTCTGTGGTGACAGGTTGGACTCGATGATCTTTGAGGTCTCTTCCAACCTTGGTGATACTGTGATACTGTGATACTGTGGTACCTGCCCTTCCTAAATCCATGTTGGCTGGACCTGATCCCTTGGCCACCCTGCAGGTGTGCTGTGATTGCCCCTAAGATGATCTGCTCCATAATTTTGCCTGACATTGAGGTCAGGCTGACAGCGCTGTAGCTTGCATGTTCATCCGTCTGGCCCTTCTTGTGGATGGGTATCACACTGGCCAGTTTCCAGTCATCTGGGACCTCTCCAGTGAACCAGGACTGGTGGTAAATGATGGAAAGCGGCTCGGCCAGCTCATCTGCCAACTGTCTCAGCACCCTAGGATGGATCCCATCTGGTCCCATGGACTTGTGAGTATCCAAGTGGCTCATCATGTCCCTAATTTCTTCCTCATGGATTTCAGGGGTACTACCCTGCTTCCTGACCCCATCTACCAGTTCAGGAGGCTAGTTATCCTGAAGTCCTCCTGCCTTACTGCTGAAAATGGAAGCAAGGAAGGTATTTAGTACCTCATCCTTTTCCTCATCTTTAGTCACAATGTTCCCTTGAAGGTCCAATAAGGAGTGGAGGTTCTTCTTGTCCCTCTTTTTAGCATTAATATATTTATAAAAATGCTTTTTTTTATCTTTCACAGAGGTGGCCAGTTTCAGTTCTAACTGGGCTTTTGCCTCTCTAATTTTTCTCCTACATGATCTAACAACATCCTTAAACATATCTTGAGTTGCCTCCCCCCTTTACAAAGGTGATACACCCTCTTTTTTCCCTTTAATCCCTTCAAGAGATGCTTGGCCATCCAGTCCAGTTGCCTTCCCTGGTGGTTCATCTTTCAGCACATGGGCACAGCCTGTTCCTGTGCCTTCAAAAGTGACTCCCCTTTATAGTTTTGCTGGACAGGAAGGGGGAGTGGAACAGACTAACTCAGTTCCTGGGGGGTGGGTGAAGGAAGGAACCAAGTCCACCCGGATCAGGTTTCCTTAATCTCTGAGGGAGAGCATGGCTCTCACAACCCCTTCCCCCCTCAGAATGGGTGTAGGCCACCACATATATTTATAACGCCAGTATGAAAGACAAATGAGAAGTTGTTGTGGTAGGGTGGTAAAGCTCCCCCACACACACAAAAGAATCCACAGCTAACTCAGCCGGAGAAGCAGATGAAATCTATATTTACAAGCAGAAATGGAATGCAATGAATATGTACAAAAACTTACAATAATTACAATATATACAGAAATATACAGCAATGTATGTAATACAGGAGACCTTTTCCCAACCCCCTGCGGCCAGGGGGGTTCGGCCTGTTCCTCCCTTCTCCCTCCCTACCTCCCCTTTTTCCCAAAAAGGTTAGAGAGAGAGAGAAAGGAAGGTAATTAAAAGGGTAAAATTCTGTTAAGCTCAAAGCAAATGCAAGAGTTAGTTTTCTTATCTGGTTAGCTCTGTTAATCCAAGGTCACTCTGCTGCAGCGGTTGCTTCAGCAAGAGAGAAGCAGGCCAGCTCACAGGACAGAGAGAAGAAGAAGAACAGACTGAACAGACTGACAGACTAAGCTAAAAACTTACAGTTGGATTCTACCAATGAAATCAGTTTAGCATATCTTTGTTTTCATTCAAATATCAAAAACATTCAGCCAGAGTGTTCAGAAAGTGTCCATTTCTTAAAGGCACAGCCTAAACCGGTCACAGTTGTCCATGTTTGAACTAGAATACAGCTAACTGTGTTCAGTGATTTTACTTTGCAGCTCAGTCTTTTCTAAACGTGTGCCATTTTGGGGGCCAAAGAAAAGGTGGCACCTGCGGGGATGAGACGATAGGACAGATCATTCCATTCCATTCCATATATGTCACATTCAGTATAATGCTCAGAGATCATGAAGGCCAAGCTGTCTTCTTCAATGGTCAGAATAAAAGGACAACTTGTCCATTCTGCCTGCAAACCCAGTTCATGCATTCCTGAACCCAGTTCACAAATCCAGATCCTGAATCCAGTTTCCTTCCGCCAAGTCAATTCTAGGACTTCCTCAGTGTCCGCCCACAGCATCAGTGGTGACAATGATGTAATTGCCATTAGGGTGTTTGGTTTTGATACTAACTTTATACATGTTTTTATGTATTTAAATATTTTCTTGTTATTATTTATTTAAAGTAGTTTGAGTTTTCCTTTCTTGTCTGTAAATCTCCCTCCAGTAATAGTGATTAATGATGTGCTTTGATGGTAATAATCAGAAAACAGTGACAGAAAAATATGTTTGTAAAAGATGTGAGAAGGAAATCCACCTAATGGTAAACAGTTTAAAATATTGTTAGAATTAAGCTTGTCTAGAGCAATACTTTTATCTGGGAGAGTTTTCCTCACTATTTTCCTCATGTTTAATAGTTATGCTACTGTGTGAAAGGAAAAAGGTGGATATCTGTGATCATAGCATCATGGAATCATACAATGGTTTGGTTTGGAAGTGACCTTAAAGATCACCTAGTTCCAACTCCACCACTATGGGGAAGGACACCTTCCACTAGACTAGGCTGCCAAAGGTCCTGTCTAACCTGGCCTTGAATATCTCCAGGGAAGGGGTATCCACAACATCTCTGGGCAGCCTGTTCCTGTGTCTTACCACCCTCACCGTAAAGAATTTTTCCTAATATCCAGTCTAAATCTACACTCTTTCAGCTTCAATCCATTCCTTCTTGTCCTACCCTACAAGCCCTTGCAAAAGTCCCACCTCAGCTTTCTTGTAGGCCCCCTTCAGATACTGGAGGACCACTTCCCAGAACCTTCTCTTCTCCAGGCTGAACAGCCCCAATTCTCACAGCCTGTCCCCATAGGGAAGGTTCTCCAGTCCTCTCACAATCTTCATGGCCCTTTTCTGGACCCACTCCAACAGTTTGATGCCCTTCTAGTGCTGAGGACACCATAACTTTATGAGGTGCTGCAGGTGGGATCTCACAAGAGCAATGTGGAAGGGGAAGAATCATCTCCCTCATCCTGCTAGTCATACTTCTTTTGGTGCAGCCCTGGGTAGAGTTGGCCTTCTGGGCTGCAAGCATCAATCAGTACTCCTAACTGGCTAAAGAATGTGAACGCGCCAACTTTCTGGTCATCTGGCTTTTATTATCTCTCTTGGCCCTTTTTTTGTCTATCTATTATGATCTAAAGAGGCAAAGTATACTTTTTTGGGGTATATGAAATCATGTGATTTGAATAACTATCAAAATAATAATAAAAATATTTCTAGATAGTTTCTCATATTCAAGCACTTGGAATTATTCTAAAATATGACATTCCAAATCTTTATAAACATATTAAATATTATTATGACCTATATATAATAATATAATAATCTACCCCTATTGAGGGGGGTATAGATAGCCAAATATTTTGTTGAGGCAGCTGTGGAAACTGAGAAGATAATTTTGTGTCAGGTTCTACTTCTCAAACATGCCGGTTGCCTAGGGTTTTGAAGTTGCTTAAGGCATGTCTCATGCAAGGTTTTCTTGCAAAAGCTGCTTCTTCCCACAGATCAAGAGAAGATCACCAAGTCCTAACATTTCCCTTTGATCTTCCCTTCTTCCTCTGTTCATAGTAACTTCTTGGTGGCCTCCAACAAACCATCTTTCTCCACTAGATCTGCAATACCAAAGAACAGAGTTAACTGAGACAGAATTCTGTCTTTTTCCCACTGGTTACTAATAGTGGTGAAAAGTTACATTACTTTCTCTGTCTCTGATATCCCCAAATTCTAATTGCCAACCAGCTTGTGTAGGGTCCGCTTTACTTGTCATAAAGCACATGAATAAAAACACATAGCAGGCATGAAAGCAAGAGCAAAACAGTCAGTAAGTTGTAGAACCTTACAAACTTTCCAGTGTTTGTTTTTACCAATTTACTCTTTGTATTTTGATGTATTAAAAGACAGGGCGGGGGAGGGGGGAGGGGCTTGTCGGTGACTGGCAAGCCTACAAAACAGTTTGGCACAAACCTTAACGGAAACTTTATCCAGAAATACTTGGCTTACTCACAAACTAAGAACTCTGTGGAATCTTTCCTTGATACTATGTTTATAGTCCAGAAATTGTGGCACAGATCTCCCAGGCAACCAGCACCAGAACAAGGGGACACAGTCTCAAGCTGTGCCAGGGGAGGTTTAGACTCGAGGTGAGGAGGAAGTTCTTCACTGAGCGAGTCATTCGTCATTGGAATGGGCTGCCCGGGGAGGTGGTGGAGTCGCCGTCCCTGGAGGTGTTCAAGAGGAGACTGGACATGGCACTTGGTGCCGTGGTCTAGTTGTGAGGTCTGTTGGGACGGGTTGGACTTGACGATCCTTGGGGTCTCTTCCAACCTTGGTTATACTGTGATACTGTGATACTGTGATAATAAGGAAATCCAAAATAGGTGCCAACCATGTGGTGCTGTGCCACGTGGGTGCTGCTTCTCCCAGAGTAAAGGGTCCTGGAGCCTTCCGGGAAAACTTCGGAGGCTTTTGCAGCTTAGTCCGTGGCATGTGTTGACCTGGGGGAAAAACCTTGTGTGACCGGTTTAGGCTGTGCCTTTAAGAGAAGGACACTTTCTGAACACTCTGGCTGAATGTTTTTGATATTTGAATGAAAACAAAGATATGCTAAATCAATTTCATTGGTAGAATCCAGCTGTAAGTTCTAGCTTAGACTATTCAGTCTGGGGGACAGTTCTTCTTCTTCTTTTTCTTCTCCCTGTACTGTGAGCTGGACTGCTTTTCTCTCTGAAGCAACAGCTTGCTACACAGGGACGATCTTGCTAACCAGATAAGAAAAAAAAAATAACTCCCGCATTCGCTTTTGAGCTTAACAAATTTTCACCCTTTTAATTTCCTTTCTTTCTTTCTCTCTCTAACCCTTTTGGGAAAAAGGGGAGGTAGGGAGGGAGAAGGGAGAGACAGGCCGAACCCCCCTGGCCACAGGGGAGTTGGGGAAAGGTCTCCTGTATTACATACATTGCTGTATATTACTGTATATATTGTAAATATTGTATGTTTTTGTACATATTCATTGCATTCCATTTTCTGCTTGTAAATATAGCTTTCATCTGCTTCTCCAGCTGAGTTAGTTGTGGATTCTTTTGTGTGTGTGGGGGAACCTTCCTACTCCACCACACCTTGTTGCTAAGGTTCGCAGGGCACGGCAAAACATCTTCTTAGTGTGGGGAGGGTGACTCCCTCCATGGCTCACGGGGTTCAGCTGGGGTGGTTGCCGGTTGGATGGAGTGAAGTCCCCACTCCGGGGGCCTGTAGTGGTTCAGGACAGCTGCTGGTCCAGACAAAGTGATGTCTCTACTCTGGGCATCTGTAGTGGTCTGGGATGGCTGCTGGTCTGGGCAAAGCAATGTCCCCATTCCGGGGGTTGTAGTGATCCAGGACTGGTGGTGCACATGGGATACCACGGTTCCATCACTCAGTGATGGCTCAGGCAACGGTTGGCTCCATCTGTGAGACACAGTGTATGGTCCATGGGGCTGGCATGCAGTGCAGCATTCCCCGTAGGCAGGTAACAGTGGCAGTCCACGGTGAAGCCCTCAGGAAGGCTGGTTCAAGTCCTGGGCAAAGCAGACCCTTTGGCAAAGCAGTGAGCGAAGCAAACATGGGCACAGGCACGGGGTACATATTTACCAAAACAACCCCTATTTAACATTTGCCACAATGAATACTGGTCCAATGAGCATCGTTTGTAAATTGAATTAAACAATGAAGTGATGTTTTGCAAAATATAGTATAAGCACATGCCATGAATGAGGCAAGCACAAGCATATTGTGTGAACTTTGTTTACCACAGAGGTAGAAAACACGCACGGGCACGGTGCTCACCTGGACTCAGTGGCACCTTGCCCCTTCATCAACATGGTGCCAAAATCTGCCCCCACTCCAGCAGGGAGGGGGAAGAGGGCTCTTGAGCCAAACACGTAGGGTCATGTACAGGGAGCATTGGAGTTGCCGTCCCTGGAGGTGTTTAAGAAAAGATTGGATGAGGCCCTTAGTGCCATGGTCTAGTTGATTGGATAGGGCTGGGTGATAGGTTGGACTGGATGATCTTGGAGGACTCTTCCAAGCTGATTCTATGTCCAGGCAATATTTGGGACATAATTTTGGACATAAGTATCATTCACCACAACAGAATCACAGAATGTTAGGGGCTGGAAGGGACCTTGAGAGATCACCTAGTCCAACTCCCCTGCCACCTATACCAGATCATACAGGAACTCATCCAGGCAGGTCTTGGGAGACACTGTCGAACGCTTTACTGAAATCCAGATAAACCACATCCACTGCACTACCATAATCTATCCACCTGGTTATGCCCTCATAAAAGGCTATCAGGTTGGTCAGACATGACTTCACCTTGGTAAAACCATGTTGACTGCTCCTACTTACCCTCTCATCCTTGATATGCCTAAGGACAGTGCTGAGGATAAGTTTCTGCATCACCTTTCCAGGGATGGAAGTGAGGCTGACCAGTCTAAAGTTACCTGGGTCCTCCTTCTTACCCTTTTTGAAGACTGGAGTGGTATTTGCCCTCTCCAGTACCCAGGCACCTCTCCTGTCTGCCATGACTTACCAAAGATGATGGAGAGTGGTCTAGCAATGACCTCTGCCAGGTGAATACAGAATTAACCAAGTTGGAAAAGACCTTCAAGGTCATTAAGTCCAACCTATCACCCAACACCATCTAATCAATTAGACCATACCACTAAGTGCCTCATGCAGTCTCTTTTAAACATTTCCAGTGATGGTGACTCCACCATCTCCCTGGGCAGCCCATTCTAATGGGCAATTACTATTTCTGTGAATAATTTCTTCCTAACATCCAGCCTAAACCTCCCTCGTGCAGCTTGAGACTGTGTCCTCACGTTCTGGTGCTGGTTGCCTAGGAGAAGAGACCAACCCCCACTGGCTTCAGGTAGTTGTAGAGAGCAATAACGTCACCCCTGAGACTTCTCTTTCTCTAGGCTAAACAACCCCAGCTCCTCAGCTGCTCCTCACAGGGTTGTGCTCCAAACCCCTCACTAGCTTTGTTGCCCTTCTCTGGACATGTTCCTGCAACTCAACATCTTTCTTAAACTGAAGGGCCCAGAACTGGACACAGTACTAAAGGTGTGGCCTAACCAGTGCTGAGTACAAGGGCAGCATGACTTCTCTGTTCATGCTGGCATGAGGGATATGTGCTGGAACGTGTCCAGAGAAGGGCCACGAAGATGATCAGAGGGCTGGAGCACCTCTCCTATGAGGACAGACTGAAGGAGTTGGGGCTGTTCAGTCTGGAGAAGAGAAGGCTCCGAGGTGACCTCATTGTGGCCTTCCAGTATCTGAAGGAGGCCAACAAGGACTAGGGGGAATGGAATGGAATGAAGCTGGAGGTGGGGAGATTTAGGCTAGATATGAGGAAGAAGTTCTTCACCATGAGAGTGGTGAAGGCCTGGAGTGGGTTGTCCAGGGAGGTGGTTGAGGCCCCATCCCTGGAGGTGTTTAAGACCAGGCTGGATGAGGCTCTGGCCAGCGTGATCTAGTGTAGGATGTCCCTGCCCATGGCAGAGGGGTTGGAACTAGATGATCCTTGTGGTCCCTTCCAACCCTGACTGATACTATGATATTATGATACTATGATATTATGATACTATGATACTGGCCAGGATGCCACTGGCCTTCTTGACCGCCTGGGCACACTGCTGGCTCATGTTCAGCCTACCATCGACCAGTACCCCCAGGTCCCTTTCCACCTGGCCACTCTCCAGCTAGTCCAACCCCAGCCTGTAGCGCTGCATGGAGTTGTTGTGGGCAGTGTGTAGCACCTGGCACTTAAATGTTTTAAATCTCATGCCCTTGGACTCTGCCCATTTGTCCAGACTGTCAAGGTCCCTCTGCAGAGCTCTTCTACCCTCTAACAGATCAACACCTGTTCCCAGCAAATTTACTGATGATGGACTCAATCTCCTTGTCCAGATCATCAATGAAGATATTGAACAGGATTGGGCCCAATACTGATCCCTGGTAACTATAGAATATGTTTCTTACAATATTAATCTTATATTGGTCTAAAATCTGCTTCTATGTTCTTGATTATTCCATTGTGTGGACATGGAAATAGAACCTGCAGCTAGAAAAGAAAGATAAGAAAAATCAGTAGCTTTTCAAGGACCACCTCCAAGTTTCTTTGGGCTGACAGATCCCTTTGAACAGGAGTTCATGCAAAGGTGACAGTAACTCCTGATAAGACTGGAATATAAAATGGAACTGTGCAAGAGGTGGAGACAATGACAAATGGTCCATAACAGATACAGAATTTTTTTTTTCAATGTGGGATTAGGAAATTTGGGATTAGGGATTAGATGTTTTTCAAAGTGATTTTAGGAAATGCAATTTGGAATGGAATCTGGCAAGGGATGATAGGAAATGGCCTGAAGTTGCACCAGGGGAAGTTTAGATGGGATATTAGGGGAAAAAAATCACTGAAAGACTGGTCAGACACTGGAATAGACTACCCAGAGAGGTTGGGGAGTCACTGTCTCTGGAGGTGTTTAAAGACTGTGTAGACATGGCACTTTGGGAAATGATTGAAGAGCCATGGTGGTGTTGGGTAAATCTTTGGACTAGATGATCTTAAATATCTTTTCCAACCAAAATGATTCTATGATTCTATAAAAGGCAACAAGAAGGATTGCTATAGCAGCAGCAAAAGGAAGACCAGACAAAATGTGGGCCAGCTGCTGAAGGGAGCAGAGGACCTTGTGACAAAGGACATATAGGGGTATTCAATACTTTCTTTTCTTTTACAATTATGATTTGCCTTCAGGAATCTCTGTTTTCAGAGGCTCATGGAAAAGTCTGGGGCAAGTGCAGACTAGTCGGGAGTCTATCCAGTAACAGAACAACAGACAAAGAACACAAACTCAAATACAGAAAACAGCACTTAAACATAGGGGTCTGGTGTTTTACAGTGTGAGTGGTCAAACTGGAACAGGCTGTCCAGGGAGGGTGTGTAGACTCTACCAGTGTAGATATTTAAATCCTCATTGAACATAGTCCCCAGAAACTTGTGTTAGCTGACCCTGATGACCTCCAGAGATCCTTTCAACCTTACTGTGACTCAATTAGAAGCTATGAGTTACTGTTACATATGCTTCTCTGTGTTCATGGATAAGGGTCACATCAGCTTTTTTCTCACAGGTAACAGTTCTTTGTGGCGAGTTGTTACCTACAATAAACCTGAGATTTGGTGTCACTTTGTGCAAAGTTCTGCACAAAATTTGTAACTTCAATTTTTCCTGCTGTGAAGAAAGTTAAGACTAAATATGAAAGTAGGTGCACACAGGACAATGTCAACACAGTGTAAATATAAGAATATTAAGAACACCCTAACAGTCACAACCACCTTCCTATTTAGTTACTATAGGCATCAAAGTAGTGGAGAAGGTTAAGGAAGCAGTTGATTGAGAAGGCTTTGTAAATGTTTGCCGTGTAGGAAATCTTCATAAATTACTATTTGTGTATATATATTTTTTAAAGCAGCATATTTAATGTTTCATTGTCTTATTCCAACAAGATGCATATATTCTTAGTTTTCAAAAAGAACAAAACACAGTTTTCAAAGGTCTGTTTGTAGCTGGAGGAGCTGTGTAAATCTTTAAAATTATATATTTGTCCTTGAGGTTTCTGTCATCATCCATAATTTAAAGCAAATAAATCTTAGATTTAGGAACATTCACTCTGCACTCACCATTAGCTTGATACAGATGTAAAATACAATGCACCTTAGGATGTTAAGAATGAAGCTTGGATCTTGATGATATGATGAAATACAACAGTGCTTACAAGAATGTGGAAGGATCACTAGATGTATCAGGTGTAGCACCACAGCCTTAGACTCTCTTCTGCTTGCTGGCAACTGTCATCTTCAGCAGAATGTTCAATGTAGAGTAAAATTTAATTATATGTGCATTGTGCCGGGGTTTTCCGCCTTCATTCTGAAGATGGGATGACTTGACAACATCTCTGTCCACTCAAGGTGAAATTTATTGTGTGCTAAACTTCACTATTGTATATCAACTTCATGGTATTAAAAGCAGTCAGGTAAAATGCTACTAAAGAAAGCACCTAATGATTTGAGTTTACAAATATCAGCCTTTAGTTCTTGAATCTGTACCAGAAATACAATTTTGTAGGGAAGTCAAGAGTTATCTAAGCAACTGAATCTTTGTACTGTGATTAAAAGGCTGCTGCCTTAAATAATTTGCCCTTACTTATTTTTTTTTAATTAGAGCAGCAAATGACCCTATTAGGACACCAATGCATTTAATTAGAGTTTTCTATCTTTTATTTGTTTTCCATTGAACATTTAAATCAAAGGCAGAAGAGCAGAACTCAGGACTGCAATGTATTGCTTAAATCTACTTGGAAGTAAAATCTTCTATCTCAGCAAGAATTAGGAGATTCTTCCAGGATAAAATACTCAGGTACAATTCTTGAGACTGAGGATCTGATTAATATTTAATGTATTGTTTTTTTCAGAAGGTCTTTGGATATATCAAAACCCATTGAATCTAAGGGACCCAGATATTTTTGGAAGAAAAATTGTAAAAAGAAGGGGGGGGAAGGGCAGAATAAATATTTATTTTAAAAACTAAGTCTGATTTTCTGACCAGAAGGGAAGCTTAGGTCTATGCAAATCCAAAATGGCTGTAATTCAGAAAGGCTTCCTTAGAAAACATGGTTATTAATAGCTAGTTTCCTTCCATCATTATCCTTTTTTGTTTGTTTGTTTTATGTTTATGAATAATGGATGATGATACTGTCCACACAGGAAGGACTCCGTGTATCAGGCTATATATGAAAGTGTTACAACCATCCTGCATTCTTTACCAGATTACTCCTTCAGACTGATCAGATCATACTTTTTGTACTGCTGATACTCATTGCCCTTTTCCTCCACAGCTTTCAGAAGCCATGGTGTTTCTCATGAATTATTCTGTGCTGCAGTCTATTGCTCATTTGCTTCTTGTATAGGGTCTTGAAATGGGATAGAAACTACTCACCAAAGACACAGCTGAAGTCTGGTACTTAGGAGGGGCACGCATGTAAAGGAGTACCAATGAAATGCTTTGAGAAAGGGGATTGCCTAGCACATACAGTGTCATGCTCCTAAAGTGATGCAAATACTCCACACAATTTGATTAAGAGAGTGGAACACCTCCTTATGAGATAAGACTGAGGGAGATGGGTCTTCTTAGCTTGGAGAAGAGGAATCTAGGGGATGACCTCATTAATGTAAAGGGTGAGTGCCAAGAGGATAGAGTCAGGCTCTTCTTGGTGATGCCCAATGACAGAACAAGGGGTAAGGGGTGGAAATTGAGGCAGAGGAAGTTCCATGTAAACATGAGGAAAAGTTTTTCACTGTGAGGGTGATGGAACACTGGAACAGGCTTCCTGGGGGGTTGTGGAGTCTCCTTCTCTGAGATATTCCAAAACCCACCTGGATGCATTCCAGTGCGATCTGCTCTAGGTGATCCTGCTCTGACAGGGCGATTGGACTAGATGATCTTTCAAGGTCCCTTAAAAGCTTGTTGGGTTTTTTTATATATATTTATATATATTTGATTTATTATTGTTTTAGTTTTAGTTTTCATTTCCAATCCATATGTCTCTTTCCCTTATTCTCTTTTGTTTCTGCTTTGGGAAGTGAGAGGGGCTAGTAGAGAGCACCTGTCATATATCTAGTGTCTAGCCCAGCCCGGACTTTTGATAGTCTATTATGGCTTTGGTGATGGTCAGCTCTCTTAAGCAGTGATCAAGAACAGTTCATGGATCAGTGTGGACTGTGATCCACTTCAGGTCACTTTGGATTTGGGAGTTCTATGCTGCGAATATAAGAATGTTTATCTGGTTCTGTGCAAGCTGTGTTGGAACAGTTGGCCTCCACATCAGAGTATGGCACCTAGTCCTTTTGTATATTTGTGCATATACAGTCATTAATATCAACCTGGATCTGTTCTGAAGCAGGACTGTGAGATGTGAGCTGGAGGACTGCCAGTACTGCAGTAATTAAGCATGGATTCTCATAAATCCTGCTGAGCGCAAACTCTACTGCAGAATGAATTTACTCCTGCACAAAAAGTGTTAAATACTGTAATGTCAAGGTTGCAAATGAATCATAGAATCATAGAATCATAGAATCATAGAATCATAGAATCAGTCAGGGTTGGAAGGGACCACAAGGATCATCTAGTTCCAACCCCCTGCCATGGGCAGGGACACCCTACACTAGATCATTCTGGCCAGAGCCTCATCCAGCCTGGTCTTAAACACCTCCAGGGATGGAGCCTCAACCACCTCCCTGGATAACCCATTCCAGGCCTTCACCACTCTCATGGTGAAGAACTTCTTCCTCACATCTAGCCTGAATCTCCCTATCTCCAGCTTCATTCCGTTCCCCCTAGTCCTATCACTACCTGAGATCCTGAGAAGCCCTCCCCAGCCTTCCTGTAGGCCCCCTTCAGATACTGGAAGGCCAAAATGAGGTCACCTCGGAGCCTTCTCTTCTCCAGACTGAACAGTCCCAACTCCTTCAGTCTGTCCTCATTGAGAGGTGCTCCAGCCCTCTGATCATCCTCGTGGCCCTTCTCTGGACATATTCCAGAACATCCACATCCCTCCTGTAATAGGGGCTCCAGAACTGGACGCAGTACTCCAGGTGGGGTCTCACCAGAGCTGAGTAGAGGGGGAGAAGCACCTCCCTTGACCTGCTGGTCACACTTCTCCTGATGCAGCCCAGGATCTGATTGGCTTTCCGGGCTGCAAGTGCACATTGAGAGCTCATGTTGAGCTTCATCCACCAGCACCCCAAGTCTCTCTCCTCAGGGCTGCTTTCCAGCCAGTCACTGCTCAGCCTGTATTTGTGCCTGGGATTGCCTCGACCCAGATGCAGGACCCTGCACTTGGTCTTGTTGAAGCTCATGAGGTTGGCTTGTGCCCACCTCTCCAGCCTGTCCAGGTCCCTCTGGATGCCATCCCTTCCCTCCAGCGTGTCCACTGCACCACATAGCTTGGTGTCATCAGCAAACTTGCTGAGGGTGCACTCGATGCCACTGTCCATGTCACCCACAAAGATG
Source organism: Picus viridis (assembly GCA_033816785.1). Taxonomy (NCBI): domain Eukaryota; kingdom Metazoa; phylum Chordata; class Aves; order Piciformes; family Picidae; genus Picus; species Picus viridis. The sequence continues at coordinate 18,669 of JAWKAJ010000076.1, read as the reverse complement.
TTGAACAAGACAGGTCCCAGGACTGATCCCTGAGGGACTCCGCTTGTCACTGGCCTCCACTGGGACATGGACCCATTGACAGCCACTCTTTGGGTGCGGCCATCAAGCCAATTCTTTATCCATCTAGTGGTCCATCCATCAAACCCATGTGTCGCCAGCTTGGAGACCAGGAGGTGGTGCGGGACAGTGTCGCTCAAGTCCAGGTAAAGGACATCAGTTGCTCGCCCCTCATCTATTAATGCTGTCACTTGATCATAGAAGGCCACCAGGTTTGTCAGGCAGGATTTGCCCTTGGCAAAGCCATGCTGACTATTCCCAATCACCTCTTCACTGTTCTTCTGAGTCATTAGTGCCTCCAGTAGGATCTGCTCCATGATCTTTCTGGGCACAGAGGTGAGACTGACTGGCCTGTAGCTCCCCAGTTCCTCCTTCTTGCCCTTTTTGAAAATGGGAGTAATGTTTCCCCTTTTCCAGTCTGTGGGGACTTCCCCAGTCTGCCATGACTTCTGGAATATAATAGAGAGTGGCTTGGCAACCTCATCTGCCAGTTCTCTCAGCACCCGTGGGTGTATCCCGTCGGGTCCCATGGACTTGAACACTTTCAGGTTCTTCAGGTGATCACGAACCTGTGCTTCACTTATGATGGGCAGTTCTTCCTCCCGTCCCTGGCATCGTCTGCCATGACACCAGGAGTGTGGCTGAGGCCCTTACAGTGAAGACTGAGGTAAAGAAGTGATTGAGTACCTCAGCCTTTTCCACATCACTAGTGATTAATTCACCACTTTCCTTTCTGAGGGGGCCCACACCTTCCCTAGTCTTCTTCTTGGCATTAATATACCTATAGAAATTCTTAGTGTTCCCTTTAACCTCCCTGGCTAGATTCAGTTCAAACTCTGCTTTGGCTTTCCTGACCAGGCCTCTTGCTGCTCGGGCAGCTTCCTTATATACCCCTGTTCTATCTGTCCTTCCCTCCACTTCCTGTAGAGTTTCTTTTTAAGTGATAGTGTGTCCAGCAGCTCCTTGTTCATCCAGGCAGGCCTCCTAGCATTCCTTCCTGCTTTTCTCCTTGTAGGTATACATAGCTCCTGGACACAGAGGAGGTGGTCCTTGAATACTGACCAGCTGTCCTGGGTCCCTCTTCCTCCAGGGCTTCATCTCATGACACTTTGGCTAGCAGATCCCTGCAGCGATCGAAGTCTGCACGCCTAAAGTCTAGGGTCATAAGCTTAGAATATGTCCTCCTGATTGCCCTGAGGATATTAAATTCAACTGCTTCATGGTCACTGCAGCCAAGGCCGTCTCTGAGCCTCACATTTGTTACCAGCCCTTCCCTGTTGGTGAGAACAAGGTCCAGCGTAGCACCTTTTCTTGCTGGTTCCTCTACCATTTGGAGGAGGAAGTTGTCTTCTATGCAGTCCAGGAACATCCTGGATTGCTGGTGCCTTGCTGTGTTGTCCCTCCAACAGATGTCAGGGTGGTTGAAATCCCCATGAGGACCAGGGCTTGTGACCTGGAAGCCGCTTATTTGCCTGTGCAGAGCCTCATCTGCTTGGTTCTGCTGGTCAGGTGACCTGTAGGAGACCCCACAGTAATATCTCCTTCCCCTGTCTGGCCTTTAATTCTACCCCATAAACTCTCAACCAACTCATCATGCCTCCCCCAGGTGGAGTTCTGCTGATTCCAGCTGGTTGTTGACATAGAGGGCAACATCTCCTCCTCTCCTTCCCTGCCTATCCTTCCTAAAAAGCTTATACCCGTCTATCCCTACGTTCCAGTCATGGGAATCATCCCACCAAGTCTCGGTGATGCCCACTATGTCATGGCGTCCCAGCATCACGGTGGCCCTTAACTCATCTTGTTTGTTGCCCAAGCTGCATGCTGGGGACGCCATGACATCTTTCCTGCAGTGGGGACATCACCGAAACTTCTGAGGTTGATGAGACTAGAATCAAACATTTATTTTGTGCAGGCCTGATGTGCTGGAAATGTGCACACCAGTAGGAATGATAGACGGGTATGAGCTTTTTAGGAAGGATAGGCAGGGAAGGGGAGAGGAGGAGGTGTTGCCCTGAGGCTATGTCAACAACCAGCTGGAATCAGCAGAACTTGGGCAACACCTGGGGAGGCATGATGAGTTGGTTGAGAGTTTATGGGTTAGAATTAAAGGCAAGACAGGGGAAGGAGATATTACTGTGGGGGTCTCCTACAGGTCACCTGACCAGCAGAACCAAGCAGATGAGGCTCTGCACAGGCAAATAGAAGCGGCTTCCAGGTCACAAGCCCTGGTCCTCATGGGGATTTCAACCACCCTGACATCTGTTGGAGGGACAACACAGCAAGGCACCAGCAATCCAGGATGTTCCTGGACTGCATAGAAGACAACTTCCTCCTCCAAATGGTAGAGGAACCAGCAAGAAAAGGTGCTACGCTGGACCTTGTTCTCACCAACAGGGAAGGGCTGGTAACAAATGTGAGGCTCAGAGACGGCCTTGGCTGCAGTGACCATGAAGCAGTTGAATTTAATATCCTCAGGGCAATCAGGAGGACATATTCTAAGCTTATGACCCTAGACTTTAGGCGTGCAGACTTCGATCGCTGCAGGGATCTGCTAGCCAAAGTGTCATGAGATGAAGCCCTGGAGGGAAGAGGGACCCAGGACAGCTGGTCAGTATTCAAGGACCACCTCCTCTGTGTCCAGGAGCTATGTATACCTACAAGGAGAAAAGCAGGAAGGAATGCTAGGAGGCCTGCCTGGATGAACAAGGAGCTGCTGGACACACTATCACTTAAAAAGAAACTCTACAGGAAGTGGAGGGAAGGACAGATAGAACAGGGGGTATATAAGGAAGCTGCCCGAGCAGCAAGAGGCCTGGTCAGGAAAGCCAAAGCAGAGTTTGAACTGAATCTAGCCAGGGGGTTAAAGGGAACACTAAGAATTTCTATAGGTATATTAATGCCAAGAAGAAGACTAGGGAAGGTGTGGGCCCCCTCAGAAAGGAAAGTGGTGAATTAATCACTAGTGATGTGGAAAAGGCTGAGGTACTCAATCACTTCTTTACCTCAGTCTTCACTGTAAGGGCCTCCAGCCACACTCCTGGTGTCATGGCAGACGATGCCAGGGACGGGGAGGAAGAACTGCCCATCATAAGTGAAGCACAGGTTCGTGATCACCTGAAGAACCTGAAAGTGTTCAAGTCCATGGGACCCGACGGGATACACCCACGGGTGCTGAGAGAACTGGCAGATGAGGTTGCCAAGCCACTCTCTATTATATTCCAGAAGTCATGGCAGACTGGGGAAGTCCCCACAGACTGGAAAAGGGGAAACATTACTCCCATTTTCAAAAAGGGCAAGAAGGAGGAACTGGGGAGCTACAGGCCAGTCAGTCTCACCTCTGTGCCCAGAAAGATCATGGAGCAGATCCTACTGGAGGCACTAATGACTCAGAAGAACAGTGAAGAGGTGATTGGGAATAGTCAGCATGGCTTTGCCAAGGGCAAATCCTGCCTGACAAACCTGGTGGCCTTCTATGATCAAGTGACAGCATTAATAGATGAGGGGCGAGCAACTGATGTCCTTTACCTGGACTTGAGCAAAGCCTTCGACACTGTCCCGCACCACCTCCTGGTCTCCAAGCTGGCGACACATGGGTTTGATGGATGGACCACTAGATGGATAAAGAATTGGCTTGATGGCCGCACCCAAAGAGTGGCTGTCAATGGGTCCATGTCCCAGTGGAGGCCAGTGACAAGCGGAGTCCCTCAGGGATCAGTCCTGGGACCTGTCTTGTTCAACATCTTTGTGGGTGACATGGACAGTGGCATCGAGTGCACCCTCAGCAAGTTTGCTGATGACACCAAGCTATGTGGTGCAGTGGACACGCTGGAGGGAAGGGATGGCATCCAGAGGGACCTGGACAGGCTGGAGAGGTGGGCACAAGCCAACCTCATGAGCTTCAACAAGACCAAGTGCAGGGTCCTGCATCTGGGTCGAGGCAATCCCAGGCACAAATACAGGCTGAGCAGTGACTGGCTGGAAAGCAGCCCTGAGGAGAGAGACTTGGGGGTGCTGGTGGATGAGAAGCTCAACATGAGCTCTCAATGTGCACTTGCAGCCCGGAAAGCCAATCAGATCCTGGGCTGCATCAGGAGAAGTGTGACCAGCAGGTCAAGGGAGGTGCTTCTCCCCCTCTACTCAGCTCTGGTGAGACCCCACCTGGAGTACTGCGTCCAGTTCTGGAGCCCCTATTACAGGAGGGATGTGGATGTTCTGGAATATGTCCAGAGAAGGGCCACGAGGATGATCAGAGGGCTGGAGCACCTCTCCAATGAGGACAGACTGAAGGAGTTGGGACTGTTCAGTCTGGAGAAGAGAAGGCTCCGAGGTGACCTCATTTTGGCCTTCCAGTATCTGAAGGGGGCCTACAGGAAGGCTGGGGAGGGGCTTCTCAGGATCTCAGGTAGTGATAGGACTAGGGGGAACGGAATGAAGCTGGAGATAGGGAGATTCAGGCTAGATGTGAGGAAGAAGTTCTTCACCATGAGAGTGGTGAAGGCCTGGAATGGGTTATCCAGGGAGGTGGTTGAGGCTCCATCCCTGGAGGTGTTTAAGACCAGGCTGGATGAGGCTCTGGCCAGAATGATCTAGTGTAGGGTGTCCCTGCCCATGGCAGGGGGGTTGGAACTAGATGATCCTTGTGGTCCCTTCCAACCCTGACTGATTCTATGATTCTATGATTCTATGATTCTATGATTCTATGATTCATTTGCAACCTTGACATTACAGTATTTAACACTTTTTGTGCAGGAGTAAATTCATTCTGCAGTAGAGTTTGCGCTCAGCAGGATTTATGAGAATCCATGCTTAATTACTGCAGTACTGGCAGTCCTCCAGCTCACATCTCACAGTCCTGCTTCAGAACAGATCCAGGTTGATATTAATGACTGTATATGCACAAATATACAAAAGGACTAGGTGCCATACTCTGATGTGGAGGCCAACTGTTCCAACACAGCTTGCACAGAACCAGATAAACATTCTTATATTCGCAGCATAGAACTCCCAAATCCAAAGTGACCTGAAGTGGATCACAGTCCACACTGATCCATGAACTGTTCTTGATCACTGCTTAAGAGAGCTGACCATCACCAAAGCCATAATAGACTATCAAAAGTCCGGGCTGGGCTAGACACTAGATATATGACAGGTGCTCTCTACTAGCCCCTCTCACTTCCCAAAGCAGAAACAAAAGAGAATAAGGGAAAGAGACATATGGATTGGAAATGAAAACTAAAACTAAAACAATAATAAATCAAATATATATAAATATATATAAAAAAACCCAACAAGCTTTTAAGGGACCTTGAAAGATCATCTAGTCCAATCGCCCTGTCAGAGCAGGATCACCTAGAGCAGATCGCACTGGAATGCATCCAGGTGGGTTTTGAATATCTCCAGAGAAGGAGACTCCACAACCCCCCAGGAAGCCTGTTCCAGTGTTCCATCACCCTCACAGTGAAAAACTTTTCCTCATGTTTACATGGAACTTCCTCTGCCTCAATTTCCACCCCTTACCCCTTGTTCTGTCATTGGGCATCACCAAGAAGAGCCTGACTCTATCCTCTTGGCACTCACCCTTTACATTAATGAGGTCATCCCCTAGATTCCTCTTCTCCAAGCTAAGAAGACCCATCTCCCTCAGTCTTATCTCATAAGGGAGGTGTTCCACTCTCTTAATCAAATTGTGTGGAGTATTTGCATCACTTTAGGAGCATGACACTGTATGTGCTAGGCAATCCCCTTTCTCAAAGCATTTCATTGGTACTCCTTTACATGCGTGCCCCTCCTAAGTACCAGACTTCAGCTGTGTCTTTGGTGAGTAGTTTCTATCCCATTTCAAGACCCTATACAAGAAGCAAATGAGCAATAGACTGCAGCACAGAATAATTCATGAGAAACACCATGGCTTCTGAAAGCTGTGGAGGAAAAGGGCAATGAGTATCAGCAGTACAAAAAGTATGATCTGATCAGTCTGAAGGGAGTAATCTGGTAAAGAATGCAGGATGGTTGTAACACTTTCATATATAGCCTGATACACGGAGTCCTTCCTGTGTGGACAGTATCATCATCCATTATTCATAAACATAAAACAAACAAACAAAAAGGATAATGATGGAAGGAAACTAGCTATTAATAACCATGTTTTCTAAGGAAGCCTTTCTGAATTACAGCCATTTTGGGATTTGCATAGACCTAAGCTTCCCTTCTGGTCAGAAAATCAGACTTAGTTTTAAAATAAATATTTATTCTGCCCTTCCCCCCCCCTTTTTTTACAATTTTTCTTCCAAAAATATCTGGGTCCCTTAGATTCAATGGGTTTTGATATATCCAAAGACCTTCTGAAAAAAACAATACATTAAATATTAATCAGATCCTCAGTCTCAAGAATTGTACCTGAGTATTTTATCCTGGAAGAATCTCCTAATTCTTGCTGAGATAGAAGATTTTACTTCCAAGTAGATTTAAGCAATACATTGCAGTCCTGAGTTCTGCTCTTCTGCCTTTGATTTAAATGTTCAATGGAAAACAAATAAAAGATAGAAAACTCTAATTAAATGCATTGGTGTCCTAATAGGGTCATTTGCTGCTCTAATTAAAAAAATAAGTAAGGGCAAATTATTTAAGGCAGCAGCCCCTTTTAATCACAGTACAAAGATTCAGTTGCTTAGATAACTCTTGACTTCCCTACAAAATTGTATTTCTGGTACAGATTCAAGAACTAAAGGCTGATATTTGTAAACTCAAATCATTAGGTGCTTTCTTTAGTAGCATTTTACCTGACTGCTTTTAATACCATGAAGTTGATATACAATAGTGAAGTTTAGCACACAATAAATTTCACCTTGAGTGGACAGAGATGTTGTCAAGTCATCCCATCTTCAGAATGAAGGCGGAAAACCCCGGCACAATGCACATATAATTAAATTTTACTCTACATTGAACATTCTGCTGAAGATGACAGTTGCCAGCAAGCAGAAGAGAGTCTAAGGCTGTGGTGCTACACCTGATACATCTAGTGATCCTTCCACATTCTTGTAAGCACTGTTGTATTTCATCATATCATCAAAGATCCAAGCTTCATTCTTAACATCCTAAGGTGCATTGTATTTTACATCTGTATCAAGCTAATGGTGAGTGCAGAGTGAATGTTCCTAAATCTAAGATTTATTTGCTTTAAATTATGGATGATGACAGAAACCTCAAGGACAAATATATAATTTTAAAGATTTACACAGCTCCTCCAGCTACAAACAGACCTTTGAAAACTGTGTTTTGTTCTTTTTGAAAACTAAGAATATATGCATCTTGTTGGAATAAGACAATGAAACATTAAATATGCTGCTTTAAAAAATATATATACACAAATAGTAATTTATGAAGATTTCCTACACGGCAAACATTTACAAAGCCTTCTCAATCAACTGCTTCCTTAACCTTCTCCACTACTTTGATGCCTATAGTAACTAAATAGGAAGGTGGTTGTGACTGTTAGGGTGTTCTTAATATTCTTATATTTACACTGTGTTGACATTGTCCTGTGTGCACCTACTTTCATATTTAGTCTTAACTTTCTTCACAGCAGGAAAAATTGAAGTTACAAATTTTGTGCAGAACTTTGCACAAAGTGACACCAAATCTCAGGTTTATTGTAGGTAACAACTCGCCACAAAGAACTGTTACCTGTGAGAAAAAAAGCTGATGTGACCCTTATCCATGAACACAGAGAAGCATATGTAACAGTAACTCATAGCTTCTAATTGAGTCACAGTAAGGTTGAAAGGATCTCTGGAGGTCATCAGGGTCAGCTAACACAAGTTTCTGGGGACTATGTTCAATGAGGATTTAAATATCTACACTGGTAGAGTCTACACACCCTCCCTGGACAGCCTGTTCCAGTTTGACCACTCACACTGTAAAACACCAGACCCCTATGTTTAAGTGCTGTTTTCTGTATTTGAGTTTGTGTTCTTTGTCTGTTGTTCTGTTACTGGATAGACTCCCGACTAGTCTGCACTTGCCCCAGACTTTTCCATGAGCCTCTGAAAACAGAGATTCCTGAAGGCAAATCATAATTGTAAAAGAAAAGAAAGTATTGAATACCCCTATATGTCCTTTGTCACAAGGTCCTCTGCTCCCTTCAGCAGCTGGCCCACATTTTGTCTGGTCTTCCTTTTGCTGCTGCTATAGCAATCCTTCTTGTTGCCTTTTATAGAATCATAGAATCATTTTGGTTGGAAAAGATATTTAAGATCATCTAGTCCAAAGATTTACCCAACACCACCATGGCTCTTCAATCATTTCCCAAAGTGCCATGTCTACACAGTCTTTAAACACCTCCAGAGACAGTGACTCCCCAACCTCTCTGGGTAGTCTATTCCAGTGTCTGACCAGTCTTTCAGTGATTTTTTTTCCCCTAATATCCCATCTAAACTTCCCCTGGTGCAACTTCAGGCCATTTCCTATCATCCCTTGCCAGATTCCATTCCAAATTGCATTTCCTAAAATCACTTTGAAAAACATCTAATCCCTAATCCCAAATTTCCTAATCCCACATTGAAAAAAAATTCTGTATCTGTTATGGACCATTTGTCATTGTCTCCACCTCTTGCACAGTTCCATTTTATATTCCAGTCTTATCAGGAGTTACTGTCACCTTTGCATGAACTCCTGTTCAAAGGGATCTGTCAGCCCAAAGAAACTTGGAGGTGGTCCTTGAAAAGCTACTGATTTTTCTTATCTTTCTTTTCTAGCTGCAGGTTCTATTTCCATGTCCACACAATGGAATAATCAAGAACATAGAAGCAGATTTTAGACCAATATAAGATTAATATTGTAAGAAACATATTCTATAGTTACCAGGGATCAGTATTGGGCCCAATCCTGTTCAATATCTTCATTGATGATCTGGACAAGGAGATTGAGTCCATCATCAGTAAATTTGCTGGGAACAGGTGTTGATCTGTTAGAGGGTAGAAGAGCTCTGCAGAGGGACCTTGACAGTCTGGACAAATGGGCAGAGTCCAAGGGCATGAGATTTAAAACATTTAAGTGCCAGGTGCTACACACTGCCCACAACAACTCCATGCAGCGCTACAGGCTGGGGTTGGACTAGCTGGAGAGTGGCCAGGTGGAAAGGGACCTGGGGGTACTGGTCGATGGTAGGCTGAACATGAGCCAGCAGTGTGCCCAGGCGGTCAAGAAGGCCAGTGGCATCCTGGCCAGTATCATAGTATCATAATATCATAGTATCATAATATCATAGTATCAGTCAGGGTTGGAAGGGACCACAAGGATCATCTAGTTCCAACCCCTCTGCCATGGGCAGGGACATCCTACACTAGATCACGCTGGCCAGAGCCTCATCCAGCCTGGTCTTAAACACCTCCAGGGATGGGGCCTCAACCACCTCCCTGGACAACCCACTCCAGGCCTTCACCACTCTCATGGTGAAGAACTTCTTCCTCATATCTAGCCTAAATCTCCCCACCTCCAGCTTCATTCCATTCCATTCCCCCTAGTCCTTGTTGGCCTCCTTCAGATACTGGAAGGCCACAATGAGGTCACCTCGGAGCCTTCTCTTCTCCAGACTGAACAGCCCCAACTCCTTCAGTCTGTCCTCATAGGAGAGGTGCTCCAGCCCTCTGATCATCTTCGTGGCCCTTCTCTGGACACGTTCCAGCACATATCCCTCATGCCAGCATGAACAGAGAAGTCATGCTGCCCTTGTACTCAGCACTGGTTAGGCCACACCTTTAGTACTGTGTCCAGTTCTGGGCCCTTCAGTTTAAGAAAGATGTTGAGTTGCAGGAACATGTCCAGAGAAGGGCAACAAAGCTAGTGAGGGGTTTGGAGCACAACCCTGTGAGGAGCAGCTGAGGGAGCTGGGGTTGTTTAGCCTAGAGAAGAGAAGTCTCAGGGGTGACGTTATTGCTCTCTACAACTACCTGAAGCCAGTGGGGGTTGGTCTCTTCTCCTAGGCAACCAGCACCAGAACGTGAGGACACAGTCTCAAGCTGCACGAGGGAGGTTTAGGCTGGATGTTAGGAAGAAATTATTCACAGAAATAGTAATTGCCCATTAGAATGGGCTGCCCAGGGAGATGGTGGAGTCACCATCACTGGAAATGTTTAAAAAGAGACTGCATGAGGCACTTAGTGGTATGGTCTAATTGATTAGATGGTGTTGGGTGATAGGTTGGACTTAATGACCTTGAAGGTCTTTTCCAACTTGGTTAATTCTGTATTCACCTGGCAGAGGTCATTGCTAGACCACTCTCCATCATCTTTGGTAAGTCATGGCAGACAGGAGAGGTGCCTGGGTACTGGAGAGGGCAAATACCACTCCAGTCTTCAAAAAGGGTAAGAAGGAGGACCCAGGTAACTTTAGACTGGTCAGCCTCACTTCCATCCCTGGAAAGGTGATGCAGAAACTTATCCTCAGCACTGTCCTTAGGCATATCAAGGATGAGAGGGTAAGTAGGAGCAGTCAACATGGTTTTACCAAGGTGAAGTCATGTCTGACCAACCTGATAGCCTTTTATGAGGGCATAACCAGGTGGATAGATTATGGTAGTGCAGTGGATGTGGTTTATCTGGATTTCAGTAAAGCGTTCGACAGTGTCTCCCAAGACCTGCCTGGATGAGTTCCTGTATGATCTGGTATAGGTGGCAGGGGAGTTGGACTAGGTGATCTCTCAAGGTCCCTTCCAGCCCCTAACATTCTGTGATTCTGTTGTGGTGAATGATACTTATGTCCAAAATTATGTCCCAAATATTGCCTGGACATAGAATCAGCTTGGAAGAGTCCTCCAAGATCATCCAGTCCAACCTATCACCCAGCCCTATCCAATCAACTAGACCATGGCACTAAGGGCCTCATCCAATCTTTTCTTAAACACCTCCAGGGACGGCAACTCCAATGCTCCCTGTACATGACCCTACGTGTTTGGCTCAAGAGCCCTCTTCCCCCTCCCTGCTGGAGTGGGGGCAGATTTTGGCACCATGTTGATGAAGGGGCAAGGTGCCACTGAGTCCAGGTGAGCACCGTGCCCGTGCGTGTTTTCTACCTCTGTGGTAAACAAAGTTCACACAATATGCTTGTGCTTGCCTCATTCATGGCATGTGCTTATACTATATTTTGCAAAACATCACTTCATTGTTTAATTCAATTTACAAACGATGCTCATTGGACCAGTATTCATTGTGGCAAATGTTAAATAGGGGTTGTTTTGGTAAATATGTACCCCGTGCCTGTGCCCATGTTTGCTTCGCTCACTGCTTTGCCAAAGGGTCTGCTTTGCCCAGGACTTGAACCAGCCTTCCTGAGGGCTTCACCGTGGACTGCCACTGTTACCTGCCTACGGGGAATGCTGCACTGCATGCCAGCCCCATGGACCATACACTGTGTCTCACAGATGGAGCCAACCGTTGCCTGAGCCATCACTGAGTGATGGAACCGTGGTATCCCATGTGCACCACCAGTCCTGGATCACTACAACCCCCGGAATGGGGACATTGCTTTGCCCAGACCAGCAGCCATCCCAGACCACTACAGATGCCCAGAGTAGAGACATCACTTTGTCTGGACCAGCAGCTGTCCTGAACCACTACAGGCCCCCCCGGAGTGGGGACTTCACTCCATCCAACCGGCAACCACCCCAGCTGAACCCCGTGAGCCATGGAGGGAGTCACCCTCCCCACACTAAGAAGATGTTTTGCCGTGCCCTGCGAACCTTAGCAACAAGGTGTGGTGGAGTAGGAAGGTTCCCCCCACACACACAAAAGAATCCACAACTAACTCAGCTGGAGAAGCAGATGAAAGCTATATTTACAAGCAGAAAATGGAATGCAATGAATATGTACAAAAACATACAATATTTACAATATATACAGTAATATACAGCAATGTATGTAATACAGGAGACCTTTCCCCAACTCCCCTGTGGCCAGGGGGTTCGGCCTGTCTCTCCCTTCTCCCTCCCTACCTCCCCTTTTTCCCAAAAGGGTTAGAGAGAGAAAGAAAGAAAGGAAATTAAAAGGGTGAAAATTTGTTAAGCTCAAAAGCGAATGCGGGAGTTATTTTTTTTCTTATCTGGTTAGCAAGATCGTCCCTGTGTAGCAAGCTGTTGCTTCAGAGAGAAAAGCAGTCCAGCTCACAGTACAGGGAGAAGAAAAAGAAGAAGAAGAACTGTCCCCCAGACTGAATAGTCTAAGCTAGAACTTACAGCTGGATTCTACCAATGAAATTGATTTAGCATATCTTTGTTTTCATTCAAATATCAAAAACATTCAGCCAGAGTGTTCAGAAAGTGTCCTTCTCTTAAAGGCACAGCCTAAACCGGTCACACAAGGTTTTTCCCCCAGGTCAACACATGCCACGGACTAAGCTGCAAAAGCCTCCGAAGTTTTCCCGGAAGGCTCCAGGACCCTTTACTCTGGGAGAAGCAGCACCCACGTGGCACAGCACCACATGGTTGGCACCTATTTTGGATTTCCTTATTATCACAGTATCACAGTATCACAGTATAACCAAGGTTGGAAGAGACCCCAAGGATCGTCAAGTCCAACCCGTCCCAACAGACCTCACAACTAGACCACGGCACCAAGTGCCATGTCCAGTCTCCTCTTGAACACCTCCAGGGACGGCGACTCCACCACCTCCCGGGCAGCCCATTCCAATGACGAATGACTCGCTCAGTGAAGAACTTCCTCCTCACCTCGAGTCTAAACCTCCCCTGGCACAGCTTGAGACTGTGTCCCCTTGTTCTGGTGCTGGTTGCCTGGGAGATCTGTGCCACAATTTCTGGACTATAAACATAGTATCAAGGAAAGATTCCACAGAGTTCTTAGTTTGTGAGTAAGCCAAGTATTTCTGGATAAAGTTTCCGTTAAGGTTTGTGCCAAACTGTTTTGTAGGCTTGCCAGTCACCGACAAGCCCCTCCCCCTCCCCCGCCCTGTCTTTTAATACATCAAAATACAAAGAGTAAATTGGTAAAAACAAACACTGGAAAGTTTGTAAGGTTCTACAACTTACTGACTGTTTTGCTCTTGCTTTCATGCCTGCTATGTGTTTTTATTCATGTGCTTTATGACAAGTAAAGCGGACCCTACACAAGCTGGTTGGCAATTAGAATTTGGGGATATCAGAGACAGAGAAAGTAATGTAACTTTTCACCACTATTAGTAACCAGTGGGAAAAAGACAGAATTCTGTCTCAGTTAACTCTGTTCTTTGGTATTGCAGATCTAGTGGAAAGATGGTTTGTTGGAGGCCACCAAGAAGTTACTATGAACAGAGGAAGAAGGGAAGATCAAAGGGAAATGTTAGGACTTGGTGATCTTCTCTTGATCTGTGGGAAGAAGCAGCTTTTGCAAGAAAACCTTGCATGAGACATGCCTTAAGCAACTTCAAAACCCTAGGCAACCGGCATGTTTGAGAAGTAGAACCTGACACAAAATTATCTTCTCAGTTTCCACAGCTGCCTCAACAAAATATTTGGCTATCTATACCCCCCTCAATAGGGGTAGATTATTATATTATTATATATAGGTCATAATAATATTTAATATGTTTATAAAGATTTGGAATGTCATATTTTAGAATAATTCCAAGTGCTTGAATATGAGAAACTATCTAGAAATATTTTTATTATTATTTTGATAGTTATTCAAATCACATGATTTCATATACCCCAAAAAGTATACTTTGCCTCTTTAGATCATAATAGATAGACAAAAAAAGGGCCAAGAGAGATAATAAAAGCCAGATGACCAGAAAGTTGGCGCGTTCACATTCTTTTAGCCAGTTAGGAGTACTGATTGATGCTTGCAGCCCAGAAGGCCAACTCTACCCAGGGCTGCACCAAAAGAAGTATGACTAGCAGGATGAGGAGATGATTCTTCCCCTTCCACATTGCTCTTGTGAGATCCCACCTGCAGCACCTCATAAAGTTATGGTGTCCTCAGCACTAGAAGGGCATCAAACTGTTGGAGTGGGTCCAGAAAAGGGCCATGAAGATTATTGAGGACTGGAGAACCTTCCCTATGGGGACAGGCTGTGAGTGGGGCTGTTCAGCCTGGAGAAGAAGAGGTTCTGGGAAGTGGTCCTCAGTATCTGAAGGGGGCCTACAAGAAAGCTGAGGTGGGACTTTTTGCAAGGGCTTGTAGGGTAGGACAGAAGGAATGGATTGAAGCTGAAAGAGTGTAGATTTAGACTGGATATTAGGAAAAAATTCTTTACGGTGAGGGTGGTAAGACACAGGAACAGGCTGCCCAGAGATGTTGTGGATACCCCTTCCCTGGAGATATTCAAGGCCAGGTTAGACAGGACCTTTGGCAGCCTAGTCTAGTGGAAGGTGTCCTTCCCCCATAGTGGTGGAGTTGGAACTAGGTGATCTTTAAGGTCACTTCCAAACCAAACCATTGTATGATTCCATGATGCTATGATCACAGATATCCACCTTTTTCCCTTTCACACAGTAGCATAACTATTAAACATGAGAAAATAGTGAGGAAAACTCTCCCAGATAAAAGTATTGCTCTAGACAAGCTTAATTCTAACAATATTTTAAACTGTTTACCATTAGGTGGATTTCCTTCTCACATCTTTTACAAACATATTTTTCTGTCACTGTTTTCTGATTATTACCATCAAAGCACATCATTAATCACTATTACTGGAGGAGATTTACAGACAAGAAAGGAAAACTCAAACTACTTTAAATAAATAATAACAAGAAAATATTTAAATACATAAAAACATGTATAAAGTTAGTATCAAAACCAAACACCCTAATGGCAATTACATCATTGTCACCACTGATGCTGTGGGCGGACACTGAGGAAGTCCTAGAATTGACTTGGCGGAAGGAAACTGGATTCAGGATCTGGATTTGTGAACTGGGTTCAGGAATGCATGAACTGGGTTTGCAGGCAGAATGGACAAGTTGTCCTTTATTCTGACCATTGAAGAAGACAGCTTGGCCTTCATGATCTCTGAGCATTATACTGAATGTGACATATATGGAATGGAATGGAATGATCTGTCCTATCGTCTCATCCCCGCGGGTGCCACCTTTTCTTTGGCCCCCAAAATGGCACACGTTTAGAAAAGACTGAGCTGCAAAGTAAAATCACTGAACACAGTTAGCTGTATTCTAGTTCAAACATGGACAACTGTGACCGGTTTAGGCTGTGCCTTTAAGAAATGGACACTTTCTGAACACTCTGGCTGAATGTTTTTGATATTTGAATGAAAACAAAGATATGCTAAACTGATTTCATTGGTAGAATCCAACTGTAAGTTTTTAGCTTAGTCTGTCAGTCTGTTCAGTCTGTTCTTCTTCTTCTCTCTGTCCTGTGAGCTGGCCTGCTTCTCTCTTGCTGAAGCAACCGCTGCAGCAGAGTGACCTTGGATTAACAGAGCTAACCAGATAAGAAAACTAACTCTTGCATTTGCTTTGAGCTTAACAGAATTTTACCCTTTTAATTACCTTCCTTTCTCTCTCTCTAACCTTTTGGGGAAAAAGGGGAGGTAGGGAGGGAGAAGGGAGGAACAGGCCAAACCCCCCTGGCCGCAGGGGGGTTGGGGAAAGGTCTCCTGTATTACATACATTGCTGTATATTTCTGTATATATTGTAATTATTGTAAGTTTTTGTACATATTCATTGCATTCCATTTCTGCTTGTAAATATAGATTTCATCTGCTTCTCCGGCTGAGTTAGCTGTGGATTCTTTTGTGTGTGTGGGGGAGCTTTACCACCCTACCACAACAACTTCTCATTTGTCTTTCATACTGGCGTTATAAATATATGTGGTGGCCTACACCCATTCTGAGGGGGGCTTGTGAGAGCCATGCTCTCCCTCAGAGATTAAGGAAACCTGATCCGGGTGGACTTGGTTCCTTCCTTCACCCACCCCCCAGGAACTGAGTTAGTCTGTTCCACTCCCCCTTCCTGTCCAGCAAAACTATAAAGGGGAGTCACTTTTGAAGGCACAGGAACAGGCTGTGCCCATGTGCTGAAAGATGAACCACCAGGGAAGGCAACTGGACTGGATGGCCAAGCATCTCTTGAAGGGATTAAAGGAAAAAGAGGTGTATCACCTTTGTAAAGGGGGAGGCAACTCAAGATATGTTTAAGGATGTTGTTAGATCATGTAGGAGAAAAAATTAGAGGCAAAAGCCCAGTTAGAACTGAAACTGGCCACCTCCTGTGAAAGATAAAAAAAAGCATTTTTATAAATATATTAATGCTAAAAAGAGGGACAAGAAGAACCTCCACTCCTTATTGGACCTTCAAGGGAACATTGTGACTAAAGATGAGGAAAAGGATGAGGTACTAAATACCTTCCTTGCTTCCATTTTCAGCAGTAAGGCAGGAGGACTTCAGGATAACTAGCCTCCTGAACTGGTAGATGGGGTCAGGAAGCAGGGTAGTACCCCTGAAATCCATGAGGAAGAAATTAGGGACATGATGAGCCACTTGGATACTCACAAGTCCATGGGACCAGATGGGATCCATCCTAGGGTGCTGAGACAGTTGGCAGATGAGCTGGCCGAGCCGCTTTCCATCATTTACCACCAGTCCTGGTTCACTGGAGAAGGTCCCAGATGACTGGAAACTGGCCAGTGTGATACCCATCCACAAGAAGGGCCAGACGGATGAACATGCAAGCTACAGCGCTGTCAGCCTGACCTCAATGTCAGGCAAAATTATGGAGGCAGATCATCTTAGGGGCAATCACAGCACACCTGCAGGGTGGCCCAGGGATCAGGTCCAGCCAACATGGATTTAGGAAGGGCAGGTACCACAGTATCACAGTATCACAGTATCACCAAGGTTGGAAGAGACCTCAAAGATCATCGAGTCCAACCTGTCACCACAGACCTCATAACTAAACCATGGCACCAAGTGCCACATCCAGTCCCCTCTTGAACACCTCCAGGGACAGTGACTCTACCACCTCCCCAGGCAGCCCATTCCAATGGCAAATGACTCTCTCGGTGAAGATCTTTCTCCTCACCTCGAGCCTAAAATTCCCCTGGCACAGCTTGAGACTGTGTCCTCTTGTTCTGGTGCTGGTTGCTTGAGAGAAGAGGCCAGCCCCTTCCTGGCTACAACCATCCTTCAAGTAGTTGTAGAGAGCAATGAGGTCTCCCCTGAGCTTCCTCTTCTCCAGGCTAAACAATCCCAGCTCCCTCAGCCTCTCCTCATAGGGCATGTGCTCAAGGCCTCTCACCAGCCTTGTTGCCCTTCTCTGGACACGTTCAAGTGTCTCGATCTCCTTCTTAAACTGAGGGCCCAGAACTGGACACAGGACTCAAGGTGTGGCCTAACCAATGCAGAGTACAGGGGCACAATGACCTCCCTGCTCCTGCTGGCCATACTATTCCTAAGGCAGGCCAGGATGCCATTGGCCTTCTTGGCCCCCTGGGCACACTGCTGGCTCGTGTTCAGGCAACTGTCAATCAGCACCCCCAGGTCCCTCTCTGTTTGGGAGCTCTCCAGCCACTCCGACCCCAGCCTGTAGGTCTGCATGGGGTTGTTGTTGCCAAAGTGCAGCTCCCGGCACTTGGACTTGTTGAATGCCATCCATTGACTCCGTTGGTCATGCCTGACCAACCTGATCTCCTTCTATGATCAGGTGACCCACCTGGTGGATGTGGGGAAGGCTGTGGATGCAGTCTGTCTGGACTTCAGCAAGGCCTTTGACACTGTCCCCCACAGCAAACTCCTGGCCAAGCTCTCAGCTGTGGCCCCGGACAGGTGCACTCTGCACTGGGTTAGGAACTGGCTGGGAGCTGAGCCCAGAGAGTGGTGGTGAATGGTGCCACATCCAGCTGGCAGCCAGTCACTAGTGGTGTCCCCCAGGGATCAGTTCTGGGCTCTATCCTGTTCAATATCTTTATTGATGATCTGGATGAGGGCATTGAGTCAATCATCAGTAAATTTTCAGATGACACCAAGTTGGGAGCAGATGTTGATCTGTTAGAGGGTTGAAGGGCTCTGCAGAGAAGGGACCTTGACAGGCTGGACAGGTGAGCGGAGTCCAGCATGATGACATTCAATAAGTCCAAGTGCCAGGTGCTGCACTTTGGTCACAACAACCCCATGCAGTGCTACAGGCTGGGGACAGAGTGTTTGGACCTGGGGGTACTGGTTGACAGCCAGCTGCACATGAGCCAGCAGTGTGCCCAGGTGGCCAAAAAGGCCAATGACATCCTGGCCTGCATCAGAAATAGTGTGGCCAGCAGGAACAGGGAAGTCATTGTGCCCCTGTACTCTGCACTGGTTAGGCCAGACCTTGAGTACTGTGTCCAGTTCTGGGCTCCTCAATTTAATAAGGACGTTGAGATACTTGAACATATCCAGAGAAGGGCATCAAGGCTGGTGATAGGTCTTGAGCACAAGCCCTATGAAGAGAGGCTGAGGAGCTGGGGTTGTTTAGGCTGGAGAAGAAGAGGAGGCTCAGGGAGACCTTATTGCTCTCTACAACTACCTGAAAGGATGTCATAGCCAGGAGGTTGGTCTCTTCTCCCAGGGAACCAGCACCAGAACAAAGAGGACACAGTCTCAAGCTGCACCAGGGGAAGTTTAGGCTGGAGGTGAG
>JAWKAJ010000075.1:0-67133 GCA_033816785.1 Picus viridis | reverse complement strand
AGTCATGTGGCCGCCGGGAGGGGGCCCTGGTGGAAGGGGATGAAGCTGCGGTGCCCTGCGGGGATAGTGGAGGGGATCGGGAGGAGGTCTGGGCCTTGGGGCTGGCCCCCTCGGGACACTCAGGGGGCTGCGGCCCCAGGCAGCCCGGTACCGGCTCTAACGCAGCTCCCGGGCCCCCGGTACCGGCCCTAACGCCCCCCGGCGGCGGCCCCACAACTGGCAGTAACGCGAGCCCTACTCCCCGGAGCTGCCACTAACGGAGGCCCTTTCTCTCTCTCTTCTCCCCCGCAGTGGCGCAAGAAGCGGATGCGCAGGTACGTGGAGCTGCCCCGGGGCCGCCGCCGGCCGGTCCTGCCCCACCGGGGAGCGGGAGGGGGCCCCAGCTGCTGGCCAGGGCCGCGGCACGGGGCCGGTCGCGGTGCCTGAGCGCTGTCGCTCTCTCCTTTAGGCTGAAGCGCAAGAGAAGAAAGATGAGGCAGAGGTCCAAGTAGGCTCCGCTGCGGAGCTGAGCGGGGCCGGGGCGTGGAGCCGCTGCCGCCGGGAAGGGAGCCCGGTGTCCCGGTGCTGCGGGGAGGAGCCGCCGCGCCAGCCCCGCTCCGCGCTCTGCGGCCGCTGTTGTGCCGCGAATAAAACCTGGTGTTGTTAGGACACGGTGTGGTGCCTCCGGGGGGAACAGGGACGGGAGGAGGGGCTCCGGTAACGGGGCTCGGGACCGGAGGGGATTCTCTGATAGCAGACAGAGGGCTGCGCTCCACCGGGAGCGGCCAGGACCGGGGCGGGTCTCCAGGAAGCGGGAGTTGGGGGGAGGCTGGTGGGGGAATCCCTGCCGTAAGGAGGCTGAGCGGGGGGGGGGGGGCTCGGACCGGGAGCGCTCTCTGGGACTGGGGAGGGTGCTCCGGTAACGGGGGGCTGGCACTGCCCAGGGCTTATCCGGTAACGGGGGCTGGGAGCAGGAGGCAGCTCTCCGGTAAGCAGGGTCTGCAAACGATCGGCGCGGAGGTTCCCCCGGTTAGGGGCTGGCACCGAGGCGGGGGGGGGTGCGGTTCTCCGGTAAGGAGAGTGGGCCCCGAAAGGACATCCTGGGGCCCGCGGCCGTGGGCGATGCTGGAGCCGGCGGAGCAGGGACCCTGCCCGGCGGGGCCGGCTCTGGAGAGGCGCAGGGCGCCCGGCCGGCGGCGCACAGTTATGACGTCACGCGGAGGGCAGGGCGCCCCGCATGGAAGCACCGCGAGCTCCTTCCGGGGCGCCCCGGAAGTACCCCGGAGCCCTTCCTGCCCGGCGCAGAGCGGGGCCGGAAGGGGCTGCTCATTGTTGGCGCTGGAGGACCCGCGAGGAGGCCGCGAGCGGGTGAGTCTGGGACGGAGCGTCCCGGCGCCGGGAAAGGCCTCGCTCCGCCGCCTCGGGGCACCCGCGCTGCCCGCCCCGCCCCGCCCCGCCCGTGCCGCCGCTGGGGCTGCCCGGACCCTGCGGGGCGGTCGCTATGGAGACTCCGTGACGGGACCGCGCCCCCTCCGCCCTGCCGGTGTTTCCCGGCGGGACCGCCCTGGGGTGGGCATCTCTCAGGCCGCGGTCCCTTGGCACCGGGGTCCCCACAGCCGGCCCGCGCCTCTCTCGGTGACGGCGGCAGCAGCCCCGTAAGAGGCTGCCCCCGGGACTCGGGGCGGCCGCAGCCGCTCCGGCACCGTTCAGAGCCAGCCAAGGGCTGCTTGGGACCGCCCAGCCCAGCTCCGGTTCCCTTGCCTTTGCCCTGAGGTTGCTGCCGGTGTTCTCCTTCACCCTCCCCTCCCTCCCTCCTCAGTGCCCGGAGCCCCGCGGCTCCGGCGGCGGCGAAGATGCCGGACCGCGACGGCTACAACAACAGCGGCGGCAGCAGCGGCGGCAGCGGGGATGAGGTCGGGGCCAACGCCGACGACATCTGCAGGGACTTCCTGCGCAACGTCTGCAAGCGGGGCAAGCGCTGCCGCTTCCGGCACCCCGACATCAGCGAGGTCACCAACCTGGGCGTGCGCAAGAACGAATTCATCTTCTGCCACGACTTCCAGAACAAGGAGTGCGTGCGCCTCAACTGCCGCTTCATCCACGGCACCAAGGAGGACGAGGACTGCTACAAGAAGACCGGCGAGCTCCCTCCCCGCCTCCGCCAGAAGGTGGCGGCCGGCCTGGGCCTCTCCCCGGCCGACCTCCCCAACAGCAAAGAGGAGGTCCCCATCTGCAGGGACTTCTTGAAGGGCGACTGCCAGCGGGGGGCGAAGTGCAAGTTCCAGCACCTGCAGCGGGACTACGAGTACGAGGGGCGGGGGCTGGGGGCGGCCCGGGAGCAGGGCCTGGTCCCCGCCGGCCGCCGCTACGACCCTTACGACGCCATCTACGACCCCGACCGCTACGACGAGCACGAGCCGGTGCTGAAGCGGCGGCGGGGGGAGGGCCTCCACTTCGAGGCCTACGAGTACAGCTTCCCCGGCTCGCGCTCCGTGGAGTACCGGCTGCTGGAGGAGGAGAACATCCTCCTGCGCAAGCGGGTGGAGGACCTCAAGAAGCAGGTGAACAACCTCCTGGCCACCAACGAGGTGCTGCTGGAGCAGAACGCCCAGTTCCGCAACCAGGCCAAGGTGATGACCCTCAGCTCCACCGCCACGGCCACCGAGCAGACTCTGGCCCCCACCGTGGGCACCGTCACCAACTACAACCACAGCATCGCCCAGACCCACACCACGCTCAGCAGCCAGGCCCTGCAGCCCCGCCCGGTCTCCACCCAGGATTTGGTGGCTCCGGCCGGGGCCCAGGCGGCTCCCCGGCCAACGCCGCCCCCCCATGAACCCCGAAATCACTCCGCTCTCGGCGGCCTTGGCCCAGACCATCGCCCAGGGCATGGCCCCCCGGTCTCCATGGCGCCGGTGGCCGTCTCGGTGGCGCCGGTGGCCGTCTCCATGGCGCAGCCTTTGGGGGCATCACCATGAGCCATGCCACCACCCCCATGGTCACCTACCCCATCGCCTCCCAGAGCATGAGGATAACAGCCATGCCCCACTGACCCCCCCACACCCAGCTGCCGAACTGAGCCGCCGGGGGACACGGCAGGAGGAGGAGGACGGCTTGGACCCCCCGCCCCCAGCCAGTGGATGGTGGCTGGGACCCCGCCCCCCGTGTGGTGGTGGGTGAGGTCTTGCTTGGAGCAGGGAGGTGCAGTAACCCCCTCAGGACTTCGTGCCTCAGCCTGGCACCTTGGAGCTGCCGGTAAAACCTTCCGGGGCGGGGGTGCTGGGGCTGCTCCTGCCGGAGCCCCGCTCATGGACACGGCCCCGCCGCCGACTCTGCGCCGTGCCGGCGCTGTGTCCCGGTGTGCGGGGAAGGGAGGGGCGGGGGCAGCGCCGGGGCAGCGCCGGGGCCGCGGCTCCCCGAGCCCTGTAACATTTTCAGCTATTAAAAAGTCAGAAAAGTCGGCGGCGAACGCTCTCGGGGCTGGGGGCAGGACCGGGGGGAACCGGGGCCGCGGCAGGGGCGCACGGGTGGGCGGTAGGAGCCTGTCGCGGCCGCGGGCGGGTGGCTCCTCCCATCAGCCCTGTGGCCACGCCCCTCCGGCGGGCCCGTCCATCAGCACGCTGCGGGCGCTCCCTCCGGTGAGGCTCCGCCAATGGGGCGGGGGCGGGGCGGGGCTTGCCCAGCGAGGCCTCGCCCACTACCGCGAACGCCTGTGGGGTATGACCACGTGATCCCTGCTACGGTCACGCCTCCCCCGCTTCGGCCCCGCCCAATCGGGCGCCAGGGGGCGTGCCCCGTCCGGCGACGCCCCGCCCGGTGCTGGAGGGGGCGGGGCTCGGCGCAGCGGCGGCAGCGGCGGCGGCCCCGGGATGGAGCGGAGGGGCCCGGGGCTGGCGGCGCTGGGTGCGCTGGGGCGCAGGCTGCTGTGGGCGCTGCCCGCGTACGCGGCCGGGCTGCTGGGGCTGGGGGCGGGCGCGGTGGTGCTGGCCCTGGCCCTTTACGCCGGTTGGCGGCGGCGGCGGAGAGCCCGGGAACGCGGGATGCAGTTGGCCGCCCGCCTGCAACGGGACGAGGAAGCTGCTGTCAGAGCCGCCGCGGCCGCCGGGCTGGGCGCGGCCCGCGGGGAGCTACCGGCATGGGTAAGCGGGAGCCCGCCCGCCGCAGCGCGCCGTTATCTGCCCCCGGCAGCGGCACCGGGAGCAGTTCGAGGCTCTCCCTCCTCCCGCTGCTCCCCTCCGCTTCGCTGCGATCTCCGCCGGTGTCTGCCAAGATGCTGCAGCGCACCCCCGCCCCGGCCCCGCGCGATAAGGGTGACCCCCCTCGGGTACCGCCCGGGGCCTTCCGGCATCGCCGAGCCCGAGTCGTGACTCACCGGGCCCGGGGGGGCCGTTTCCTGCCCGGCCGCAGGCTGGGGCGGGCGCGGGAGGGGCAGGGAACCCCCTCTCCGTAGTGCCGGGGGCCGGGATCCTCCTCCTCGGGA
Source organism: Picus viridis (assembly GCA_033816785.1). Taxonomy (NCBI): domain Eukaryota; kingdom Metazoa; phylum Chordata; class Aves; order Piciformes; family Picidae; genus Picus; species Picus viridis. The sequence continues at coordinate 62,674 of JAWKAJ010000075.1, read as the reverse complement.
CTCCCCCCTTCCCCGGGCCCCCGGGGATGGCCAGGAGGGAGCGGAGCCGCCGCCAGATGCTGGCCGCAGCTGGGAGCGGGGGTGCCACGCCCGGCCCGACCGGGGGCAGACTGAGGCACGGCGGTGGCGGCAGCGGCTGAGCTTCCTGCCCGGAACCCCTCCGGGGGGCCTCACGACACCCCCGGCCCTCGGTGCCTCTGCCCGCAGGTGAACTTCCCGGACGTGGAGAGGGCGGAATGGCTGAACAAGGTGAGGCGTCCGTCCGTCCCTCTGTCTGTCCCTCCGTCCGTCTGTCCCTGCATCCCTCCTGCCATCCAGCCCTGCATCTCCCTCTCCAGCCCTGCATCCTTCCAGCCCTCCCTGCATCCCTCTTTCCATCCCTCCATCCCTCTCTCCATCCCTCTCTCCATCCCCACTTCCACCACTGCAGCTGTCCCTGCTCCCCTCCCTGCATCCTTTCCCTGTCCCTCTGTCTGTCCTTCCCCCTGTCCGTCCTTCCCCCATCTCCATCCTTCCCTGCATCCCTTCCTCCCTCACCTTTGCTCCCCGCAGCCGTGTATCCCTCCCTGCCTCCCATCCGCGGCCATCTGTCCCTTCCCTCCATCCCCCACCGTGTCCCTTCCCTGCCCCCCCCTCCCGCCGTGTCCGTCTGTCTGTCCGCAGGTGCTGGCCCAGGCTTGGCCTTTCTTCGGGCAGTACATGGAGAAGCTGCTGGCCGAGAGCATCGCCCCTGCCATCCGCGCCTCCAACAGCCACCTCCAGACCTTCACCTTCACCAAGGTGGACATGGGGGAGAAGGTAAATGAGGGCCTCTTGGGACCCCCCCTCCCCTTCCTCACCCCCCCCTCCCCCTCCCCAAGCTCACTGCTGCCCCCTCCCCCTCCCCCTCGCCCACAGCCTCTGCGGGTGCTGGGGGTCAGAGTTCATCCTGGCACCCACAAGAAGCAGATCCTGCTGGACCTCAACATCAGGTGAGGAGGAGCTTGGAGCCAGCTGCTTGCTGGAGCTCTGCCTGGCTTGGGAGGGGGGGCAGAGGGTCGTGAGGGGAGGGGTCATGGTGAAGCCCCCCCCTCCCCAAACCCCTCCATCCCTCCCTGGCAGCTACGTGGGTGACGTCCAGATCGATGTGGAGGTGAAGAAGTTCTTCTGCAAGGCAGGGGTGAAGGGCATGCAGGTGAGGAGAGGGGGGGGGCGGGGGGGTCTTTGCCTCATTTTGGGGGGGCTTGGAGGGGCAGCAGGGATTTGAGGGGTGGGGGTCACATCTCAAGTCATCTCCCCTCCCTCTCCCCCACCACTCTCCCAGCTCCATGGGATGCTGAGGGTCATCCTGGAGCCCCTCCTGGGGACGTGCCCATCGTGGGGGCTCTCAGTATGTTCTTCATCCGGCGCCCGGTGAGTGCCCCCCAACCACCTCCCCCCCCCCAAAACCAACCCCAAAGCCAGCCCCTAGCAGGCTGCAGCCCCCCCACTTGGACCTCATTCCAATCTCCCCCCTGCCCCAGACCTTGGACATCAACTGGACTGGCATGACCAACCTGCTGGACATCCCCGGCCTCAGGTCAGCCACCCCCCAGCTGTGCCACCCGCTGCCAGGACCGAGCTGTCTGTGCCCCCCTTGACCCCCCCAGGACCGCTCTGTGTCCGCCCCACAACCCCATCCCCATGCTGCCCCCTCCTCCTCCTCCAGCTCCATGTCTGACACCATGATCATGGACACCATCTCCTCCTACCTGGTGCTGCCCAACCGCCTCCTGGTGCCCCTGGTGCCAGACCTCCAGGACGCTGCCCAGCTCCGGTGCCCCCTGCCCAGGGTAAGAGCTACCCAGAGGGGGCAGGAAGGGGCTTGGGGGGAGTGGGAAGGATTCTTTGGTGCCCTTGTGGAAGCTGACCTCCCTCTCCCCCTGCCCAGGGGGTGGTGAGGGTCTACCTGCTGGGGGCCCGGGACCTGCGCTCCAAGGATCGCTTCATGGGGGGGCTGGTGGAGGGCAAGTCCGACCCCTATGCCCTGCTCAGGGTGGGCACCCAGGTGGCCACCAGCAGAGTCATTGATGACAACCTCAACCCCACCTGGGATGAGGTCTATGAGGTGAGACTTTGGCTTCCCCCTCCTCAAATGGGGGAGATCCTCCCCCCCCTTCCCCACCTTCATATCTCCTCCTTCCCCACCTCCTCCTTCCCCACCTCCTCCTTCCCCACCTCCTCCTTCCCCACCTCCTCCTTCCCCACCTCCTCCTTCCCCACTTCCTCCTTCCTCACCTTCATATCTCCTCCTTTCCCCCATCCTCATAGGGATGTCCCCAGGCTGTGCTGTGTGGAGGGGGCAGGAGGGACCTCTGGGGGTCCCCAGCTTGGCTGTGCTGGGTGAGGAGGGGGTGAGGAGGGGGTGAGGACCCCCCCAAAACAGCTGCCCCAGTGTCCCCTTGCCCTCTGCCCCCCAGTTCATCGTGCACGAGGTGCCAGGGCAGGAGATCGAAGTGGAGCTCTTCGACAAGGACCCCGACCAGGATGATCTCCTGGGCAGGTGGGGGGGGGCTGAACCCCTGGATGATGTCTGGGGGGGGGTCTGCAACCTTCCTGACCCCCCCACTTTGATTCACTCCTCCTCCAATCTCCCCCCCCTGCCCCTGCCAGGATGAAGCTGGATTTTGGGGGGAGGTGCTGAAGGCTCGGGTGCTGGAGGAGGTGGGTTTGGGGCTGGGGGGTGCTGAAGAAGGGGGTGGGGGGGTGCTGGGGGTTCGGGGGGGGGTCGTGCTGACCTCTGTGCCTCCCCCTCCCGCCCCCCCAGTGGTTCCCTCTGCAGGAAGGGGGTCGGGGAGGCTCCACCTGCGCCTGGAGTGGTTGTCGCTGATGTCTGATGCCTCCAAACTGGAGCAGGTGAGCTGGGACGAGGCTGCCAAGGGCTCAGCCTAGCTGGGAGGGGGCCCTGAAGGGGTGGGGGCCTCCCCCACTGACCCCCCCACCCCTGGGGGTCTCTACACCCCCTCAGGTTTTGGAGAGGAACCGAACGCTCGTGGCCAAACCTGACCCCCCCTCAGCTGCCATCCTGGTCGTGTACCTGGACAGGGCTGAGGAGCTGCCTGTGAGTGGGGGGCTTGGGGGGGGCTCAGGGCTGCCAGGTCGCTGCCCTGAGGGGGTCAGAGATGTGTGGGACCCCTCCCCACTGACACCCACCCCCCACCCCCCCAATCTGTGTGCAGGTCAAGAAGCCTGGCAAGGAGCCCAACCCCATGGTGCAGCTCTCGGTGCAGGACGTCACCAGGGAGAGCAAGGTGGGGCTGGGGTCCCCCCAGAGGTGGGCTTGGGGCAGCGGGGGGGGTGGGGCACAGCAAGTTTTGAGGGGGGAGGCTCTAACCTTGTGCCACCCCCACACCCCCCCAGGTGATTTACAACAGCTCAGCCCCGGTGTGGGAGGAAGCTTTCCGCTTCTTCCTGCACGACCCTGCCCACCAGGACCTGGACATCCAGGTGAGACCCCCCCAGATCCCCCAGGGTGCCCCCAGCTCCCAGCTCCATTCCCCCCAGCTCCATTCCCCCCAGCTCCATTCCCCCCAGCTCCATTCCCCCCAGCTCCCAGCTCCATTCCCCCCAGCTCCATTCCCCCCCCAGCTCCCAGCTCCATTCCCCCCCAGCTCCCAGCTCCATTCCCCCCAGCTCCATTCCCCCCAGCTCCCAGCTCCATTCCCCCCAGCTCCATTCCCCCCCAGCTCCCAGCTCCATTCCCCCCAGCTCCATTCCCCCCCAGCTCCCAGCTCCATTCCCCCCAGCTCCATTCCCCCCAGCTCCCAGCTCCATTCCCCCCAGCTCCCAGCTCCATTCCCCCCAGCTCCATTCCCCCCAGCTCCCAGCTCCATTCCCCCCCCAGCTCCATTCCCCCCAGCTCCCAGCTCCATTCCCCCCAGCTCCATTCCCCCCAGCTCCCAGCTCCATTCCCCCCCCAGCTCCATTCCCCCCAGCTCCCAGCTCCATTCCCCCCAGCTCCCAGCTCCATTCCCCCCAGCTCCATTCCCCCCAGCTCCCAGCTCCATTCCCCCCAGCTCCATTCCCCCCAGCTCCATTCCCCCCAGATCCCAGCTCCATTCCCCCCAGCTCCATTCCCCCCAGCTCCCAGCTCCATTCCCCCCAGCTCCATTCCCCCCAGCTCCCAGCTCCATTCCCCCCAGCTCCCAGCTCCATTCCCCCCAGCTCCATTCCCCCCAGATCCCAGCTCCATTCCCCCCCAGATCCCAGCTCCATTCCCCCAGCTCCATTCCCCCCAGATCCCAGCTCCATTCCCCCCAGCTCCATTCCCCCCAGCTCCCAGCTCCATTCCCCCCAGCTCCATTCCCCCCAGATCCCAGCTCCATTCCCCCCAGCTCCATTCCCCCCAGATCCCAGCTCCATTCCCCCCCAGCTCCATTCCCCCCAGATCCCAGCTCCATTCCCCCCAGCTCCATTCCCCCCAGATCCCAGCTCCATTCCCCCCAGCTCCATTCCCCCCCAGCTCCCAGCTCCATTCCCCCCAGCTCCATTCCCCCCAGCTCCATTCCCCCCAGATCCCACCCCCGTTGGCTCCCACGGCCTCTCAACTCTCTTGTCCTCATTTCCCCTCCACATCCTGTTTCCCCTCTCATTTCCCTTCCATTTCCCTCCTATTCCCCCCCCATTTCCCCTTTATTTCCTCCCCCTTTCCCCCTTCATTCTCCCCCATTTCCTCTTCATTTCCCCTTCTATTTCCCTTTTATTTCCCCCATTTCCATCCTCATTCCCCCTCCACTTCCCTGCTTCTCCCCCATTTCCTCCCCATTTCCTCCCCCATTTCCCCCTATTTCTCTGCCATTTCCCCCTTCTTTTTCCCCCTCCTTACACCCTCCATTTCCCCCCACTCCCCCTTTTATCCCCCCCCATTTCCCCTTCTATTTCCCCCTCATTTCCCCTCCATTCCCCCTCCATTTGCCCCCTTTATCCCCCCTCCCCATTCCTTCCCCATTTCCCCCTCCCACCTCCCCTCGTTCCCTCCCTTCCCCCCTCCCTTGCCGCTGACCACCCCTGCGGGGGTTTTTTTCCCGTGCCCCCCGCCCCGGGCAGGTGAAGGACGACCCCCGGCAGGGCTCTCTGGGGTCCCTGTCGCTGCCCCTGCGCCGCCTGCTGCAAGCTCCGGAGCTGACCCTGGCGGAGCCCTTCCGGCTGCAGCGCTCCGGCGCCGCCAGCCGCCTGCACCTGAAGCTGGTGCTGCGGGTGAGGAGGGGGCTTCGGCGGGCGGGGGGGTCTGAGCGGGGAGCCCCCCCTTGCTGACCCCCAGATCCCACCGCCTCCCCCCCCCCAGGTTCTTGTCTTCGATCCCCCGAGGGCGGTGTCCCCCCGCCGAGCCCGGCCCCGGGGCAGCTGCAGACCCCTCCCAGCCCTGGCGGCAGCCCCCGGCCCAGCCACACCAACCCGGACCCCCAGTTTGGGAGCGAGGTGGGGATCGGGGGGGGCAGGACTTAGGAGAGGGGAATGGGGGAGAGAACTCGGGGGGGCTGGAGGGGAAGTGGGAGGGAGGGGAATGAGCTGGGGCTGGGGGCGGGGGGGTCTTGGGGGGCTGGAACGAGTTTGGGGGGCAGGATGGGGGGTGGGGGCAGGGCAGGATGGGGCTCAGGAGTTGGTGGAGTGCTGAGGTGCTGGGGGGGGGTCCTGGGGGGCCAGGGCTGGGGAGGTTCTGGGGGCGGGAGGGGGTTGTGGGGGTCCAGATGAGGTTCACGAGGTGGGGAGGGGTCCTGGGGGGTCAGGAGGGGACTGAAGCGCTGGGGGGGACAGGATGGGGGTTTGGGGGGGTCAGGCTGGCGGGGGGAGGGTCTCCATGCAGGAGGGGTTGTGGGGAGGGTCGGAAGCAGGCAGTGCACTGTGCCCAGCAGTGCCGGTGCCCGCCCGGTGCCCGCCCCGGTGCCCGGTGCCAGCCCGGTGCCCGTCCCCAGCACGTGCTGCGGATCCACCTGCTGGAGGCCCAGGCCCTGGTGGCCAAGGACAACTTCCTCGGGGGTGGTCCGGGGCCGCTCGGATCCCTACGCCAAGGTCCGGGTCGCTGGGAGGGTCTTCCGCAGCCAGGTGGTGAAGGAGGAGCTCAACCCCGCTGGAACGAGGTCTATGAGGTACCAGGGGCTGGGCAGGGGGCGCCGGGACCCCCCCACCCCCCGGCAGCAGCAGCAGGGCTGGAGGGGGCGAGGTGGGGCCCGGCAGGAGAAGGGAAACTGAGGCAGGGAGGGGGGAAAAGACTTCCACATCTCAACCATCCCAGGGGCTGGGCAGGGAGGCTCCAGGAGAAGGGAAACTGAGGCAGGGAGGGGGAAGGACCTTCAGAGGTGTGTTCCCCCCCCCCGGCTCCAACACCTTCCCCCCCCAGGTCATTGTGGACAACATCCCAGGGCAGGACGTGGAGTTCGACCTCTTTGATAAGGACATTGACAAGGATGACTTCCTGGGCAGGTGGGTGCTGGATGGGGGGTCCTGAGCGGGGGGAGGGGGTCGGGGGTGGTTTGTGTCCCCCCAGCCCCTCCCCCAACTTCCCCTTCCCTCTCCCCCCAGATGCAAGGTGCCCCTGAGGAAGGTGCTGAGCAACCGTGTGCTGGATGAGGTAGGAGAGGGGCTGGGAGGGGAGCCTGGGGGGGGCTGCAGTGGGGTGGGATTTGGCGGGGGGTGCTGCAGTGGTTTTGGGGGGTCTCAGCCACCCTCCCTGTCCCACCAGTGGCTGCCACTGGAGGAGGTGAAGTCAGGGAGGCTCCACGTGAGGCTGGAGAGGTTGGATCCCTGCCCCAGCGCTGCCCTCCTGGAGCAGGTGTGGACCCCCAGGGCTGGGGGCGGGGCACGTGGGGGGCACAGGGGTGCCCCCCAGCACTGTCTCCATGCATCCCAGCCCTGTCCCAGTCTCCATTCTTACTCCCAGCCCAGTCCAGAGCCATTCCTGTCCCAGTGCATCCCAGGCCCTGTCCCAGGCTCCATCCCTGGCCCTGGCCCCATCCCAGTCCAGCCCCATCCCAGTCCCTGTCCTGGTGAATCCCAGTCCCTATCCCTGCCCCTGTCCCCATCCCTGTCCCCAGTGCAGCCCCATCCCTGTCCCAGTGCATCCCAGTCCATGTCCCTGCCCCTGTCCCCATCCCTGTCCCCATCCCAGTCCAGCCCCATCCCTGTCCCAGTGCATCCCAGTCCATGTCCCTGCCCCTGTCCCCATCCCTGTCCCCATCCCAGTCCAGCCCCATCCCTGTCCCAGTGCATCCCAGTCCCTGTCCTTGTCCCCAGCCCTGTCCCAGGCTCCATCCCTGGCCCTGGCCCCATCCCAGTCCAGCCCCATCCCTGTCCCAGTGCATCCCAGTCCCTGTCCTTGTCCCCAGCCCTGTCCCAGGCTCCATCCCTGGCCCTGGCCCCATCCCAGTCCAGCCCCATCCCTGTCCCAGTGCATCCCAGTCCCTATCCCTGCCCCTGTCCCCACCCCTGTCCCCACCCCAGCCCCCAGCCCCACCCCCGTCCCCTCCCCGTCCCCCGTCCCCACCGCTGCCGCCGCCGCCGCCAGGTGCTGCACACCAACGTCCTGCTGCAGCCTGCCCGCGGGGAGCAGCTCTCGGCCGCTCTGCTCTGCGTCTTCCTGGACAGAGCCTCGGAGCTGCCGGTGAGCCTGGGGCCGCCCCCGGCCCCCCCGCGCCGGCGGCAGCTTCCTCCGCGGCGTCTTCCTCCTCTCTCTTATCTTCCTGATCCGCCTCGTCTCCATCGGCATCTCGATCATCTTCTTCACTTTCATCATCCTCATCCTCTTCATCATCTTAATCTTCTTCCTCACCTTCCTGCTCTTCATCCTCTTCCTTCACCTTCTTCCTCATCCTCCTCATCTTTTCCACCTTCCTCACCTCCCTCACTTTCCTCATCTTCGTCTTCTCATCATCTTCTTCTTCTTCCTTCTTTTTTCTTCTTCCTTCTTCTTCCTTGTTCTTTTTTCCTTCTTCTTCCTTCTTCTTCCTCCTTCCTTCTTCCTCACCTTCCTCCCCTTCCTCCCCCAGCTCAAGAAGGGCTCCAAGCCCCCTGCTGCCTTTGCCACCCTGGCCGTGCGCGACGCCTCCGTCAAGACCAAAGTAAGAGGGGGCCTCAGCCTGGGGTCCCCGCCCTGGGGGTCCCTGCTGGGATGCCACCCCAGTGTGCCCATGGTGGGGGAGGGGTTTCTCACCCTGTCCTGTGCCCCCCCCCCAGACCTGCAGCCCAAGCACGGAGCCTGTGTGGGATGAAGGCTTCTCCTTCCTCATCAAGCAGCCCCACCTGGAGTCCCTGGAGCTGCAGGTCTCTGCCCTGGCCCCATGCTGGGGGTGGGGGGGGGTCCCAGCCCCACTCTGGGGAGGGTCCCAAGGTGCTGAGCCCCCCCCACGGCCCCTGTGCCCACAGGTGAAGGAGGAGGGGGCAGCCCCTGGGTGCCCTCAGCCTGCCCCTGCCCCAGCTGCTGGCATCCGAGGGGCTGCTGCTCGACTGCTGGCTGCCCCTGGCCGGGGGCCCTGGCAGCCAGGTCCTGCTGAGGGCGCAGCTGGGGGTGAGTGAGGGGCTTGGGGGGTGGGGGAGGGCGTGAGGGGGCAGGGTGGGGATGAGATCCCTCTCTCACCCCCCCGCCCCCTGTTTGCCAACCCCCCCAGGTCCTGGTGTCACAGCAGGCAGAGGCTGCAGGGGATGCAGCCTCCCCCCAGCCCAGCCAGGAGCCAGGGGAGGAGAGTGAGGCTGGGGGGCCTGAGGCAGCGGCTGCCCCCCGCTGACAGGTAGGGAGACCCCCCCCCCAGTGTCACCCCCAGTGTCACATCCACCCCCCAGTGTCACCCCCCACACCTTGGCTGCCAACCCCCTTGTACCAGGGGTCAGATTTTGGGGGTGATTTGGGGGGGTTGGTCACCCCCCAACCCTGTGTCCCCCCCCCGCGCGCCCCCAGCCCCCTGAGCCGGCTGAGGGTCCCCTGGGCCGCCTGCAGCTGACCCTTTGGTACCACCGGGAGGAGCAGAAGCTGGTGGCCATCGTCCACTGCTGCAGGTGAGACCTCCCGCTTCTGGGGGGGTGGGAGTCACCTTGGGCGGGGGGGGGGGTTTGGAACTGGGGGGACCCTCCCCCCCCCTTGACCCCTGTGCGTGTTCCCCCTCCCCCAGGAAGCTGAAAGCAGCCTCCAAGGAGCTGCCAGACCCTTACGTGTCCCTGGTGCTGCTGCCCGACCGCAGCCGCGGCACCAAGAGGAAGACCTCGGCGCAGAGGAAGACTCTCAACCCGGACTACAATGAGAGGTGGGAGGGGGAGGGGGTGGGGGCACTGCAGACCCCTCCCCAGCGCTTGCCCAGTACCGCTCAGTGCCCCCCACCCACCCCCCAGGTTCGAGTGGGAGCTGTCCCTGGAGGAGGCTTCTCGCCGCAAGCTGGAGGCTCAGGTCAAGTCCTCCCTGTCCTTCATGGCCAGGGACAAGGAGGTGCTGGGGAAGGTGAGGAGGGGGTCCGGGGGGGGGTCCCAGGGTGGGGGTGGGGACTGGATGTGGTCTGGACCACCCCCCCAATTCCTTTCTCCCCTCCTTTCCTCCCCTTCAGCTCCACCTTGACCTGGCGCAGGTGGATCTGTCCCAGGGGGATCCCAGTGGTGAGTGGGGCTGGGGGCGTTGGTGGGGGTCTCTGGGGGTTGGGGTGTCTGGGGGGGGGGTCGTTCTGGGATGGGGGTGTAGGGGGCAGCTGTTTGCTCCTCCCCCCCCATCCTTTCCTCACTCTCTCCCTCCCCCCCTCCCCTCCCAGGTACCAGCTGCGGGAGGAGCGGAGCAGCCTCTAGCCCTGGGGACCCCTCCTCACCCCCCCGGGCCGGGGGGGATAGCAGCGGGGAAGGGAATTGGGGGGGGGGGGGGATCACCAGGACACCCCCCCCTCAGCCACTCCTGCTGTCCCCCCCCAACCCCTCCCCAACCTCACCACTGACCAAAGATGTCCCAGGGGTGGGGTCCAAGCTGTGTGTCCCCCCCCCCCCCCCCCCCCCAGACTGTTACTGCCTGGTGCCTTTTGCCCCCACGAGGAGCACCCTCGGGGACCCCTCCCCGTGCTAAGGAGGGGGCGGGGAGGAGGGGGTCCGGTTGGGGTCGTGTCCCTCCTCCCCCCCCGCCTCCCCGGGGGGTGATGCTTTTGTTTGAGCTGCTGCCACCAATGCCACCGGCACCGGGAGGCCACCACCGGGAAGCCACCACCGGGAGGCCACCACCGGGAGGCCACCACCACGCTGCCGCCGCCGCTGCGCCCCCACCCCCTCCCCCGCCTCTTTGCTGCCTTCCCAGGGCTGTGTCCCTGCCCCCTCCCCCCACGCTAATAAAGGCAGGGAGGGGACCGAGCTGGCTCTGGGCTCTGTCCTGTCCCCACCCCCCACCCGTGTCGCATCCACCCCCGGGTGACCATCCCCCCCCCCCGCCCCGGGGGCTGCGCCTTCATCTCGGTGACCCTACTGGGGTGACCTCCGTGGGGAGGGGGTCTTGCGGTGTGCCCCCCCCCCCCCCCCCCCCCCCAAGACACCTCCTGGATGTGTCGTGGCCCTGCCGGGATGTCCCCCCCCCCAGGGTGGTGTCACTTGGGGGGTGACAGCCAGGGGGTTTGGGCCTCGGGGTTGGACCCCATCGTGGGGTCCCCATGCGGGGGTCCCCAGTCGGATGCTCCCCAGGGGGGCTGTGGTCCCTGGGGTGTCCCTCTCAGAGCGTCCCCGTCCTGGGGTGCCATTCATGGGGGGGGGGTGGTCCTTGGGGCGTCCCCCCCGAGGTGTCCTCATCTGCTCCCTGCGGGGGCTTTGGGGTGTCCCCCAGCGTGGGGCGTGGCCCTTTGGGGTGTCCCCCCCATGAGGTGTCCCCATTGGGGTGCCCCCCACGAGATGCCACTGCCTGGGGTACCCCCTGCCAAGGTGCCCCTGTGGGGGCCACCGTGGGGGTGTCCATGTCCCCTGTGAGGTCACTATTGGGGTGTCCCCCATGAGGTGTCCCCATCGGGGTGCTCCCTATTGGGGTGTCCCTGTGGGGCCACTATTGGGGTGTCCCCTTTTGGGGTGTCCCCGCTGGGGTACCCCCCCACGAGATGCCTCCAGCGGGGTGCCCCCACCGAGCTGTCCTCATTGGGGTGTCCCCACCAGGGGGAGTCCCCACTGGGGTGCGCCCCATGGGGTGTGCCCCATGAGATGCCATCACTGAGGGGTGGGGGGGGAGGAGAGGGTGGTGCCCCCCGATGACGTCACACATGGGGTGCCCCCGGCATCCCCCCATGCCCCCCCCGCAGCTCCGCTCCGTTCCCATCTATAGACAAAAATCCCCCCAGGGCAAGGGGCGTGGCCTCGCCTGCCCCCGCCCCCTCATTAATTAGGCATCATTAATTACCCGCGTCGTGACGTCAGCGGCGCTCAGCCAATCAGCGAGCGGTGACGCCGCGCGGTAGAAAGCGTCCGCCCGCGACCCAGCCCCGGGAGCAGGAACGGGAGAGCAGCTGCCGCCATGGTGGGCACCGGGCACCGGGCACCGGGCGGGGGGGATGCGCGGGAAAGAAGGGCACCGGATGGGGGTGGGGGAGGGGAAGCAGAACCGGAGGAGGGGTCTCGGGGGGTGGTGGGGAGGGGGATCGGTGGTCGCGGCGGAGGGGGACGCTTAGCAGGCACCGGGCATGGCACCGGAGCCGCTACCGGAGCCGCTGACCACCCCTCCCCCCCCTTCCCGCCGCCTTCTTCCCGCAGTGTGACTTCTCCGAGGAGCAGACCGCGGGTGAGTGACCGGCACCGGGCACCGGGAACGGGCACCGGGAACGGGACCCTGCCATCACACACAGCCACCCCCTCCCCACCCTCCCGGTACCGGCCATAAGCCCCCGGTGCCGAGCACAGCCCCCCGGTACCGACTCCGCCACCCCCGCAGCGCTTCCTGCGTGGGCGATCCCGGGGCAAAGTCTGGCCCGGGCGGGGCCGGTACCGGAGGAGCAGGGCTGAGACCCGGGTGGGTTGTGGGGGGAGGGGCTCGGGGGGTGGGGGTGGTGCAGACGCAGGAGCGGCTCCGGTACCGGGAGCCCCGGGGCCGTTTTGCGCCGTTTGCCCTTTTATGGGCACGGCAGGGCCCGGGCGGCGCATTCCTGCGGGGCGGGGCACGGCGGGGGCCGGGAGGGGCCGGGACCCCTCCCGGGAAGCGATTCGGGACGGGGCGGGGGGGGGAGAGGGAGAGGGGGGCGGGGGGAGGGGGAGGGGGGGGGGGGGGGGGGGGGAGGGGGGGCGGGGGGAGGGGGAGGGGGGGGCGGGGGGAGGGGGAGAGGGGGGCGGGGGGCAGCATCCCGGCCGCGACTCCCTCCCCGCGCCCTCCATCCCCAGCGGCGTCCGGTTCCACCGGGAAACCGGATCCTGACCCGCGGCGAAACCGGACCCGGGGTGCGGGGGCGGACATAGGATCCCGGGGCGTGGGGAGGGGGACGGGGGGGTCAGGTTAATGAGGTGCCCAAAGTAGGGGGGAGGGATCCCCAAATCAGGGGTCCCAGGGGTGCAGAAGGTGAGGTCCCGGCAGAGGCTGCAGCATCCTGCGGGATGGGGCGGGGCGGGGGGTCCCGGTGTACTGGGGGTCCCGGTGAGTGCAGAGAGGGTCCCGGTGTATTGGGGGGTCCCGGTGAGTGCAGAGGGGGTCCCGGTGTATTGGGGGGCGTCCCGGTGAGTGCAGAGAGGGTCCCGGTGTATTGGGGGTCCCGGTGAGTGCAGAGAGGGTCCCGGTGTATTGGGGGGGTCCCGGTGAGTGCAGAGAGGGTCCCGGTGTATTGGGGGGGGTCCCGGTGAGTGCAGAGAGGGTCCCGGTGTATTGGGGGGGGTCCCGGTGAGTGCAGAGAGGGTCCCGGTGTATTGGGGGGTCCCGGTGAGTGCAGAGGGGGTCCCGGTGTATTGGGGGGGTCCCGGTGAGTGCAGAGAGGGTCCCGGTGTATTGGGGGGTCCCGGTGAGTGCAGAGGGGGTCCCGGTGCACTAAGGAGGGGTTCCTGGTGTGCTGGGGGGATTCTTTGTACGTGGGAGGGATTGTAGTGCGTTGGGGGGGGGGGGCTGGTGATGCACTGGGGGGGTCCTGGTCCTCTTGTGGGGGAGGGTCGCAGTGCATCGGAGGGGGTCCTGGTGCACTGGGGGGTCAGGGTCCTGCTGTGCCAGGGCAGGGCAGCTCCTGATGCGCTCTGGGGTGCTCCTGGTGCTCTGCTGGGGGGTCCTCGTCCTCTGGGGGTGCTCCTGGTGCTTTGGGGGGTCCTGGTCGTCGGGGGTGGTCCTGGTGCTTTGGGGGTGCTTCTGATCCTCTGGGGGGGGGTCGCAGTGCATCGGAGGGGGTCCTGGTGCACTGGGGGGTCAGGGTCCTGCTGTGCCAGGGCAGGGAAGCTCCTGATGCGCTCCGGGAGTGCTCCTGGTGCTCCGGGGGGGTCCTGGTCCTGCGGGGGTGCTCCGGGAGGGGGTCCCAAGCCCCTGACCTCTACCCGGGGGGGTCCCGCAGAGTTCAAGGAGGCTTTCCAGCTCTTTGACCGCACCGGGGATGGGAAGATCCTCTACAGCCAGTGCGGGGACGTGATGAGAGCCCTGGGGCAGAACCCGACCAACGCCGAGGTGATGAAGGTCCTGGGCAACCCCAAGAGCGACGGTGAGGACCCCTCCCACCCCTTCCCCTTCCCCTTCCCCCCGCCCCTCTCCTGGAAGCCCCCTCCCCAACCCGTGGGCGGTGTCTCCTCCGCGGGCAGAGATGAACCTGAAGACTCTGAGCTTCGAGCAGTTCCTGCCCATGATGCAAACCATCGCCAAGAACAAGGACCAGGGCTGCTTCGAGGACTACGTGGAGGGGCTGAGGGTCTTCGACAAGGAAGGCAACGGCACCGTCATGGGGGCCGAGATCAGACACGTCCTGGTCACCCTGGGTCAGTGGCAGCCCCCTCCCCACCCAGGGCTGTCCCTGAGGGCCCCCCCAGAGCCCGGCCGGGAACCTTCGGCTGCCTCCTGCTTAGTTCTGGGAGCTGCCAGACAGCCCCAAGGACCTTCCCCACCCCCTCTCAAGGGTCCACGAGCCCTGGGGACCCCCCCTCTGAGTTCCACAAGCTTTGGGGACCCCCTTTCAAAGGCCCACGAGCTTTGGGGACCCCTCCCTCAAAGGCCCACAAGCTTTGGGGACCCCCTCTCAAGGGTCCACAAGCCCTGGGGGGACCCCCCTCTGAGTTCCACAAGCTTTGGGGACCCCCCTCTCAAAGGTCCACGAGCCCTGGGGGACCCCAGTGTGTGTCAGCCCTGGGATACCCCCCCACCCCCCCACCCCCAGCTTCCCACTGTCCATAACCCCTACAAGCAGCCCTGGGGACCCCCGTGTCCCCCCCCCCTTTCGATCCCACACCTTCTGTGCCCCCAGCCATCATCCTTGGGGCACCCCCAGCCTGTGTCCCCCCCTCCATCAACCTTGGGGAGGACCCCCCTCGATGTCTGTCCCCCCCATCAGTCCTGGGGACCCCCCCCCCTTTAATTCCCATCCCTCATCTTTGCCCCCAGCCATCATCCTTGGGGAACCCCTAATGTGTGTGTGTGTGTGTGTCCCCTCCATCAGCCTTGGGGGGGGGCCCCCCAGTTTCCATCCCACGTCTTGCTGTGTGCCCCCCCCCAGTCCATCATGCGTGGGGGGAGGTCCCCCCTGCGTGCATCCCACGCCGACCACAGGCACTGGGAGGGGGGGTGTGTGTGTGTCCCCTCCACCTCTACCAACCCCCTCCCCGCCCCCAAACCTTCCTCACCTTTAGGGGGACCCCCCCACCCCGCACCCCCCCACCCCTCTCACGCCCCCCCCCGGGATGGTGCCCACAGGGGAGAAGATGACTGAGGAGGAGGTGGAGCAGCTGGTGGCAGGGCATGAGGACAGCAACGGCTGCATCAACTACGAAGGTGAGGCCGGCGGGGGGGGGCGCTGGCTTTTTGGTTGGGGGGCGGGTCTTCAGTTCGTGGGGGGGGGCGGTGGTGGTGAGGGGTCCCAACCACGTTTTGCCCACTCCCCCTCTCCCTGACCATGATGTCTCCTTCCTTCCTCCCAGCCTTTGTCAGACACATCTTGTCAGGGTGACGCCGCAGGGGTACGCTCCGCCCCCTCCCCCCCATTTTTAAACCCCCCCCGCTCCCGTTTTAACGCCCCCCCCTCCTCGTTTTTAACACACCCCCCTCTTCGTTTTGAAGCTCCTCTTCATTTTAAACGCCCCCCCCCCCCCCCGCGAGCTGTTTTTAACCCCTTCAGTTCTGACTCAGTTTTTACTTTGCCTTCCTCTTAGTTTTGGCCTTTGCAACCTCTGGACTGAGCTCGCAGCCCCCCCCCCCCCCCCAAAAAAATCTTTTGCCCCCTCCCCCCCAAATCCTTTGCTCCCCCCCCAAAAATCTTTTGCTTCCCCCTCCCCCAGAATCTATTTTCCCCTCCCCCAAATAATTTTCTCCTCCTCCTCCTCCCCCCCCCCAATTTTTTCCCCTTCCTCAAATTCCCCCCAAAATCTTTTCTTCCCCCCCCCCCAAATCTTTTTTCCCCCTCCCCCAAATCTTTGGGTTTTTTCCCTCCTCCCCCCAATTTTTTTGCCCCCTCCCCCAAATATTTTTTCTCCCCCCCAATATTTTTCCCCTTCCCCCTCCCAGTTTTTTTTTTCCCCTCCCCCCAAATCTTTTTTCTTCTCCCCCCCCAAATTTTTCCCCCTCCCCAAATCTTCCCCCCCCAAATATTTCTCCCCCTCCCAATCTTTAGTGTCCCTCCCCCCCCACCAAGCCCCTTCTCGCATGCCCCTGCTGCATGGAGCCCCCCCCGACCTCATCCTGCGTGCTGGGGGCTGGGGTTGCTGGGTTAATAAGGGGGGGTCCGGGGGCGGGGTCCTACTGAAGCCCCCCCAGCAGCAGCGTCGCTGATTGCTCCCAGTGCTGACTTTTGGTTTTCTTTCCTCTTTCTGAGCTTCAACAAATTTTCTTTTGGGGGGGGAGGGGGAGGAAGGTTCCCTAGCAGAGCCCCCCCTCAGTTTTACTCTTTCCCCCCCCCCCTTTTTTTTTCCCTTCACAGAGCTGGTCCGGATGGTGCTGAGCGGCTGAAGACCTCCCCCGAATCAATTCCACCCCCCCCAATCAATTTCACCGCCCCACAATCAATTCCATTCCACCCCCAATCGATTCCACCCCCAATCAGCTCCATTCCACCCCCAATCAATTCCACCCCCTAATCAATTCTACCCCCCAATCAATTCCACCCCCCAACCCCCCTTAATCAATTCCACCCCCTTAATCAATTCCATCCCCCCAATCAATTCCATTCCATCCCCAATCAATTCCACCCCATCCCCAATCAATTCCACCCCCAATCAATTCCACCCCTAATCAATTCCACCCCCTAATCAATTCCATCCCCCCAATCAATTCCATTCCCCCCAATCAATTCCACCCCCTAATCAATTCCATCCCCCAATCAATTCCATTCCACCCCCAATCAATTCCATTCCACCCCTAATCAATTCCACCCCCCAATCAATTCCACCTCCCTAATCAATTCCATCCCCCTAATCAATTCCATCCACCCAATCAATTCCACCTCCCCTAATCAATTCCACTCCCCCAATCAATTCCACCCCAATCAATTTCACCCCCAATCAATTCCATTCGCCCCCCAATCAATTTCAATCAATTCCATCCCCAATCAATTCCACCCCAATCAATTCCATCCCCCAATCAATTCCATCCCCTAATCAATTCCACCCCCAATCAATTCCATTCCACCCAATCAATTCCACCTCCACCCCCTAATCAATTCCATCCCTCCAATCAATTCCACCTCCCCTAATCAATTCCACCCCCTAATCAAATCAATTCCATTCCATCCCCAATCAATTCCACCTCCCCTAATCGATTCCATGCCCCCCCATCGATTCCATCCCAATCGATTCCATTCCACCCCCCAATTAACTGCATCCCCCCCCAATTTTCACCCCCCCACGCCCCCCTCTGCTTTTTGTGCCTTTTCCCCTTCATTCTCTCCCCACTGACCCCCCCCAGGCCCCTCCCCAACCACCTTCCAACCCCCCCCAGCCCCCCCCCCTCAGAACCCCCCCCCCAGCCCCCCCGGCTAAATTATTGCTCCAATAAAGGACCAGAAACCAACCCCTGTGCCCCCCAGCGGTGTCTGTGTGCCCCCCCCCAACCCTCTTGCCCCCCAGGCTCTTTCTTGCCCCCCCCCCCAAAACCCTGCCCCCCATTTCTCTTCCCCCCCCAGGCTCTTTCTCCCCCCCCCCAGGCTCTTTTCTTCCCCCCAAGGCTTTTTCTTGCCCCCCCCAAGGCTTTTTCTTGCCCCCCCCCGCACCTCCAGGCTCTTTCTTCCCCCCCCAAGGCTTTTTCTTGCCCCCCGCACCTCCAGGCTCTTTCTTCCCCCCAAGGCTTTTTTCTTGCCCCCCCGCACCTCCAGGCTCTTTCTTCCCCCCAAGGCTTTTTCTTGCCCCCCGCACCTCCAGGCTCTTTCTTCCCCCCCCAAGGCTTTTTCTTGCCCCCCCCGCACCTCCAGGCTCTTTCTTGCCCCCCCCTGGGGATTTGGGATTTTTATTCCTTAAAAAAAAAACCACAACAAAAAGGGGGGGGGGGGACGGGGGGAGAGCTTTGGGGGGGGGGGGGGGGTCTTGGGGGGGGGGAGGGTCGTTTTCTTTTGGGGGGGGGGGGGGGGGGGGGCAGGAGGGGAATGCCCATGTGCTGGGTTGGGATTGGAGCTGTCTCATAAATAGCTGAGGGGTTTTGGGGGGGGGGAGGGGGAGCAGGATTATTTCCCCCCCCCCCCCCCCCCCAACCTCCTCGCCCGGGGGGGGGCCCCCAACACTTAAATAAAACTCAGGAGAGTGATAAAAAAAAGACCAAAGCAAGGGGGGGGCAGGGGGGGGGGAAGGGAAGGGGGGGGGCAGGCTGGGGGTCGTTTTTGGTTTGGGGAGGGGGTGGGGGGGGCGGGGATGAGTTCTGCTGCATCCTGGGCCTCGGTGGCTGGTTGGGTGGGTGGGGTTTTGGGCCGGGGGGTCTTCACTGCGTGGGGGGCACAGGGGTGGCCGTGCTGGGGCTGGGGGCGATGGGCTCCGTCTGCAGGGGGGCCTTGCTCTGTGGGGAGAGAAAACAGAAGGGGGGAGGGGGGGGAGGGAGGGGGAGAGGGTTACATCCGGGGGGGCGGGGGCTGTGGTGCCCTAGCACCCAGCAGAACGCTTAAACACCCCCTCCCCATTTTATCCCCCCCCCCAATCCATCCCTATGCCCTCCCCAAGCCCCCCGGGAGTCCTTTCTCCTCCCCCCCCCCGCCCTTAGGAGTTGACTTGGGCCCTCTCCAGAGGTCTCTTTGCTGCCCTCCCCCTCCCCAAGCTCTCCTGCGCCTCCCCCCGCCCCCGGCCCTCCCCGCGGCGCCCCCTCGCGGTTATGTCTCACCTTGCAGGAGGCCGGGGCCGGGGAGGAGGCTTCCCTGCACGGCGGCCACGATCGCAGGGCTGTGCGCGGCGGCCGAGCCCCCCCAGGCCCGGGGGGAGGGTGTTGGGGGCAGCCCCCCGACCCCCCCCGGGTGCCATGCTGCTGGCCAGGGCCCCATGCAGCGGGAGGGGGGGGGGTTAGCGGGGAAGGGCTCGCAGTGGGGGGGGTTAGCCATGCTCAGGGGGATGGCAGATGGAGGCAAGGCCGGGGGCAGGGCCCCGGGGGCATTACCGGGCACGGGGGTGGCCGCTGCCACCCAAGCTGCCAGCCAGGCTCTGGGACGGGGCTGCTGCCCGGGGAACGGCGCCGGGGCTGCGGGCAGCGGGGGGGGGAGGGCTGAGCTTTGCCCAAGCGCTCCCCCCAGCTATGGCACTGAGAGCACACCCAGGGCTTGGCACCGGTGCCCGGGAGCGGCACTGAGGTGCCCCTTGGGGCACCACCCAGGCAGCCCTTGGCATCAGAACCCAGACACCCAGCAGAGCCCACCCAGCCCCTGGCACCACCACCCAGCCCCTGGCACCACCACCCAGCCCTTGGCACCACCACCCAGCCCCTGGCACCACCACCCAGCCCTTGGCACCACTCTCATCACAGCCAGCCCTTGGTGGCACCTCCACCCACCACCAACTCCCTCAGCCCTTGGCACCACCACTCAGGTACCCCTTGGACCACCACCCACCCAACCCCTGGCACCAGCACCCATCCAGCCACCAGCACCCATCCAGCCCCTGGCACCACCACTGAGTTTATGACCCTCAGCACCAGCACCCACCCAGCCCTTGGCACCACCACTGAGCTAACCCTTGGACCACCCTCCCCCCACACAGCCCTTGGCACCACCAGCACTTGGACCACCCTCCCCCCCACACAGCCCTTGGCACCAGCACCCACCCAGGACGCCCAGCGCCCTGGCACCGCCCCTTGCCCACCCTTACCCCCCTCCCCCGCTCACCGTGGGGCACAGCCGGGGCTCCCGGCGGCGGCGGGGCGGCTGGGGCGGGGGCTGCGCCCCGGGCAGCGCCGGCCCCACAGGCTCAGCCGGTGCCAGCACGGCCGGGGCGGGCGGAGCCGCCAGCGGGTGGGCGGCGGGCGGCAGGGGGCGGCGCCGGCGGCGGCGGGCAGGGGCTGGGCCCCGGGGGCACCGGGGGCGGCTGCTGCTGCTGCTGCTGCTGCTGCAGGTGCTGGAAGTGCTGCTGCCTGGCTCTCATCTCGGCGTACTTCAGCTGCTCCATGTGGAAGGCCTGGCGGTCGGCCAGCAGCTGCTGCCGCTGGTACTCCAGCTGCGGGGGCACCGGGGGTGCAAACAGCCACGGAGACGCTCAGGCTGGGGAGGAGCCTCAGCAGCCACCGGGAGCCACTGGCCAGGGGCCCCAAGAACCACTGACCAGGAGCCACCAGGAACCACTGGCCAGGAGCCACCAGGAACCACTGGCCAGGAGCCCCAAGAACCACTGACCAGGAGCCCCAAGGACAACCACTGACCAGGGGCCCCAAGAACCACTGACCAGGGGCCCCAAGTCCAACCTTCCCTCTTGCCCTGTCACTAACTACCTGGGAGCAGAGGCCAGCACCAACCTCTCTACAACCTCCTTGCAAGTAGTTGTAGGGAGCCAGGAGATCCCCCAGTCCAAGCCCCCCCACCAGAGCCACAGACCCCAGCCCGGGTCCCCCAGGCGCACATCCAGGCAGGGCTGGAGAGGCTGCAGGGAAGGAGACTCCACAGCCTCCCTGGGCAGCCTGCTCCAGGGCTCTGCCACCCTCCCAGGGCAGAAGTTCCTCCTGCTGCTGAGCTGCAACCTCCCGGGCTGCAGTTTGCAGCCCCTGCCCCTTGGCCTGCCCCAGGCTGCAGCTGAGCAGAGCCTGGCCCCTGCCTCCTGCCCCCAGCCCCCAGCTCTTGACAGACATCGATCAGATCCCTCTCAGCCTTCTCCTCCCCACCCTGAGCACCCCCAGGGCCCTCAGCCTCTCCTCCCCAGGCAGCGCTCCAGGGCCCTGCAGCATCCTCACCGCCCTCCCTTGGACCCCCCAGCAGATCCCTGTCCCTCCTGAGCCCAGGGCTGGATGCAGGACTCCAGGGGAGGTCTCAGCAGGGCAGAGCAGGGGGGGAGGAGAAGCTGCCTCCAGCTGCTGGCCACGCTCCTCCTGATGCCCCCAGGATCCCCTTTGGCTTTCCTGGCCCCAGGGGCACACTGCTGACCCACAGAGAAGCTGTTGCCCACCAGGGCCCCCCCCAGGTCCTTCTCCCCAGAGCTGCTCCCCACCAGCCCCTCCCCCCAGCAGCACTCACAGCCTCTCTCTCCCTGTCCATGATGGTCTCCAGCTCCTCGAAGTGTCGCAGTTTGATCTCCAGCTTCTTCATCTGGGTCTCCACCAGCAGGGCCACCAGGGACTTGATCTTGCGCTCCTCCACCGCTGCCAGGTGCTGGGGAGGGGAAGGCTCAGGCCCCACAGCCAGGCTGCTTCCCACCAGCCCCCTCCCCACCTCCTAGTCCCCTCCCCACACCTCCCAGCCCCTTCCCCACCTCTCCCAGCCCCCTCCCAGCCTCTCACCTTGGCCTTGACAGCAGCAGCAGCCAGGGCTGCGGCGGCAGCGGTGGACAGGTTCCCCTCCCCGATGTCCCTCTCCACCTTGGCCTTGCGCTCAGCCTCGGGCTCTGAAGCCTCCTTGGCCGCTTCCTCCGGACCCTCCTTGGCCTCCTTCTCCTTCTCTGGCTCCCCTGTGCCAGGGTTGGTGCCACGTTGGTGGGGGACAGCCCCGGGGGGGCTC
The DNA here is from genome assembly GCA_033816785.1 of Picus viridis. NCBI lineage: Eukaryota > Metazoa > Chordata > Aves > Piciformes > Picidae > Picus > Picus viridis. Next base: position 41,471 of record JAWKAJ010000075.1, on the reverse strand, counting down.
TCCCCCAGGGCCTGGCTCCCTGCTCACCGTTGCCGTCGCTGTCACCCTTGTCTGGCTCCTTCTCGCTCTCCACCTCCTTCCCCTTCTCCTCCTCCTTCTTGGGGGTCTCCCCAGGCTTCTCCTTCCCCTCCTCCTCGCTGGCACCATCCCGGGGCTCCTGAGGGGTTGCCCAGCCATGAGCCCTCGGTGCCAGGACCCCCACGAGGTGTTTGCGTCCCCCTGCCCAGTCCCCAGCTGCTACCTTCACCTCCTTCTTCTCCTCGCTGGGCTGCGCCTCCGCCCGAGCCTCCTCGGCGGCGCTCTCCTCTGGGGACACAACGGGGGGAGGGGAGGGGTGAGGGAGGGCGCTGGGGGCGGCCAGCCCGCGGGGGGCGGCCCAGGCCCGGGGCGGGGGCGGGGCTCACCGATGCGCTCGGGCTCGTCGGAGGCGGTGCCGGCGATGCCGCTGCTCTCCAGCCCGAAGGCAGGGTCGGCCCTGCCGGTCACCTTGGCGGCCTCCTCCACCTTCCGGACGTGAGCCTCCACCAGCGCCGTGGGCACCTCCTCCTTCATCTTGGAGAACTCCTCTAGGGGGCGCCAGCGGCGCCGGGGATGCTCCCTCAGGCCTCCGGCGCCAGGACCAGGAGCTGCTGCCCGCGGGGTGTCCCCCCGACCCCGCCCCGCCGCGGGATCTGTCCTGCTGCCCTCCGCAGAGCACTCAGCACCATCTCCCCATAGCACTCAGCACCTCTCCCCATAGCACTCAGGACACCGTCCCATAGCACTCATCTCCCCGTTGCACTCAGCATCATCTCCCCATAGCACTCAGGACCTCTTCCCATAGCACTCAGCATCATCTCCCCATAGCACTCAGGACACTCCCATAGGACACTCAGCATCATCTCCCCATAGCACTCAGGACACCGTCCCATAGCACTCAGCACCATCTCCCCGTTGCACTCAGCATCATCTCCCCATAGCACTCAGGACCTCTTCCCATTGCACTCAGCACCATCTCCCCACTGCACTCAGCACCATCTCCCCATGGCACTCAAGACCTCTTCCCACAGCACTCAGCACCATCTCCCCATAGCACTCAGCACCATCCCCACGTTGCACTCAGCACCATCTCCCCATAGCACTCAGCACCATCCCCACGTTGCACTCAGCACCATCTCCCCATAGCACTCAGCACCATCCCCACGTTGCACTCAGCATCATCTCCCCATAGCACTCAGCACCATCCCCACGTTGCACTCAGCATCATCTCCCCATAGCACACAGCACCATCTCCCCATAGCACTCAGCACCATCTCCCCACAGCACTCAGCACCCCTCCCTGCCCCCCGCCCCCCGCAGGGTCCTGCCCCCCGGCCTTACCCAGAGCGGACTTGGCGGCGGCGGAGGCCACGCGAGGGTCGACCACGGAGGCCAGGAAGGCCACGGTGCTCATGACAGGGTTGCCAGACTGGCTGAAGGGGATGGGCTGGTAGGCCAGGGGCCCCAGGGAGGCCTCGGAGTCCTCCAGGTAGGGATCCTCGATGGGCAGCCTGAGGAAGTGCAGGATGCACTCATCCTGCGTGCGGCTGCCCACGTGCTCCGACACCTTGTTCCAGTCGTCCTTGTACATCTCCAGGGCCTGGGGGCGGCAGGCAGCTCCAGCGGCGGGGCCCCCACCGCCCTCAGGGCCTCCCACCGCCCTGAGCACCTTCCACCTCCCTCAGGAGCTTCCTCCTTGTCAAGGACCTTCCTCTTCCTTCTCCCGCCCCTCAGGATCTTCCTCTTCTCCCTTCCCTGAGAACCTTCCTCTTCCTTCTCCCATCCCTGGGGACCTTCCACCTCCTCAAGGGCCTTCCTCTTCCTTCTCCCATCCCTGAGGACCTTCCACCTCCTCAAGGGCCTTCCTCTTCCTTCTCCCTTCCTCTCCCTTCCCCTCCCTTCTCCCTTCCTCTTCCTCCTCCTTTCTTCTTCCTCTTCCCTTCCTCTCCCTTCTCCCTTCCCCTTCCTCCTCCCTTCCTCTCCCTCCTCCCTTCCCCTTCCTCCTCCCTTCCTCTCCCTCCTCCCTTCCTCTCCCTCCTCCCTTCCCCTTCCTCCTCCCTTCCTCTCCCTCCTCCCTTCCTCTCCCTCCTCCCTTCCTCTCCCTCCTCCCTTCCCCTTCCTCCTCCCTTCCTCTCCCTCCTCCCTTCCTCTCCCTCCTCCCTTCCTCTCCCTCCTCCCTTCCTCTCCCTCCTCCCTTCCCCTCCCTTCCTCTCCCTCCCCCCCTCCCTTCAGGACCTTCCACCACCTCCAGGCCCTTCCTCTCCCTCTTCCCTCCCCTGAGGACCTCCTCCTCACCTCCAGCAGCAGCAGGGTCTCCTGCTCTGTCCACTCCCGCGTGGCGCTGGCAGCAGCTTTGCTCTGTGGAGAGGTGGAAGAGAGAGGGCTGAGAGCTGGTGGGACAGGGAGAGGAGGACACTTGAGGTTCTTCAGGCTGGGGGAAGACCTCCTGGTGACCTTTCTGAGCCTCTGAGCACCGTAGGCTGGTGGAAAGGTTGAAGATCATCCCAGTTCCAGGCCCCCTGCCATGGGCTTTGCCCATGGCAGGGGGCTTGGAACTGGGATGATCTTCAAGAGCTCTTCCAACCCAACTCAACCCAACCCAACCCATAAAGCTAAGACCTCCTGGGGGCCCACCTTGGAAGGGACATTCTTCTTGGTGTACATGTCAGTCCTCAGGCCAAAGTTCTGCATGTCTGCAGGCTTCTCCTTGCCCTTCTCGGGGAAGTTCAGCATCTGCTGCGAGGCCGAAGTCTGCTGCCGGGGGAGGGGGAGGTGGGGGTGGGATGAGGAGAGAAGGGAGGACCACTGAGGGCCACCCTCATGGGGGGGGCACCACCACCACGGGGACACCACCATCAGTGTGTGTGTGTGTGTCCAACCCCTCCCCACCCCACCCCCTCCCCAGCCCCCAACAGGAAGCTTTGGGGTGTCCCTCACCCCCGTCCGGGGGGCCGGCGGGCAGCATGCGGGAGGCGAGGAGGAGGAAGAGGAGGAAAAGGAGGAGGAAGAGGAGGGAAGGAGCCTTCCTCGGCCAGCAGCTGGGGGGCAAGGATGGAGCCCCCCCCCACCACCCCCCCTCCAGGAGCTGCCTACCAGCTCCAGCTTGCCCTTCACTGGCTCGGTGCCCAGCTCCTCCAGCTCCTTGCTCTTGCGCCCGGTCTTGGCGTCGCCGTCGCTCTGCCGGCCCTGAGGCACGGATCGAAGCTGTGCCAACCCCCCCCCGACCCCTGGGCCACCCCCTTGCCACCCCCGCCCCTACCGTGCCCACAGGGCACCCTCCCCCCCCCCCGTCCCCCTAAAGCACTGTGGAGGGGCCTGGGGAAAAGGAGAAGCAGGGAGGGGGAGAAAAAAGGCCGAGGAAGGAGGAGGAGGAGGAAGGTGAGGAAGGGGCAGGAAGAGAGAGAAAAGAATCTGGGGGGGGGGAGGCAGAGAAGCAAGCGAAAAACCTTCCCCCCCCCGAGTCTATGCCAGCCACCTGGGGGGGGGTGGTGGTGGGGGAAGGGTGGTGGTCAGACCGCGGCAGTACCAACCCTGTGCCACCCACCTGGGGGGTCTTGGGCTGCAGCGGCACCAGCCCCGAGGGGGTGTCAGCCAGGACGTGGAAGTGGGAGGTCGGGGGGGCCCATGGGGGTGGGGCGGCTCTCGGCGTCCACTTGGTAGTTGATGAGCCCCCACTGCTCCAGGAAGGCGTGGACCCTGGGGGGAGCGAGGGGGGGGCACGGTGGGGTGGGGGTGGGGCAGAAAGGGAGGGGTGGCGGGGGGGGGGCAGCGGCCCGGCCCCCACCTCATGATGGCGCAGACGTCGCCGGCCAGGTTGCGGCGGCAGGCGGTGGAGGTGAGGTACTCCTGCGGGTTCAGGCGGTAGGTGTCGATCATGAAGTTGCGGTAGGCCAGGTAGCTGCGGGCACAGGCGGCAGCCCCTCAGCGCCCGGCCCGGCGCCCCCGGGGCGCGCGGCAGGCTGCGGGGGCCTCACATTTCGGGGGTCTTGGACTTGTTCTTGCCGTTGAAGAACTCGGGCAGGGCGCGGCGCTCGATGGCGTGGACGCTGCGGGCAGGGGGCGGCAGACGGGGGCGTTGGTGCCAGGCTGGGGCAGCGAGGTGCTCTGGGTGGCACCTGGAGGCACCAGCTCCAGCCCCAGATGCTCAGGGTGGCACCTGGAGGTACCAGTCTTGACCTCAAGGTGCTCTGGGTGGCACCTGGAGGCACCAGCTCCAGCCTCAGATGCTCAGGGTGGCACCTGGAGGTACCAGTCTTGACCTCAAGGTGCTCTGGGTGGCACCTGGAGGCATCAGCTCCAGCCTCACATCCTCTGGGTGGCACCTGGAGGTACCAGTCTTGACCTCAAGGTGCTCTGGGTGGCACCTGGAGGCACCAGCTCCAGCCTCACATCCTCTGGGTGGCATCTCAAGGCATCAGCCTCATCCCCAGGTGACCCTGGGCACCATCCTCAGCTGCCCAACTTGCCACCCCAAAGCCCCATCCTTATGCTCAGCCTCTCTAGATGGCATCTTGGGGCACCATCCTCATTCTCAGGTGCCCTGGCTGGTACCGTGGGCTCCATCCTCATACCCAGCTGCCACAGCTGGCACCTTGGGGCACCATCCTCGTGCTCAGCCGCCGTGGCTGGCAGCCTGGGCGGCGTCCTCATGCCCAGCTGGCGGCCTGGGCACGGTGCCCTACCTGTTGTAGTCGAACCAGGCGGCGTAGCTGGGGATGATGATGTGGTGAGTCTGCTCCGTGACGTTGTCCTCGTGCAGCTCAGGGTTCTTGGCCTGCTCCCCCTTGCTCCCGGTGCCATTCTCCTCCTCATCCTGCCAGGCACCAGCACAGGGGGTCCTGAGCTGCCCTCAGGCCTCAGGGCAGGATGAGGCCACGGGAGGAGGCCACAGAGCCCCGGGGTGAGGCCGGCTCGGGGGTGCCCTCCTCACCTTGCCAGCCGTCTCCATGCTCTCGTCCTCCTGCTCATCTGGGAGAGAAAGAGCAGAGTGAGGACAGCTTGGGGGGGGCACTGCCAGCCCCAGGGTCGCAGGGGGCACGGGTGGCACCGTGCCCTGGCACCCCAGACTCACCCAGGTCTGTCATGGTGCCCCCCTTGACGGGCGCAGACTCTGAGTCCTTCTTGGTGTTGACTGTTTGGGGGGGGAGGGGGAGGGGAAGCTGAGCTCAACAGCCCCCAAGACTTGGGGTGCCCAGGCTATGCTTGTGCCAGGGGTGGCTGCCAAGGCCCTGCCAGCCCTCACCTGTCTTGGGCAAGGTGACCTCCTCCACGTTGGGCACAGGGGAGGGCTCATCCATGTCCTTGGTCAGGTCCTCCTGCTCCTCCTCCCGGTGCCCGCGCTTGGACTTGTTGTAGGGGGTGGAAGGTCTGCCAAGGCGAGGCCGGTCCCTGTGCCGCCCCTTGGCACCCTAGGGGCAGAATTTAACCACCCCCACGGACCCCCCCTCCCCCCAGTGCCTCCCTGAGGGCAGGATTGGACCCTCCTGGGCTCACCCTTTCTTGGCATTCTTCTTCTTGGCCTCGGGGGTGGGCGAGGGGGAGGGCGACCGCTTCCGCTTCTTGTAGTTGCCTCCTTTCTTGTCCCGGCGGTCGGAGTCAGGGCTGTTCACCTGGGGGCGAGGATGAGGAGGGGGTTGGGGGGGGGTCCACCTGAGTGGGATGGGCTCCCCCTTCCCTCCCTCCCCCCAAGCACTGTTTGCCTCCTGGCTCTGACCTCATCTGTCAGGGTCTTGGCTGAGATCTTCTTCCTGCGCGCCGCGGGGGCTCTTCTCGTCGCTCACCTCGTAGTCTTCCTCGTTCATCCACTCGTTGAAGGTGTCGGTGTCCAGGATCCACTTGGCATGCACCTGCCAGGCAGGGCTTGGAAGGAGGCTGCCAGGCAGCCACCAAGCAGGGCAGGGGAGGGGGGGGCTGCAGGCATCACCCCCACCTAAAGGGACCCCCCGACACCCCCGATACCTTCCGAGGCTTCTCCGGCGTCGGAGCCTCCTCCACGGAGGCCTCGATCTCGCTGGCAGGGATCCAGGTGTCGTAGCTGGGGGGTGCAAGGAGGGGTGAGGGTGGCACCCACTGCGGTGGGTGGGCACAGGGAGGGGGCTCCAAAAGGCTTCAGCTGCATCCCCACAGCCCTGCCCCTCTCCCAGGACCCCTCTGACCTGTCAGGGTAGTAGCCCCAGTGCAGCAGGACCTGCTTGTCGCGCTTCATCACCGGCCGGACCCACTCCTCTGCGGGACACAGGAGAGCAGGGACCCTCTGAGAGCCGCCCCAGGGACGCCCAGCAGGGCCCCAGCCCCCCAAAACCTCCTCCTCGAAGCCCCTCAAACGTTCCAGCAGGTTCCCTCACCTTCCTCCAGGTTCCCAGGGACAGGGCAGACGATGTGGGAAGCGTTGCTCTTGTCCTCGGTCACTGTGCCCTGCCAGCAGAGCAGGGAAGTGGCTCCAGAGCTGAACACAAGGACAAGGACCCCTCCCCACCTCTAAACGCCCCCCCGCCCTCCAAATTCATACTGCCCACCCCCACCCCCACTGGCCCCCACCTGGTGCCTCTTCACGATGTCCTTCAGCTTGCTCAGCAGCTTGGGTTCGATCTCCTGGTGCAGGAAGATGTTGGGCCGGGCCAGGCAGTTGTTCTGGGCAGGGGAGGAGGGGGAAAGCAAGAGAGGTGAGGGAGGGGTTTGGAGGGGGGGGAACCCTAGAGATTGGGGGGAAAGTGGGGCAGAGGTCTCCCTACCTGCACCAGGGACTTCTCTATGGTCATGAACATCTCCACATTGCGATCCATGCGGGAGGGATTCTGGAAATCGAAACGCCGCCTCGTTGGGAGAAAAGAGCGACTCTCATGAAAGCCACAGCTCAGGACTCCTGGCCACCACCCAAAGCCTTGGGGAGGGGGCTTTGGGGGTGGCTTTTGGGGTAAAGGACACGCCCCCCCACCCCTTTTTACCCCCCATCTTTTACCCCCTAATTCCCCCCACCCCCCCTGGCGCTCGGCCAAAGCTCGGCAGCCGCTGGCGATGCAGCGAGGAGCAGCCCAGGCCTGAGGGCAGCCAACCCCTTCCCCCCCCATGGCTTTGTGACCCCCCTCACCCCAATCCCCATAGCTTTGTGACCCCCTTCACCCCCATGGCTTTGTGACCCCCCCAACCCTTTTTACCCCTCCCTTCAATTCCCCCAGCCGTGTGCTCAGCCTGACCTCAGCAGCTGCTCGCGACGCAGCCAGGAGCAGCCCAACGCTGAGGGCAGCCAACCCCTCACCCCCCCCCCATGGCTTTGCGACCCCCCCCCCGCCTCCCATGGCTTTGTGACCTTCCCCCCCAGCCTGGGCATGGCACAGAGGTGGGCACTCACCATCCTTGGTCGCTCTTGAACTTATAAGCAGCTGCCAGGATGTGGCACAGAGCTCCTCCCGCCTTGAAATCCAAGAAGCATTTGATCTGCACCGGCAGGGAAGGGGCTCAGGGGGTGCCCATGGAGGAGGGGAGAGGGGCTGGCACCCTCCCTGGCTGGGTGCCAGAGCATCATCAGGGTGGCAGCCTCTTACCAGAGTGCCAGCTCCATGGCTACGTACCAGGGCATCATCAGGATGCCAGCCCCATCTCTGGGTGCCAGGCCCTCACCAGGGTACCACCAGGGTACCACCCCATGCCTGGGTGCCAGGCTCCCCCTGCCATCTCCTCGCTGGGCTCTGCCCCCAGCTCCTCAGGCCCTGTCCTGGAGGCGCCAGGCTGCTGTCCCCTGGGTTCTTCTGGGGGTAGCTCCCAGCTGGACAGTGCCCAAGTGTCACCAGGGCACTAACCCTGGCCTGGGCACTGCCCCACTCGGGGGCACAGTCCTGGGTGCTGTCCCTGGGGCTCTGGAGCTTTGTCCCTAGGTCTCTGGGCTGCTTGTCCCTGCTTGGGGCCTTGTCCCTGCCCCACTGGGGCACTGTCCCCACTCAGCCTTGTCCCCAGCTCTTTGTGGTACTGCCAGTGAACAGGAGCTCACCAGAGCTTTGTTCCCAACCCTTCGGAGCTCTGTCCCCAAAACTCTGCAGCTCTGTCCCCAGTCCTCTGAGGCTCTGTCCCCAACCCTTTGGAGCTCTGTCCCCAAACCTTTGGAGCTCTGTCCCCAGTCCTCTGAGGCTCTGTCCCCAACCCTTTGGAGCTCTGTCCCCAAAACTCTGCAGCTCTGTCCCCAGTCCTCTGAGGCTCTGTCCCCAACCCTTTGGAGCTCTGTCCCCAAACCTTTGGAGCTCTGTCCCCAGTCCTCTGAGGCTCTGTCCCCAACCCTTTGGAGCTCTGTCCCCAAAACTCTGCAGCTCTGTCCCCAGCCCTCTGAGGCTCTGTCCCCAAATCTTTGGAGCTATGTCCCCAACCCTCTGAGGCTCTAACCCCAGCCCTTTGGAGCTCTGTCCCCAGCCCTTTGGAGCTCAGCTAGAGCTGGCACAGAGCAGGAGGTCTCCAGAGCTCTGTCCCCAGCCCTTTGGAGCTCTGTCCCCAGCCCTCTGGAGCTCTGTCCCCAGCCCTCTGGAGCTCTGTCCCCAGCCCTTTGGAGCTCAGCTAGAGCTGGCACAGAGCAGGAGGTCTCCAGAGCTCTGTCCCCAGCCCTCTGGAGCTCAGCTGGGGCTGGCACAGAGCAGGAGGTCTCCAGAGCTCTGTCCCCAGCCCTCTGCAGCTCTGTCCCCAGCCCTCTGGAGCTCAGCTGGGGCTGGCACAGAGCAGGAGGTCTCCAGAGCTCTGTCCCCAGCCCTTTGGAGCTCTGTCCCCAGCCCTCTGCAGCTCTGTCCCCAGCCCTCTGCAGCTCTGTCCCCAGCCCTCTGCAGCAGCATCCCCAACACTTTGGAGCTCTGTCCCCAGCCCTTTGGAGCTCTGTCCCCAGCCCTTTGGAGCTCTGTCCCCAGCCCTTTGGAGCTCTGTCCCCAGCCCTTTGGAGCTCAGCTAGAGCTGGCACAGAGCAGGAGATCTCCAGAGCTCTGTCCCCAGCCCTTTGAAGCTCTGTCCCCAGCCCTCTGCAGCTCTGTCCCCAGCCCTTTGGAGCTCTGTCCCCAGCCCTCTGGAGCTCAGCTGGGGCTGGCACAGAGCAGGAGGTCTCCAGAGCTCTGTCCCCAGCCCTCTGGAGCTCTGTCCCCAGCCCTCTGCAGCTCTGTCCCCAGCCCTCTGGAGCTCAGCTGGGGCTGGCACAGAGCAGGAGGTCTCCAGAGCTCTGTCCCCAGCCCTCTGGAGCTCTGTCCCCAGCCCTTTGGAGCTCTGTCCCCAGCCCTCTGGAGCTCAGCTGGGGCTGGCACAGAGCAGGAGGTCTCCAGAGCTCTGTCCCCAGCCCTTTGAAGCTCTGTCCCCAGCCCTCTGCAGCTCTGTCCCCAGCCCTTTGGAGCTCAGCTAGAGCTGGCACAGAGCAGGAGGTCTCCAGAGCTCTGTCCCCAGCCCTCTGGAGCTCTGTCCCCAGCCCTTTGGAGCTCTGTCCCCAGCCCTCTGCAGCTCTGTCCCCAGCCCTCTGGAGCTCAGCTAGAGCTGGCACAGAGCAGGAGGTCTCCAGAGCTCTGTCCCCAGCCCTTTGGAGCTCTGTCCCCAGCCCTCTGGAGCTCAGCTGGGGCTGGCACAGAGCAGGAGGTCTCCAGAGCTCTGTCCCCAGCCCTCTGGAGCTCTGTCCCCAGCCCTCTGCAGCTCTGTCCCCAGCCCTCTGGAGCTCTGTCCCCAGCCCTCTGCAGCTCTGTCCCCAGCCCTCTGGAGCTCAGCTGGGGCTGGCACAGAGCAGGAGGTCTCCAGAGCTCTGTCCCCAGCCCTCTGGAGCTCTGTCCCCAGCCCTTTGGAGCTCTGTCCCCAGCCCTCTGCAGCTCTGTCCCCAGCCCTCTGGAGCTCAGCTGGGGCTGGCACAGAGCAGGAGGTCTCCAGAGCTCTGTCCCCAGCCCTCTGGAGCTCTGTCCCCAGCCCTTTGGAGCTCTGTCCCCAGCCCTCTGCAGCTCTGTCCCCAGCCCTCTGGAGCTCAGCTGGGGCTGGCACAGAGCAGGAGGTCTCCAGAGCTCTGTCCCCAGGTCACCCAGCTGCTGTCCTCACCCCGGGCATTGTCCCCAGCTCCCCGTGGGGCTTCCCCGGGGCCGCTGTCCCTGCTCAGCTTTGTCCTGCAGACCCTTGGGGTCCCTGTCCCTGGGTCCCCAGGGGCGGCTCCCCGGGCGGCCGGGGGTTCCAAGCCCCCTGCCCGTGCGGCGCTGCGGCTGGGGGCCGGGGGCTCCCGGGGGGCTCCCGGGGGGCTCACCGGGAGCTTGGTGAGGGGCGCGTTGCTGACGTGCTTGCCGAAGACCTCCTCCTGGAACTGCAGCAGCTGCACCACCAGGCTCGACAGCGACTTGTTGGTGGGGGGCTCGGCCTGGATGTACTGCGGGGGGCGAGGGGGAATCAGCGCTGCGGCCGCCGAGCCCCGGGGGGGCTCTGGGGAGGGGGTGGGGGGTGGGAGGCTGTGCGGCAGCGATGGCGGCGGCGGGGCCGTGACAGGCTGGGCCCGGCGGGGGGACCGGTAACGGCGCCGCCCCGGCCCCGGCCGCCGCTCTACCTTCTTGTAGTTCTTGCCGAGCCAGAGGCGGACGTTGTCGAACTGGCTGACGGTGTCCGAGGCCTCGTAGTACTTGACGTTGGGGCCGCCGTCCTTCTTCCGCACCGCCATCTTCCAGCGGCCCGGGCGCCTCCCGCCGCCTGCCGCCGCGCCGCGCTACCGCCCCCTGCCGGCCTCCCGCCGCGCCGCCGCCGCGCCGCCGCCCCCTGCCGGCCCCGCGCCGCCGCTGCGCTACCGGCCCCGCCTTGCCTCGACGCTACCGCCCTACCGGCGACCCGCCCCCGCCTCTCCGCTACCGCCCCCTACCGGCTCCGGGACGCGCCACGTCCCCCAGCCCCGCGCTCAGCCTGCTTGGTAGTGACGCGGCGCCCCCTGGCGGCTCGGGTGGTTTATCACCACGGCTTTCCCCCTCTCGGGGGGATGGGGGGGGGAGCCGGGCACGGCTGGGGAGCTGCGGCGTAGCGGGAAGGGCGGGGAGGCGGCGGGGGCCGGCGCGAGGGCAGCGGAGCGGGGCCCGGGCGGTGCCGGTGGGGCCCGGTCTAGGTGGAGCGCGGCGGAAGGTGGCGCGGGAGTCACGGTGGCCGAGTGGTTAAGGCGTTGGACTCGAAATCCAATGGGGTTTCCCCGCACAGGTTCGAATCCTGTCCGTGACGCCGCCTCCGCTTTTGCTGGCGGGGGGCGGAACGGGGCCGGGGTCGCCTCAAACCGGGGCGCGGCGGCTCTCGGCTCGCACCGGAAGCATCCTCACACCTCTCCCAGTACCGGCCTTTTAACGGCTGGCGGAAGGGGTCTGCAGGACGGGGGGCGGTTTGTCTTTTGGGGGGGGGGGGGGGGGGGAAGAATGGTACCTTGGAGGCGGCGGAAGGGCGCAGCGCGGACACCCAGGGTGGGAGAGCGCCCCGGAGACCCCTCCGCACCCCCCGCGGAGTCCGCTGCTGCTCCCGGGCTCGGGGGAACCCCAATCTGCACAGCGAATCTCCCTGCCAAAGGGACAGGAGGACGACCCCCGATCACCCAGCCCCCTCCCCCGCTTCCCCTTAGGGGTCTCCCTCCGCCACCACCCCCCCACCCCACATCCCCCTGCGTGAAGGAGCAGGCAGGGACCCCCAGACACCGCTAACGCAACCGGATCGGTGTTTATTGAGCACTCAAACCCCGCCAGCCCCCGCCCCGGGCCGGGGGGAGGGAGGGCAAGACCCCTCCCCCACCCCGCGGCCGAGCCCGGAGCGGAAAGGACCAAAAACGACAAAACCCAAACCCCAGAGAAATGCAAATAAATTAAATTCCCGACAAGGAAAAAGGGGGCGGGGGGCGAGGGGGGGCGGAGGGGGGCGGAGGGGGAAGCCCCTTTACGGCACCTTGAAGAGAGGATAAAAAAAAAAAAGGCCAAAACCAACCAAAAATAAAACGAAAAAGAGATGATAAAAAAAGAATTGGGAGTCAGGAAGGGGCGGGGGGGGGCGGGGGGAGGGGACCTGGGGCAGGACATGGAAGAGGATCTGGGGCACGACCCAAGGTAAGACATGGGGCAAGGCACATGGGGCAGGACAGGACCTGGGGCAGGACAGGACCTGGGGCAGGACATGGGGCACGGCCCAGGGCAAGACCTGGGGCAGGACCCCAAGGTAGGACCTGGGGCAGGACAAAGATGGGGCAGGACATGACATGAGGTAGGACATGGGGCAGGACATGACACGGGGCAGGACAGAGATGGGGCAGGACAGAGATGGGGCAGGACATGACACGAGGTAGGACATGGGGCAGGACAGAGATGGGGCAGGACAGAGATGGGGCAGGACAGAGATGGGGCAGGACATGACACGAGGTAGGACATGGGGCAGGACAGAGATGGGGCAGGACGTGACACGAGGTAGGACATGGGGCAGGACAGAGATGGGGCAGGACGTGACACGAGGTAGGACATGGGGCAGGACAGAGATGGGGCAGGACATGACACGAGGTAGGACATGGGGCAGGATGTGACACAGTAGGACCTGGGGGGACAGGATGGGGCAGGATGTGACACGAGGTAGGACATGGGGCAGGACGTGACACGGGGCAGGACATGGGGCAGGACAGAGATGGGGCAGGACATGACACGAGGTAGGACATGGGGCAGGACAGAGATGGGGCAGGACAGAGATGGGGCAGGACATGACACGAGGTAGGACATGGGGCAGGACAGAGATGGGGCAGGACGTGACACGAGGTAGGACATGGGGCAGGACGTGACACGAGGTAGGACATGGGGCAGGACTGGGGGTGCCTCAGGACAAGGTGGGAGCTGTGAGCTGGGGGGGAGGGGGCGCAGGGCTCTGGCCTCTCCCCAGAGCAGAGGGGCTGGGGGCATGCACAGAGGGGCACCCGGGGCAAGCTGGTCCCCAATGCCAGCCCTTGGCAGGCTTGGCAGCAGCTGGTTTGGCTCCAGAGGTCAAGGAAGGGCTTGGGCAGGGCCCCAGGTTGGGGACTCTCCCCCTCCCCCCCCAGCCAAGCCCCTTCCCCAGCCTGCTGCTGCCACAGGGCGAAGGCAAAGGCAAGAAACGAGAGCGAGGTGGAAAATCCGGAGGGAGGAGAAAGTCCGGGGGGGGGCTCAGGGTGAGGCCGCTGGGGGGTCCAGGCTGAGCCTCGGGGGGAGGCAGCAGCCCCCGCTGGCAGTTAGGGGCTGAGGAGTCCTGGCAGCATGGGGGTGTCTGCTTCTGCCCTCAAAGGGCACCGAGGGGGCAGCCAAGGAGGGGCAGTCAGGGAGGGGCTCAGGGCAGCTGTGGGGCCTTGGCCAACCCCATCAGTACCAGGGACACCGAAACAGTTCCGAGCAGCCAGCCCTGGTGCCCACCTCCATCAGGGCTGGGGGCACCACAACAGTTCCCTTGGTGCCCACCTCCATCAGGGCTGGGGGCACCACAACAGTTCCCCTTGGTGCCCACCTCCAGCAGGGCTGAAGCCGCCACAACAGTTCCCTTGGTGCCCACCTCCATCAGGGCTGGGAGCACCACAACAGTTCCCTTGGTGCCCACCTCCATCAGGGCTGGGGGCACCACAACAGTTCCCTTGGTGCCCACCTCCAGCAGGGCTGGGGGCACCACAACAGTTGTCTTGGTGCCCACCTCCATCAGGGCTGGGAGCACAACAGTTCTCTTGGTGCCCACCTCCATCAGGGCTGGGGCACCACAACAGTTGTCTTGGTGCCCACCTCCATCAGGGCATTCTGAGCAGCTGCTCCTTGGTGTGCATCTCCATCAGGGCTAGAGCCACTAAAGCAGTTCCCTTGGTGCCCACCTCCAGCAGGGCTGAAGCCACCAAAACAGTTCCCTCGGTGCTCACCTCCAGCAGGGCTAGAGCCACTAAAACAGGTCCCTCGGTGCCCACCCGTGGCGGGGCGCTGTGAGCAGCCTCCCCTCGGTGCCCACCCGTGGCGGGGCGCTCCGAGCGGCCTCCCCTCGGTGCCCACCCGCGGCGGGGCGCGAGCAGCCTCCCCCGGTGCCCAGCGGCCTCCGAGCGGCCTCCCTCGGTGCCCACCCGTGCTCCGGGCGCGGTGTGCGGCGGCCTCCCTCGGTGCCCACCCGCGGCGGGGCGCTCCGAGCGGCCTCCCCTCGGTGGCGCGGCGGGGCGCTCCGCCGCCTCTCGGCCCTCCGCCGCCCCCTCGCGCCCCCTCCCCGGGCCCGGCGCCGGGGCCCCCTCCCCGCGGCTCAGATCTCCTCCACGCCGTGGGCGAAGATCATGACGAGGCCTGGCTCCAGCACCATGTCCTCGCCCATGTGCTGGTTCTCGCAGGCCATCACCACCACGGCCTGCTTGCCGGGGATCCTCTTGGCCACGTAGTTCTCGTAGTAGCGGCGGTTCATCTGCCGGGTCTCCAGCGTGGCCAGGCCCTGCGGCCAGCTCCGCTCGTGGGCGTTCTCGATCAGCTCGTTGATGATGGAGGTGGGGCAGCCGCTCTCCACCAGCGACCTCTTGATCACCGCCTGCAGCACCGCGTCCGGCGTCGAGATCATCCCCCCAGCGCGTCACCCGCGCCGGCTGCAGCGAGTTCACCCACCTGGGGGGCAGGGAGGGGGCAACGGTGAGAGACAGCGGGAGGGGAGAATGATAGAGGTAGCAAAGGGGGAGGGAGGGAGGGAGGGAGGGAGGGAGGGAGGGAGGAGGAGGGGACAATGATAGAGGTAGCAAGAAGGGGGGAGGGAGGGGGGAGGGAGGGAGGGAGGAGGAGGGGACAATGATAGAGGTAGCAAGAAGGGGAGGGAGGGAGGGAGGGAGGGAGGGAGGGAGGAGGAGGGGACAATGATAGAGGTAGCAAGAAGGGGAGGGAGGGAGGAGGAGGGGACAATGATAGAGGTAGCAAAAGGGGAGGGAGGGAGGGAGGGAGGGAGGGAGGGAGGAGGGGACAATGATAGAGGTAGCAAGAAGGGGAGGGAGGGAGGGAGGGAGGGAGGGAGGGAGGAGGAGGGGACAATGATAGAGGTAGCAAGAAGGGGAGGGAGGGAGGGAGGAGGAGGGGACAATGATAGAGGTAGCAAGAAGGGGAGGGAGGGAGGGAGGGAGGGAGGAGGAGACGACAATGATAGAGGTAGCAAAAGGGGAGGGAGGGAGGGAGGGAGGGAGGGAAGGAGGAGGGGACAACTGCACACAAGCAGGCTGCAGGGAGTTCACCCACCTGGGGAGGGGACAAGGGTAGAGGTAGTAAAGGGGAGGGGAGGGAGGAGGGAACGATGATAAAGGTAGCAAAAAGGGGAGGGGAGGGAGGAGGGACAACTGCACCCAGGCCGGCTGAAGGGAGTTCACCCACCTGAGGGGAGGGAGGGGAGGGGACAATGATAAGAGGGAGAGCAAAAGGGGAGGGAAGGAGGAGAGCACATCTGCACCCTGGCCGTCTGAAGGGAGCTCACCCACCTGGTGGGGAGGGGACAAGGACAGAGGCAGCCAAAAGGGGAGGCAGGGAGGAGGGGACAATGATAGAGATAGGAAAAAGGAGGGGGGGGAAGGCTCCTCCACCCCCCACTGCCCCCAGCGCAGGAGCTCCCAGGGCTTACTCCAGGATCTCGTTGTACTCGATGGTCTCCTCCAGGTTCTGCAGGTTGGGGTTGACGCTGCGGATGGCTCTCATGTAGGCCTTCAGCAGCTGGATGTCTCTCTTCTGCGGGGAGGCCACCGGGGGTCACCACAGCAGCCCCCCCCCGGCCTGGCTTACCCCACACCGGAGCCCATGGAGCGGTGGAATGGGCTGGAAGGGACCTCCAAGATCCCCCCAGTTCCAGCCCCTCTGATCCGATCTCGGTGGCCTCCTCTGGACCCCCCCCGCAGCAAGCTCCAGGTCCTGCTGGCGCTGGGGGCAGGCAGGGGGCACCAGCTGGGGGCTCAGCAGAGCAGGGCAGAGGGGCAGAATCCCCTCCCTGGCCCCACACTGCCTCTGGGGTGGGACACAGAGGTGGCCCCCGGGCTGGCTCCTGGTGGACTTCTGTCACCAAGTGGCAGCCCCAAAGCCTTCTCCTGGAGGCTGCTCTCCAAGCCCTTCCTAACCACCCAGCCCGGACTGGAGCCTGGGCTCGGCCCAAGCCGGCCGCAGGAACCTCGGGCTGGGCCTGGTGGAACCTCCCCGAGGCTGTGCACAGATCCCTCTGGATGGATCCCATCCTCCAGCCCCCTCACCCCCTCCAGCTCCCCCTCACCCCCTCCAGCTCCCCCTCAGCTCCCCTCCAGCCCCCCCCTCACCCCTCCAGCCCGCCCAGGGGAGGCAGCCAAGCTCCCCCTGGGCGGCTCCACAGCCAGGCAGGGCTGGGGCTGGCCCCCCCAGGCCCCCACCTGCTCCGCCAGCTGGTGCTTGTGCTCGGCAGAGGCCTTCTCCAGCTCAGCGATCCTGGTCTGCTGCTGCTGCACCACGGCCCGCAGGTGCTTGACGCAGTTGTGGGCCGGCAGCTCGTCCTTCGGCATCTCCAGCCTGGGGGAGGGGCGCCGGGGGCTCACAGCCTGCCCCCCCCCCGGCCAGCGCTGGTGTCCACACCCCCGGGGCCATGCCGGGGCTGGCACCCCCCGAGCTCCATCCCCAACCCCACCTCCTCCTCCTCCTCCCCCACAGCCCTGCTCACAGGTGACCCCCACTGCCCCCAGAGCCTTCCTCCTCCAAGAGCTTCCTCCCCCCACATCCCTGACGACCCCCAAGATCCCTTCCACCCTCGACCCCCACGGCCTCCTCTTCCTCCTCCCCCACAGCCCTGCTGGCAGGTGACTCAGGACCCCACTGCCCCTCAGCCCTCTGCTTCCTCCCCCCAGAGCCACAGCCCTGCTTGTAGGTGACTCAGGACCCCCACCCCTGCCCCCAGAGCCTTCCTCCCTCCTCCTCCTGCCCCCCTGACCCGCAGCCCTGCTGGCAGGTGACGGGGCGCTTGGGGTTGTGCTGGCAGTCGCTGAGGTGGGCGCCCAGCGTGTCGAGGCGCAGCACGGCGGTGCAGCCGAAGGCGGCGTTGTCGCAGCTGATCTGCAGCTTGGAGAGCATGTTGCGCATGATGCGCGGCACGGGCCGCAGGTGCGCCACCGTCACCACGCTGCGGTCCACCGGGCAGGTCTGCTGCTGCGAGAACCATTGGGTGATGCAGGCGTTGCAGAAGGCGTGCTCGCAGTGCGGGGCCTGCCCGGGAGGAGGGGGGAGAGGGTCAGAGGAGGGGAGGGAGAGGGGAGCGGGGAGCAGGGGAGGGAGAGGAAGGGGAGCGGGAGCAGGGGAGGGAGAGGAAGGGGAGCGGGAGCAGGGGAGGGAGAGGAAGGGGAGCGGGAGCAGGGGAGGGAGAGGAAGGGGAGCGGGAGCAGGGAGGGAGGGAGAGGAAGGGGAGCGGGAGCAGGGGAGGGAGAGGAAGGGGAGCGGGAGCAGGGGGAGGGAGAGGAAGGGGAGCGGGAGCAGGGAGGGAGAGGAAGGGGAGCGGGAGCAGGGGAGGGAGAGGAAGGGGGAGCGGGAGCAGGGGAGGGAGAGGAAGGGGAGCGGGGAGCAGGGAGGGAGAGGAAGGGGAGCGGGAGCAGGGGAGGGAGAGGAAGGGGAGCGGGAGCAGGGGAGGGAGAGGAAGGGGAGCGGGAGCAGGGGAGGGAGAGGAAGGGGAGCGGGAGCAGGGGAGGGAGAGGAAGGGGCGCGGGAGCAGGGGAGGGAGAGAGGGGAGCGGGAGCAGGGGAGGGAGAGGAAGGGGAGCGGGAGCAGGGAGGGAGAGGAAGGGGAGCGGGAGCAGGGAGGGAGAGGAAGGGGAGCGGGAGCAGGGGGAGGGAGAGGAAGGGGAGCGGGAGCAGGGGAGGGAGAGAGGGGAGCGGGAGCAGGGGAGGGAGAGGAAGGGGAGCGGGAGCAGGGGAGGGAGAGGAAGGGGAGCGGGAGCAGGGGAGGGAGAGGAAGGGGAGCGGGAGCAGGGGAGGGAGAGGAAGGGGAGCGGGAGCAGGGGAGGGAGAGGAAGGGGAGCGGGAGCAGGGGAGGGAGAGAGGGGAGCGGGAGCAGGGGAGGGAGAGGAAGGGGAGCGGGAGCAGGGAGGGAGAGGAAGGGGAGCGGGAGCAGGGGAGGGAGAGGAAGGGGAGCGGGAGCAGGGGAGGGAGAGGAGGGGAGCGGGAGCAGGGGGAGGGAGAGAGGGAGCAGGGGAGCGAGAGGAAGGGGCTCACAGAGGAGGAAGGGGGAAGGGAAGGTGAGAGGGGCTCAGAGAGAGGAGAAAGAGGGGTGGAGGAGATCAAGCAAAGGAGGAAGAGGAGGAGGAGGAGGAAGAAAGGGGGAGGGAGGAGATGCAAGCAGAGGAGGAAGAGGAGGAGGAGGAAGAAAGGGGGAGGGAGGAGATGCAAGCAGAGGAGGAAGAGGAGGAGGAGGAAGAAAGGGGGTGGGAGGGGATGCAAGCAGAGGAGGAAGAGGAAGGGAGGGTGAAGAGGGAAAAGGGTGGGAGGGAAGGGCTGGGGAGATGCTGCTGGAGGAGGCTGGGGATGGCTAAGGGGTGCTGGAGGTGGTCAAGGGAAGGGTCTGGGGGAGAGGGCTGGGGAGGAGCAGCAGAGGGAGCTGGGGAGGTGAGGCTGAAGGAAAGGAGGCTGAGGGGAGACCTCCTGGCTCCCTGCAAGCCCCTGGGAGGAGGCTGGAGCCGGGGGTGGGGGGGGGGGGGGGTTGGGCTCTGCTCCCAGGGGCCAGGACCAGAGGAGATGGCCTCAGGCTGCCCCAGGGCAGGCTCAGGTTGGCCCTGAGGAGAAACTTCTCCCCTGGAAGGGGTCCCCAGGCCTGGCCCAGGCTGCCCAGGGAGCAGCCCCCAGCCCCTGGAGGGGTCTCAGAGCCTCCCAGACGTGGTGCTGAGCGCCAGGGCTGAGCCCCAACCCTGGCTGAGAGCTGCAGGACGGGGGCTGGAGGCTCTTGGGAGGCCTCCCCCAACCCAAAGGGCTTCTCAGCCCCTCAGGCAGAGGGCTCCAGGCCTTGGAGCCCCCTGGGGAAGGCTTCCAGCGCCTGGGGGTGGCAACCAACCTGCACTGGCTCCTCCAGGACCCCACTGCAGATGGGGCAGATCAGGTCCTCGTCCACGTCCCCCTGGAAGCGTGCCACATCATACCCCATCGCTCAGCACCGCTGCCACAGCCCTGCAGAGGGAGGCACAGCACTCAGGATGAGGCCCTGACCCCCCCCCAGCATCCTGCCTGCCAAGGTCCAACTCTCTCCTCCCCCTGGCACCAGCTGGAGTAGCCCCAGGGTAAGGCTGCAGCTCCCTCTCCTCCTCCTCCTCCTCCTCCCCACCATGGAGCTGCCACCCTCCTGGGGGGACCCTGTGCCTGCAGCCCAGCTGGCAAGGGGCAGCTTGCCAAGGCCGTGTGGCCCCCTGCTGGCATCCCCCTGGCATCTCAGGTCTGGCCCTGCCAGCTGCTGGCAGCTGCTGTGCCAACCCTGCTGGATGTTCCCTGCGGGACACCAGCTTAAGCCATGTGGCCACCCTGGGGGGGGGGGGGTCCTCAGGGGTCCTCGAGGGGCTCTCAGAGGCCTTTTGGGGGTCCTCAGGGGTCCTCGAGGGGCTCTCAGAGGCCTTTTGGGGAAGGTGTCAGAGGCTGCAGGGGTGTGGAGGGAGGACCCCAACTCCCCCCAGCCCTCCTTGGGGGCTCCTGGCTGTACCTTGTGCAGCAGAATTCCTCCCTGGGCAGCGAGGGGGCAGTGCCAGGCTGGGGGTGCTCTGCTGAGGGAGGGGCTCCCAGTCTCCCATCTTCAGACTCTCCTCCTCCTAGGCCTGGGGAGGTCCTCCTGGGAGGACCAAGAGGCGCTGCCAGGGGAGGCTGAAGAGGGCCAGGACAGCTCTGGGCACAGAGAGGGTTACAAGGAAAGGAAGGGCTGATGAGGATGAGGAGGTGGAGGAAGGCTGTGCCAGGCCCTCCCCCACCCCAGCAGGACCCAGGGGAGGACAATTCTCCACTCACAGCCTCCTGAGGAGCCCAAAGCCCTCTGCAGAAGCCACCCAGGGCCTCACCTTCCTTGGACTGGAAGGGGAAGAAGGCCCAGAGGGGGCTCCAGGTGGGGAAGGGGCCTCTGGAGCCCGCCCCCCCCCCCCCCCCCAGTGCCCAAGCCCACCCACGCACCCCCCAGCAGCTTGCCCAGGGGCACAGTGGCCACAGGGGGAGGTTGGATGCTTCTCCACCCCAGGAGACTCCACAACCTCCCTGGGCAGCTCCAGGCCCCCAGCAGCCTCACCCCAAGGAGGTTTCTCCTCCTGGGGGCCACTTGGTGCCCCTCGGCCTGGCCCTGGGCAGCACTCAGCAGGGTCTGGCCCCAGCCTCTTGCCCCCCCCCAGCTCCTTCAGCTCAGAGCCCCTCTGGGGCTGCTCTGCTCCAGGCTCTCAGCCCCACAGAGCTGCTCCAGGTCCCTTCCTCATCCTCACAGCCGCCTCTGCCCTCCCCCCAGCGCTTCCCTCTCCCCCCTGCCCTCTCCCCAGCGCTTCCCTCTCCCCCCAGCACTTCCCTCTCCCCCTCTGCCCTCCCCCAGCGCTTCCCTCTCCCCCCGCCGGACTGGGGGAGGGGAGGGGAGAGCCCAGACCTGGCAGAACTCATGGCAGGGCTGGGGGGGGGAAGGGGGTTTGGATCTGGATGACCTTCAAGCTCCCTTCCAGCCCAACCCAGAGCAGCTCAGGAACAGCTCTGGAGCAGCCTCAACACCTCCAGGTCCCCCCCCAGGGGTTGTCCTGTCCCCAACCTCCTCCCTCTCCTCTCAGTGGCTTTTGGGTGGGTTTTTCCCCCTCCCCCTCCCCCCTTTTATCACCCCAAATGGCTTCCCAAAGCCCTTCCTGGAGGCTGCCAGGCCCAGGGGAGCAGCAGGATGTGGAAAGCTGCTCAGGAATGAAGCCTTTATGCCACTTAATTACCAACTTCCCTCCTCTCCCCACCCTCCCTGGACGGGCAGAGTGGCTCAGGGCACCAGGAACAAGGTCACCATGCAAGGGGTCGTCCCCCCAGAGCACCCCAAATCCTCCTTCATCCCCCCCCCCCGAGGCTGCAAATTAACTGCCCCCCAGAGAAGCTTTTTTGGGACCCAGAGGGAAGTTTTTCCTCCTTCCTCTTCCTCCTTCAGCAGCTGCCAGGAGAGGAAGGCTTGAGAGGGAGGGGGCACCCAGGGAGGTTTGGGGGCACTTGGGTCACCTTTGGGGTCGCTGCTTAGCTCCCAGCAGCGTCCAAACCCACTCGGGACACACGGACAGGGGGATTGGGGGGGTCGGGACACACGGACGGGCTCGGGACACACGGACAGGGGGGTCGGGACACACGGACAGGGGGATTGGGGGGTCGGGGGTCGGGACACACGGACGGGCTCGGGACACACGGACAGGGGGATTGGGGGGGTCGGGACACACGGACGGGCTCGGGACACACGGACAGGGGGATTGGGGGGGTCGGGGGGTCGGGACACACGGACGGGCTCGGGACACACGGACAGGGGGATTGGGGGGTCGGGGGTCGGGACACACGGACGGGCTCGGGACACACGGACAGGGGGATTGGGGGGGTCGGGGGTCGGGACACACGGACGGGCTCGGGACACACGGACAGGGGGATTGGGGGGGTCGGGACACACGGACAGAGCCCAGGGCCAAGAGCTTCTCCTCCAGCCCAAGCCTCCGGCGGCACAAAGACCCCGCGCAGCCCCGGGGCCGTACCCCGCTCCCGGGAGGCTCTTTCCTCCCCATCGCTTCTCCCCCCCCCCCCAAAGGCCTCGCTGGGTTTCTCCCCCCACACAAAGCGCTGCCCCCCCCCCCCCCCAGCAGCTCCCTCCCCACCTCCGCGGCCTTGCCCCGGCCGGGCCCGGCCTCCGCCCCGCCCGCCCCGGGCTGCTGCCAGCCTGCCCGCGGCGCCACAAGCCCCCGGCCCAGAACCGCGGCGACCCGCAAGGCCCCTCCCCGAGCCTCGGGCACCCGCCGGGAGCCCCCGCACGCCGCCCGGGGCCGCCCCCGCTGCTCTCGGTGCTGCTGCGGCCGCAGGGCCCGCACCGGGCGAGCGCCGAACGCCGTCCCTCGGTGCCCCACAGGGCCTTCCTCCTCGGCACAGCACCCCGCCGCCCCCGGCCCCCTCCCTGCCGCCCCTTCCGCGGTCCCTCGCAGCCGCCGCGGCCTCACCTTCCGCCGGAGCCGAGCCCGGCCCGGCTCCGGGACTGCCGCGGGGGCTCAGGGGCTACCGCGGCCTCCACCGCCTTGCCCCCCCCACCCCCTCCACCCGGCCCCGCCGCGACGTAACCCCCGCCCCGCCGGAAGCTCCCGCCCCCGCCGCGGGCCGGAAGCGCCCCTCGGGGCGAGCGAGAGGCGCCGAGCCACCGGAACTGGCTGCGCGGGGCGGGCTCTAGGACCCTGCGCCGACCGGGCCGGGCCGGGGCGGGGCGAGGCTAACCGTGCCGCGCCCCCTCGAGGCCCGCCCCCTCCGCACCGCCATTGGCCGGGAGCGCGGCGCGTGCCCCGCCCCCTCAGCTCGCTGATTGGCTGCCCGGGAGTGGCGGCCGGCGACTTCCGGGAGTGCCGGCGGCGGCGGCGCTCGGGCAGGTCAGCGCGCGCAGCGGGGCGGGGGGGCAGAGGCGCCAGCGCCCCCTGGTGGTGGGGCGGGAGGGTGGGGGCGGGGATCGGTCCCAGCCCAGAGCTGACTTCGTGTCCGGTAGCGCCGGGATCCCGGTTTGGGGAGACCCATCCCCGCGGTCCCGTCCCCGGGCTGTTCCCGCAGCCTGGCCGTCCCGTCCCCGCGGCGCCATCCTCGGGGTGGCCCCGGGGACCTCTCCCCTGGTAACTCCATCCCCAGAGGTCCCGTGTCCCCACCGTCCCGGCGCCGGTATTTCCCTTGGTGCCCGGTGGTCCCGTGCCCATAGCCCTGCAGTCACGTCCCCGGTGTGCCCACGGTCCCATCCCGGAGGTCCCATCCCGGAGGTCCCATCCCGGAGGGTCCCATCCCGGTGGTTCCATCCCGGTGGTTCCATCCCGGTGGTCCCATCCCCAGTGTCCCGGTGGTTCCGTCCCGGTGGTTCCATCCCGGTGGTTCTATCCCGGTGGTCCCATCCCCAGTGTCCCATCCCGGTGGTCCCATCCCCGGTGTCCCCATGGTCCCATCCCAGCGCTCCTATCCTTCAGTGCCTCCTCACTGCCCTGTGCCACCCCAGCAGTCCTGCCCCTGCCAGCCAGCTGTGCCCCAGCCCCCTAGGGCTGTCCCCAGGCTGTGTCCCCCACCCTGGTGTCCCCACCTGTGGCCCGGGGGGGGGGTGACAGCCGCCTCGGCAGGGCCCCCGCCGGCACCATGAGCACCGAGACCCTGGTGAAGGACGTCAAGCCTGGGCTGAAGAACCTCAACCTCATCTTCATCGTGCTGGAGACAGGTGGGGGGGGGGGTTAGGAGGTGACCTGCTGGGGAGAAGGACCTGGGGGGGGCCCTGGTGGGCAACAGCTTCTCTGTGGGTCAGCAGTGTGCCCCTGGGGCCAGGAAAGCCAAAGGGGATCCTGGGGGGCATCAGGAGGAGCGTGGCCAGCAGCTGGAGGCAGCTTCTCCTCCCCCTGCTCTGCCCTGCTGAGACCTCCCCTGGAGTCCTGCATCCAGCCCTGGGCTCAGGAGGGACAGGGATCTGCTGGGGGGGTCCAAGGGAGGGCGGTGAGGATGCTGCAGGGCCCTGGAGCGCTGCCTGGGGAGGAGAGGCTGAGGGCCCTGGGGGTGCTCAGGGTGGGGAGGAGAAGGCTGAGAGGGATCTGATCGATGTCTGTCAAGAGCTGGGGGCTGGGGGCAGGAGGCAGGGGCCAGGCTCTGCTCAGCTGCAGCCTGGGGCAGGCCAAGGGGCAGGGGCTGCAAACTGCAGCCCGGGAGGTTGCAGCTCAGCAGCAGGAGGAACTTCTGCCCTGGGAGGGTGGCAGAGCCCTGGAGCAGGCTGCCCAGGGAGGCTGTGGAGTCTCCTTCCCTGCAGCCTCTCCAGCCCTGCCTGGATGTGCGCCTGGGGACCCGGGCTGGGGTCTGTGGCTCTGGTGGGGGGGCTTGGACTGGGGGATCTCCAGAGGTCCCTTTCAGCCCCTGAGATCCTCTGAGCCCTCTGTGCCCCTCCCCCAGGTACCACGGACCCCCCAGCCCCGCTGACCCCCCCAGCCCCGCTGACCCCCTTGCCCCCCCAGGCCGGGTGACCAAGACCAAGGACGGGCACGAGGTGAGGACCTGCAAGGTGGCCGACAAGACTGGCAGCATCAACATCTCGGTGTGGGACGACGTGGGCAACCTCATCCAGCCTGGGGACATCATTCGCCTCACCAAGGGGTACCCTGCCCCGCCCCGTCCCCTCAGGGCCCCTCCCACCCCCTCCCCAGCCTCATCTCCTCCTCCTCTTCCTCCTCCTCCTCCAGCTACGCTTCGGTCTTCAAGGGCTGCCTGACTCTGTACACGGGCGCGGGGGGACCTGCAGAAGATCGGAGAGTAAGGCAGGGCTGGGGGGCACGGGGGGGGGTCCCACCGCAGCTGGGGGCGCTCCTGGGGGGTGCCCACCCCCACCCCCTGCTTTGTGCCCTCCAGGTTCTGCATGGTCTACTCTGAGGTGCCCAACTTCAGTGAGCCCAACCCTGAGTATGTGGCACAGCAGTCGCAGGGCAAAGGGGTGAGCCGGGGGGGGCTGGGGGAGCCGGGGGGGGCTAGGGAGGCCCGGGGGTGGGGAGGGGCCCAGGCTGGCACCACTGGGACCCCTGAGCCCCCACCCTGGTTCCTGGCTCACAGCCGGGGGGGGGGGGGGTTGTCTCCATCTCCTCCACAGGCCCAGAACGAGAGCACAACTGCAGCTGCTTCACAGAGCAACCAGGGCCCCCCCGCAGCCCCCCCAGGTAGCCCCCTCCCCCCCCGGGGAGGCTGTGGGACCCCAAGCCCGGGAGCAGGGCACGAGGCTGGGCCTGGGGCTCTGTTGGTCTCCCCCCCCAGCCCTGCCAGCGCCTGGGGGCTGCCCCCAGCCTCACCCCTGCCCTGTGCTCTCCTTCCAGCCCCCGACAGCCAGAACGGGAACGGGCTGAGCCCGGGGGGCCCGGCCCACCCCCGGGCCCCCGCCCCACCCCCAGTGGCCGCATCACCCGGAGCCAGCCTGGGCACCCCGGGGGCCCCCGGCCCCGTCAGCAACGGCAAAGAGACTCGAAGGAGCAGCAAGAGATAACGGCCTGGCCCCCCCCCGAGCCCCCCAGCACGGCTTTGGGGGCTGCGGGGGGTCCTGGCCCCTCACCCCTCAGCAGCCCCCAGGGGGAGGAAGTGGGGGGCTGGCCCCTGCTGCCTATCCCCCCAACCTGTGTGCCTCCAGGGAAGGGGTTGGGGGGGCCTGGAACCCCTTTCTTGGGGGTCTAGGGAAGGGGGGGCCTGAGCTGCCTGGGTGTGTCCCCCCCACACCCCAAAACGGAGGTCTGCAGCCCCCCCCAGAGCTGTGCCCCCCAGCTGCCTGTGCCCCTGGAGGTGCCAGGGTGGGCATCAATAAAGGTTGAGCTCCTGCCCGTGCCCTGGCCTTGCCTTGGGGGTCCGGACCCCCCCTGCCCCCCCGCACCCCCTCCCTTCCCCCCTCCCTTTCAGGCCCCTCCCGGCAGAGGGCTGGCTGGGAGCAGCTCCAGGGTGACCCTTGCCCCCCCCCGGGGCTGGGTGCAGCAAGCAGAGGGCAGAGCTGCAGCACGAGGCTGGGGGCCACCGAGTGGGGAACCCCCCCGGCCCCCCACCACCGGCACTGGTGAGCCCCCCCCCGAGCAGGGTGGGCACGGGAGGGGTGCCCGGGGGCAGTGGGGGCTGTGCCCTCTGGGAAGGGGCACCGCGGACAGGATGATGCCAGGGCCCCGGGGGGGGGGGGAGTTGGGGAGGGGGGACACGACAGCCCCCGCTGAGCCGGGGGGCACCCCTGGGACCCTGCTCCACGCCGGAAGGGGGGGGATGGGGGGGCGGGAGGTGCCAGGGGGGTGCCAGCTCCTGTGGGCCCCACACACGTGGAGGGGAAGGGCAATCCCCGTGGGCCTCCTGGCACCCAGAGCCGGTGCCTGGGAGCTGGGGGTGGGCACGGGTGCCCAGCCTGGGGGGGGGAGGGGCTGCCGCCGCCGTTATCTCCCCGCCGGTGAAACATTAACCCCCCCAGCGCCGCTGCCCTGCTTGCAAAACCTCCCCTCAAGGACAAGTGGCACCCCCAGCGCGTGCCCCCCCCCCCCACCATCACCCACGCAACCCCCCACGGGGGGGAGGGGTCCGGAGACAGCCGCCTGGCCCCGCTGGTGCCCCACTCCCCCAGCCCCCTCCCCGGGGGTGTCCCTGAGCTGCCCCCCCCGCAGGGCCACCTGTGCCCAAGCCGTGACCCTGATGCCGCCTGGCACTTCCCAGCCGGCCGCAGGAGGGTTCGTACCCACGGGGGGGGGGGGGGGGGCGGAGGGGGTCGCGGGCGTGGGGGAACCTGTGTGGGACCAGGGACACCCCCCGGAGCTTCCACCCCACCCTCACACCCGCGTCGCCTTCTTTCCTCCCCCCAACTCCTTCCTCCCCCCAGCTCCGCTGCAGGCTGCAGGATCTGGCCCCCATGGGCACCGGGTGGCTCCTCCTGGGGGCGCTGGGGCTGCTGGCGCGGGGGTCCCGGGGGGTTCCCCGGGGCCGCTGCCCGAGGACGCGGCGCAGGAGCACGGCTACTACCTGCAGCAGCTCTTCGGGCAGTACGGTGCCAACGGGACGCTGCCCTCCGAGGGGCTGGCACGGCTGCTGGGCAGCCTGGGGCTGGGCAGGGTGCGGGTGGTGCGGATCCAGCACGAGGAGCTGGGCCACGGCCACGTCAGCCACCTGGACCTGCTGGAGGTGCAGGAGGAGAAGCACCGGCACCGGCACCCGGCCTGGGAGCACGGCGCGGGGCTGGCACCCAGCAGCCCCCTGCCCACCCGTGCCGCCGCCACCGCCAGGTACCCGCCCGCCCCCTCCCGGGGGCGCTGCCGGCCGGCCCCGGTGTGGCGCTGGGAGCCCGGGATGGGGACCTGGGGGGGGAAGGGAGGGGGGATAAAGGTTTCATCCATCCTCACCCCCTCCAGCCCCCAGCCCTCCCAGACACCAAGCTGGACCAAGGCGGTGCCCGCCGAGCCCTCCGGTGCCACCCCTGGGGCACCCCTACGCCCCAGGCGGGGCTCAGCCTCCTGGGGAGGGTGCTGGGCCTGGAGCACTCCGGTGCCGACCACCCCCACGATGATGTGAGTGGGATTGGGGGGGGGGGCGGGAGGGGAGGGGTGGTCTCATCATCCCACTCTGCCGGGAGCACCCCGAGGGGGGTCCTGGCTGCTCCTCAGCCTGCAGCAGGACCCGGGAGCAGCCCCCCCCAGCCCTCCAGCCCCCTCCCCAGCACCACTCAGGGCCGTGCCCCCCGCAGTGCCTCAACGTCTCGCAGCTGCTGGGCAGCTTCGGGCTGGACTCGGGGTCGCAGCTGACCCCCGAGCAGTTCACCCTCCTCTGCCCGGCCCTGCTCTACCAGATCGACAGCAGAGTCTGCATCCAGCACCGCGACGAGGTGACGCTGCCGCCCCCGGGGGGGGCCCTCTGGCCAGGTAACCCCAAAACCCAGGCCCCTTCCCCAGCCCCCAGCCCCAGGTCGCTCACCCCTGGCTCCCCTGCGGCCCCTGCAGCCTCGTCCCCAGGACCCTCAGCCCCCGAGCTCCACACCCCCTGGCTCCGCGGCTCCCTGTTCTGGCTCCCTCTGGACCCTGTGGTCCCTGAGCCCCTCGACCCCCAGCAGCTGGACCCTGTGGTCCCTGTCCCCTGAGCCCCTGGTCCCTAGGGTCCCTGTCCTTGCACCCCAAGCCCCTGGACCCTCATCAGACGGTCCCCAGGGTCCCTGTCCCCTGAGACCCTGGCCCCCAGCAGCTGGACCCTGTGGTCCCTGTCCCCTGAGCCCCTGGTCCCCAGGGTCCCTGTCCCTGCATCCCCACCCCTGACTCCTCCATCAGCAACCCCCTCCCCAAAGTCCCTCAGCCTTTCATCACCCTCCCAGGATCCCCCCCCAGCATCTGATCCTCACATCCCCCTCCCTGCCACCCCATCCCCACACTGACACTCCCCCTCCCCCCAAGTCCCCTCCTCCTCCTCCATCCCCATCCTCATTACGTCTCCCCCCAGTCCCCATCCCTGCATCCCTCCACCTCAACCCTGCGCCCCCATCCCCGGGAGCTTGCCCCCTCCCCGCCCGGGCCGTGCCCATCTCACCCTGCCCGCAGGGCTGGGCTGGGGGCTCCTGGCTGTGGCCCTGCTCAGCCTGCCCTCGGCCCTGGCCATCGCCCTGGTGCCGCTGCTGAGCCGCAGCTCCTTCCGCTCCCTGCTGACCTTCCTGGTGGCGCTGGCCGTGGGCACCCTCTGCGGGGATGCTCTCCTCCACCTCTGGCCCCACGTAGGTACCCCCGAGCCCCCAGGGGGCTGGCACCCAGCGGGGGTGGAGCGTGGGTGGAGCCCGGGTGGCATCTAAGGAGGGTTTGGAGGTCCTGGGTGGGTTCCTGGTGGCACCTAAGGAGGGTTTGGAGGTCCTGGGTGGGTTCCTGGTGGCACCTAAGGAGGGTTTGGAGGTCCTGGGTGGGTTCCTGGTGGCACCTAAGGAGGGTTCAGGGCCATGGTTGGTATCTAAGGAGGGGACCCCCTGAGCCACCGGGTCCCTATTCCCCCCCGCCGTGTGCCCAGGCTCAGGGCAGGCACCAGGAGGCGTTGGCAGAGCCGGGGGCGGCGGTGCTGCAGGGGCTGGCAGCGCTGGGGGGCATCTACCTTCTCTTCCTGCTGGAGCTGCTCCTGGGGGTGCTGCGGCGGAGCCGGGAGGCCACGGTGAGAGCCAGGGGCACTGGGCACCGGGCACGGTGCGGGGCTGCCACTGGCTCCGGCTGGCACCGTGCCCGGTGCGGGGCTGCCACCGGCTCTGGCTGGCACTGGGCACGGTGCAGGGCTGCCACCAGCTCTGGCTGGCACTGGGCACGGTGCAGGGCTGCCACCAGCTCTGACTGGCACCCAGCGTCTCTGCCTTCCCCACCCCAGCAACGCTCCCCTGGAGAGAGCCTCGAGGTGGCCGTGGGGGTCCTGGCACCGTTACAAGGAGGTAAGGACCCCTCCCTCCCCCCACTCCTTGCACCCCGCAGCCCCTGCAGCCCCCAGCCCTGACCCCAGCTCCGTGACCCTCCCACCGCAGGGAGCGAGCTGGCGGCACCGGAGCCAGAGCTGGAGCTCAAGCCCCACGGACACTCCCACGGCCACTCCCACGGACACTCCCACGGCTCCACACTGCCCCCCAAGCCCGGGGCCGCCGCCGTGGTCTGGATGGTGGTGCTGGGGGATGGGATCCACAACCTGACAGACGGAGTGGCCATCGGTGAGGGGCTCAGCACAGGGGGACAGGGGGGCACGGGGGGGGCACATGGGGTGCAGGAGGCCAAGGGGTGCATTAGGGCACAGGTGCAGGGACACAGGGGGACAAGGGGCACACAGGGGCAGTGGACACACAGGGGCAGGGGGCAACGGATCCTCTTCCTGCCAGGTGCTGCCTTCTCCCACAGCCTGGCCAGTGGCCTCAGCACTGCCCTGGCCGTGCTCTGCCATGAGCTGCCCCACGAGCTGGGTAGGTGCCACCCTCGCCCCCACCCCACCCTTTCCCCAGCTGTGGCACCCCTGCAGCCCCCCAGCCCTCCCCCAGCCTCCATCCTCCTCTTGCCGCAGGGGACCTGGCAGTGCTGCTGCGAGCAGGCACGGCCCCCCGCACCCTCCTGCTCCTCAACCTCCTCTCGGCTCTGCTCTCCTGCCTGGGGGCAGCGGTGGGGGTGGCAGTGGGGCAGAGCTGGTCCCACCTCACCCCGTGGATCCTCACCACCACCGCTGGCATCTTCCTCTACGTGGCCCTGGCCGACATGGTAAGGGGGCAGCCAGTGGGGTGGCTGCGGGGCTGGGGTCCTACAGCAGCCCCCACTGAGCTCCCCCCGGCTATGCCCCCAGCTTCCCGAGGCGCTGCGGGGTGCCCAGGGCCCCGGGGAGGGCACCTGGAGCCGGTTCCTGCTGCAGAACGTGGGGTTCCTGCTGGGCAGTGGCATCATGCTGGGCATCGCCCTCGCCGAGGGCCACGTCCGCGCCTGGCTGCAGCCCTGAGCGGGGCCAGGGCTCTGTCCCGCTCGCTCCCGGGGCTCGGTCCCGCTCGCCCCCGCCGCGTACCGGAGCGGGGAACCAGGGCTGGAGCCAGCAGTGGCCACGCTGGAAGGATGCGAGGACAGCAGGAGCCCCCGGATGTGCCCCCAGGACTGAACTTTCTCCCCTCCTCTGAGCCCCTCCTGGCACCACCATCCCTGGGAGCCTCTGTGGCTCAACCCTTCAGCCCCCTCCGTCGCTGCCAGGGGAGATGTGGGGTCGTCTCTCTGCCCCCGGGGTCCTCCCTCTGCCCTGGGTCCCCTCTCTGCCCCCGGGGTCCTCCCTCTGCCCTGGGTCCCCTCTCTGCCCCCGGGGTCCTCCCTCTGCCCTGGGTCCCCTCTCTGCCCCCGGGGACCTCCCTCTGCCCCCCGGGGTCCTCTCTCTGCCCCCGGGGTCCCTCTCTCTGCCCCCGGGGTCCTCTCTCTGCCCCCGGGGTCTGCTCTCTGCCCTGAGTCCCACCCTGGGGATCCGGGGGCCTGGTTTTTAGGGGAGGGGGAGGGTCAGATGCATTTCCCCTGCCCGCTGCCCCCAGCCCGGGGGTCGGCAGAGGGAGGAGGAGAGGCCGAAGAAGCAAAAGCGTCTGAATAAACATCGACTGCAGCCGCGGGGCGAGGAGCAGGGCTCGGCCTCGGCTTACACCGCGGGAAGCAGATCGAAGCTGAAGCTTTTTTCTTTGCCTTCTTTTTAGGGCTGGTTTGGGTTTTTCCTCTTTCCACCCCCACCCCCTTCCCCTTTTTTTTTTTTAGTCCCTTGTTCACCCAACCTGAGTCCCCTCTCTCTGGGGATACAGAAGGGACAAGGACCAGCCCCAGCCCAGCTCCGGGGTGGGGGCTGCTGAAGGAAGCAGCTGCTTTGGCTTCGTCCCCAGATGCCCTCGGCCCAGGCTCAGGCTTTGTCCCAACACCTTCCAAGCTCCCCAGACTGCAGCTCCCCACCCCCCCCGCCCAGGGCAGGAGCCCCTCACCCCCAGCCCACCCCCAGCCCACCCCCAGCCCACCCCCAGCATCTTTGCTTTTCCTTTTGGAAACATCAAATTCCTCCTAAATTGGCCAATCCAGGGGTGGATCAAGGCTGCTGGCACCAGGATGCCCTCAAGGGGCCAGGACCCCCAAACCTCCATCCCCTTCCCCATCCTCTCCTCTGCCTTGGACTGACTCAAGTGCTGCCTCTGCTGGGGGCAGAGCTCAGGAGGGCTCCTGCCTAGGGTGAGGCAGCTGCGGACAGGCACCAGCAGCACCGTGAGCACCCCAGGGACTGAGTGCAGGGCTCCAAAGGAGCAGCAGCTTTGGTCGAGCCGTGAGGGATTCCCTCCCCAGGGGCTCAGGGGAAAGGAAAGGGGAAAAAAAGAAGAGGAAGGAGGGGAGGAAGGAGGGGAGGAAGGAGCAGGAAGAAAAGGAAGGAGGGGAGGAAGGAGCAGAAGGAGAGGAGAGAGGAGGAAGGAACCCTGCTTCATCCCCTCTGAGGGGGAGGAGGAGGCCTGGCAGGGGGTGGGTGACCTCCCTCCCACCCCCAGTCTCAGCTCCTTTTGAGGCCAGACCTTAGGGAAGGCTTCTCCTGGTGGCTCCTGCGGCCTCTTTCCTTCCATGGCTCCCTCCCAGTGACTTCCTTGGGGGGGGAGGAAGAGGAGGGAGAAGCAGGGAGGAGGGTGAGGAGGAAAGGGAGGATGAGGAAGGAGAATCAGGGAGAGGATGAGCAGGGAGGGGAGGATGAAGAGGGAGGGAGAAGCAGGGGGGAGAGGATGAAGAGGGAGGGAAAAGAAGGGGGAGAGGATGAAGAGAGAGAGCATGAAGAGGAGGGAGGAAGAATCAAAGGGAGAGGATGAGGAGAGCGAGGGACCCAGGGTGGGAGGATGAGGAGGAAGGAAGCAGGGAGGGAGGATGAGGAGGGGATGAGGACCATGGGGGGAGGGTCACCTGCCTGGAGGGGATGGAGGGCAGGATCTACGACGTCACCAGTGGGTGCCAACCTCCCTCAGCACCCCCTGCCCTGCCCCCCCTGCCGCCACCCTGTGTGCCCCTAATTGCCACCCTGTGTCCCCCCCGCGGAGTGGGCTGGGTGCCAGCGCGTGGGCATCGCCCCCGACGCTCACCGGGTGCCCTACCACATCTCCTGCGGTGCCAGGGGCACGGTGCCAGCCGGCAGGCACAGGTGGGTGAGGGGCACGGGGGTGGGCGGGTCGAGGGGGGGGACTGAGTCCTGCCAGGACCTCCCCCAAAACCTTCATTCTGGCGCCCCCCAAGGGGTTCTAAGCCCTGCTGGGTGCCATCCCCCTCCCCCATTTTGCTGCCCTCCACACCCCCCTCATTTTGACCCCCCCCCAGGCAGGGGTCCCCCAAGCGGGGGGGGCGGCGCCGTCATGTGGAGGGCGAAAAAACCTTAAGCTCCCCCCCAGACCCCCCCGACCCTCGCAGGCGTCACGGCGGGGGCGGGACGCGGCCCTGTGCCTCCCCCCTCCCCGGGTCCCCTGTAATGAGTAGGTGAAGGCAGCAGGGTCTGGCCCGCGGCCACCGAGCCCCACGTCACGGCCGGGGGGGGACACACCGGGTGAGTCACGGGTGGGAGGGGGTGTCTGTCTGCCACCTCTTAGTCACTGCTGGGGGGGGGGGGAGGGCGGGGGCGGCGGGAGGATCCCCGCGGGGGGAAGGAAACCGCAGCAGTTTGCACTATTTAAAACCGGAGCCTCCTCCGCCCCCGGCGCGACCCTGGCATTATCCCGGCGACACCGGCGGGCAGGTCGCAGCCAGAGGCAGCTGGCACGGGGGGGGGCACACAAAGGAGCCCGGGAGAAGGTCGGGGGGGGCACGTCCAGGGCAGCCCCAGGGACACGTCACACACACACCCCCGCCCCACACCCGTGCCCTGTCCTGGCAAGTGGCCTCTGCTGCCTGGCATGAGCCACGCTGGCGACCTCAGTCTACCCTGGCACAGCCTGGCATGGTGTGGTCTGGCACAGCGTGGTTTGGCCTGGCACGACATGGGTTGGTGGCTCGGTGTGGCATGGTATGGCCTGGCACAGCCTGGAATGGCACAGTAAAGCTCAGCGCAGCTTGGCACATCTTAGTGCTGCCCAGGGCGGCCTTGGCATGACCTGACACGGCTTGGCACACCTCGGTGCAGCCTAACCCAGCCTGGCGCAGCACAGCCTGGTACAGTTTGGCATAGCCAGGCACGGCTCAACATGGCACAGCACAGCCTGGCACAGTCATGGATAGCCCAGAAGAGCTTGGCACAGCCTGGAACAACTCGGTATTACCTGGCACAGCCTGGCATGGCTTGGCACAACCAGTATCAGTTCAGCGCGGCATGGCATGGCTTGGCATGGGCACAGCTCCGCATGGTGAAGGGGTTGGCACGGCTCAGCACAGCTTGGCACACTGCCCGGTGCGGCCCGGGATGTCCCAGTCGCGGCGGACGGCGGCGCGGCCCTTCCCGCGGCTCCCCCGGTGCCCGCCCCGTGCGGTGCCCGCGGCCCGAGGCGTGATCCCGCCCGCGGCCACCAGGTGTCGCCGCGCAGCCGGTGACCGAGCGGACCGGGGACACCGGGGAGCACCGGGGAGCACCGGGGGGCATTGGGCCCGGGAGCGGAGGGGACGCGGGAGGGGCCTTGCCCTGCTCGTGGCGCTGCCCCTGCGGATGCCAACCAGAAGCCGGGGACGGGCACGGCCACGCCGGTGCCCAGCCGTGACTCACGACTGTCGCTGGTGCTGGCAGTGCCGCCGGAGGGATGTGGGCACGCGTGTGCCAGTGCCAGCGGCGTTCCCGGCGAGCCGTGCCCCCGCGTGTCACCAGCGCCAGCAGCGTCCCCAGGGAGCTGTGAGTGCCACTGGTGCTGTCCCCACAGATGTGGGCAAGCCTGTGCTGGTGCCAGGGCCATGCCTGTGACCCTGCATGTGCCAGCAGTGCCAGCAGTGTCCCCAGAGAGCTGGCACCATGTATGTCCTGGTGCCAACCACATCCCCACAGCTTGCTGGCCAGCAGGTCTCGCTCTCAGCATCTGCATGGTGCCAAGGACATGCCCACAGCTTACTGCCCATCAGATTTCAGTCTCAATGTCCTGCATGATGCCACCCACATCCCCACAGCTCACTGGCTACCAGGTTTTGATCTCAGTGACCCACACAGTGCCCACCACATGCCCACCCCTTGCTGGCCACCAGCTTTCCCTCTCAGTAGCCTGCACGATGCCAACCACATCCCCACACCTCTCTGGCCACCACCTTGTGTCCTGCACGATGCCAACCACATCCCCACACCTCTCTGGCCACCACCTTGTGTCCTGCACGATGCCAGCCACTTCCCCACACCTCTCTGGCCACCACCTTGTGTCCTGCACGATGCCAACCACATCCCCACACCTCTCTGGCCACCACCTTGTGGCCTGCACGATGCCAACCACATCTCCACACCTCTCTGGCCACCACCTTGTGTCCTGCACGATGCCAGCCACATCCCCACACCTCTCTGGCCACCACCTTGTGTCCTGCACGATGCCAGCCACATCCCCACACCTCTCTGGCCACCACCTTGTGTCCTGCACGATGCCAGCCACATCCCCACACCTCTCTGGCCACCACCTTGTGTCCTGCACGATGCCAACCACATCCCCACACCTCTCTGGCCACCACCTTGTGTCCTGCACGATGCCAACCACATCCCCACACCTCTCTGGCCACCACCTTGTGTCCTGCACGATGCCAGCCACATCCCCACACCTCTCTGGCCACCACCTTGTGTCCTGCACGATGCCAGCCACATCCCCACACCTCTCTGGCCACCACCTTGTGTCCTGCACGATGCCAACCACATCCCCACACCTCTCTGGCCACCACCTTGTGTCCTGCACGATGCCAACCACATCCCCACACCTCTCTGGCCACCACCTTGTGTCCTGCACGATGCCAACCACATCCCCACACCTCTCTGGCCACCACCTTGTGTCCTGCACGATGCCAGCCACATCCCCACACCTCTCTGGCCACCACCTTGTGTCCTGCACGATGCCAGCCACATCCCCACACCTCTCTGGCCACCACCTTGTGTCCTGCACGATGCCAGCCACATCCCCACACCTCTCTGGCCACCACCTTGTGTCCTGCACGATGCCAACCACATCCCCACACCTCTCTGGCCACCACCTTGTGTCCTGCACGATGCCAACCACATCCCCACACCTCTCTGGCCACCACCTTGTGTCCTGCACGATGCCAGCCACATCCCCACACCTCTCTGGCCACCACCTTGTGTCCTGCACGATGCCAGCCACATCCCCACACCTCTCCGGCCACCGCCTTGCGCTCCGGGGTAGCCCTCCCGGTGCCGGCTGTCCCGGGCCGTCGGGAGGAGCCGGTGGGAAGCGGGGTGCCGGTGAATGCGGCATTGTTGCGGCGGGGTTGGAGTCACAGATAATTACCTCAATTAGTTACAATGGCAGAGTAATAAATACAGGCTTAGAGGCTCCTTCCCCACTGCGGCTTCTCAGATTAATCCAGCGCGGGCGAGCGGAGCTGAAAGGGCTGATGGACAATTCATTAAAGGCAGCGAATGCCGCACAAGGCACCGTGAAGCTCGGCGTTAGCCCCCGGCGGCTCCGGCTTTGTCCCTAATTGTTCGTCTCGGGCATTGGTCACCTATCGAGGAGTGGGTGACGGCGACGATCCCCCGGGGTTGGCATGCCCCGGGGATTAGAGGCCAGGACTGCCACGGTTGCTGGGTTCCTTGGCCCCGCGTCGGAGGAATGCGGTGGATGGGGATGGGGTTGGGGTTGGAGTTGGTTGGGGTTGGGGGGGGAAGGTTGGGGGGTGAGGGGGATGGGGGGGAGGAGGTGAGGGGGATGGGGGGGGAATGGCCGGAGAAGAAGGGCGCTGGAGGGACGTGGGCCGGTGGCAACCAAAGGGAGGTTGGGGTGGGGGTGTGGTGGTGCCAGCGGTTCATGGGGCACGGGGTGGGGATGGTCACACACAGGTGGGTTGGGGCCTGGGCAGCTGGGCAGGGGCTGTCCCTTTGTCCTGCACCTCTGGGAATGGCACTGTCCGTCTGTCCTGCCCTTCCATGTAGCCTCTTGGCTGCCTGTTCTGTGCCTGAGCACTGCCCTGTCCCTCTGTCCTGCTCTTCTGTGGTCCTTCCTGTCCTCTCACTCCGTCCCGCACCTCTAAGCACGGCTCCGTCCCTCTGTCCTGTGCCCCTGGGCATGGCTCTGTCCATCCACCCTGTAGCTCTGGGCACTGCCCTGTCCCTCTCTCCTGGCCTCCTGTCCTGTCCTGCACCCCTGAGCACCGTCCTGTCCTTCTGTCCTGTCCTGCACCCCTGAGCATCACCCTGTCCTGTCCTGAAGCTTTGCACGCTGCCCCCTGCCCCTCTGTGCAGGTCCCCCGCTACTGCCCATCCCCACCGGGGGTGCCCAGCCCACACCGGGCACCTCCCGCAGCCTCCCTCCAGCTGTCACCCAGCTTCCCAGATGTCCCAGGCTGGCTGGCACGGGGCTGGCACCGCCTCGTCCCTGGCCCCGGGCTGGCCCTGGGGCCGTGCGACAGCTATTTCCAGCTCCTGCCTCTATTTATCCAAGCCGGGGAGGTCCGCAGGCAGCAGCCAGGTGCCCAGCCGGTGCCTGGCAATCCCCCTGCCCCGTCTGGGGGTCGCGGCTGGTCAGCGGCGTGCAGGAAAAGCTGAGTAACAGAGGTGACTGATGAGGATGTCATTGTGGACACCCCTGCCAGGCCACCGCAGGAAAACAGCCACTTTCCATGCCCTCTGCCTGCGCAGAATTTAGCAGGCAGATAACTCCCGCGGGCGGGAGATGCCCGGAGGGTTATTTTTGGGGCTGTTGTTCCTTTTCCAGACGTTTTGGGGTTTTTGTTTTCCTTTCTTTTCTTTCTCGCGTTTCTCTAGTCGATTCCCCCACGCCAGGCTGTGTTTTTACCTTGGCACAGACAGCAGGCCTCCCCCCGCCCCCCCTAGGGTTTTTTTTCTTCCCCCCCCCCGCTCCTTCCTCTCCCTCCTCTGGGTCTAAACATCAACTTTTCCACTATGGGCTCGGGGGATATTTTGGGTGGTGGCAGAGTCATCCTGCAGCCTTTGATGTCGTGCATCCCCTGGAGGGGGTGTGAGGGCCCCCCCAAGAGGTTCCCGAGTCTGGGGCAGCCCGGGGACACCCCCACCTCCCATGCTGATGATGGGACTGGGGGTGCCCCAGGCAGGGTCAGTTCACTGCCCCTGTGCCAGGGCCAGGTTACCCACACCTGCCCCAGGGGTGCCTGTCCCAGGGGATGCCCACCCTGCTGGGGTACCATCCCGGTGTCCTGGAGGGATGCCCTTCCCAGGGATACCCCTCTTGGGGCCATGCCCGCCCTGATAGGATGCTTATGCCAGGGGGACACCCATCCCAGCCCAGTGGGATGTCCATCCCAGGGGAAAATCCATCCCACGGGGGGTTGCTCATCCTGGTGGGATGCCTGTCCCAAGGGGATGCCCTCCCCGCAGGATGCCCATCCCAAGAGGATGCTTGATCAAAGGGGATGCCTATGCCAGGGGGATGCCCTCTCTAGATAATGCCCATCCCAAGGGGATGTCCGTCCCAAGCGGGTGCTAGTGCCAGGGGGATGCCCTCCGTGCAGGATGCCCATCCCAGTGGCATACCCATGCCATCAGGGCACCTGCCAGCTGCACCCCCACCTGACCACAGACGTTCTGCAGCTGCAGCCAGGCCCCACGCACGGGTGTGGGGCTGCGTGTGGGGGCCAGCGGCCAGTCCTGCCCTGCCCTGGCCCCAGTCCCAGTAACCTCGATGCCCTCCTTGGCTCCCCTCCTCCCCCGGAGCCGAGGGGAGCCGTCAGCCCCGGCCGGGAGCGGTGATGAACGACGCTCATTCCCTGTCTGCCGCCTTGTACCTCCCGTGGCCGCTTCCAACGCCCGGCCCCGGCGGCACCAGCTCGGCCGCCCCGGCGAATTCCAGCGCCGGAGATGCCGCAGCCCAGATGCCATGGTGATGGGCGCCCCGGCCCCGGCGATGGATGCCCCACAGCTGGGCTGGAGACTGGCACAGCGGGAGGAAGAAGGGGGTCTGCGGGGAGGGGAGGGCAGGGGAAAGGAGTGGAAGGCTGGGCGGGCAGACGGACGACTGGAGGTGAGTGGATGGAGAGGTGATGGACGGACAGATGGAGGGGAGCCAGCTGCCCAGCTCTGAAGCCGGGGGGAACCATTGATCCCCCACCCCCATCCTTCCCAGCCTGTCCCCTCCCCTCTCCCAGCTCCCCAGGAATGACTTTGGGGCAGGACTGATAAAAATAAATCCTTTATTCTTCTCTAAGGGTTATCAGAGACACCTGCAACAGAGCAGCAGCATCATTAACAATAATAATTATTATTATTATCTTTAATTATTAAAAAAAACCCAGAAAAACCCAAAAAACAACAAACCAGGGCCTGGGGCCAACAAAGCAAGATGGAGAATGGGGGAGGGGGCGAGGGGGGGGCGGCATCAAACCGTCCACAATAAATATTTTATTTACAGCGAGAAGGGGACCCCCTCCTCCCTCCCTACCCCCCCGAGCCACAGCAGCCAAGGGGCCAAGCCAGGGTGGGGCTGTGGCACCAAGGTCTCCCCCCGACCCCCGGGCCAGCTGCTGGCCCTGGGGCAGGACTACTCGGGGGGGGGGGAGAGGGGGATTGGGGGGGGGGGGTGTCCCCAAGGTGCAGCCAACGCACCCAACCCATGGGCATCTTCTTCAACCCAGCTGGGCGCCCGTCATGGGGGAGCGTCACAGACCCCCTCGGGGCTGGGCAGGGTGGTCGCTGGGGAAGGGGGCGGGGGTGGGGGTCTCACAGGCACTCGTGCAGCACCTGCGTGTTGGTGCAGTTGAGGCAGCTGACGTGGCAGCACCAGTGGAAGGTGCAGTTGCAGCGCTCGGTGACTCGCTGGGTACGGGTGCGGTAGCCGCGCCCGCAGCACAGCAGCTCGCAGCCGTCCAGCCCCGGCGAGGAGCTGTTGCAGAAGCGCCCGGCGGTCCCGGCCGTCCCCATCTTCCCGCTGTAGGTGCAGAAGTTGGGGGACTTCTCGAAGTAGACGAGGTCGTGGGGGGAAGGGGGTTTGTGGGCCGGGTTCTCGGGTTCCAGGTGGTGCAGCTCCACCCTCGACGCCCGGTTGCTGCCCTTGTTGCCGTAGATGACGCGGGAGGCGCCGTCGAAGCGGTCCTTCAGCACGTCCCCGACGGCGCGGAAGGTCGGCAGCCGCATCCAGCAGGTGCGGACGGTGCAGGAGCCTGACATGCCGTGGCACTTGCACTCCTGCCGCATCTCCGAGAACACCGTCTGGGGAGGAAATCGATTAGGGATGAGCGGGAAGCGTGAGCAGCTTGGGACCGACACACACACCCGCCCCGAGGGACCCCCTTGCTCCTTCAATCTCATTTCCCTGCGGCACAGCATCAGGCTCATCCCGCCTACAGTCAGGTGGGAAACGTCTCCTGATGGGTCCCCATCCATGCATGCGCACAGGCTGAGGGGTCTCAGCGGCCATGCCCGTCCCTGCCACCTCTCCCCCTCACCCCCGCCGTTGCTGCCCGTTGCCCGCTGTGCCCTCACCATGCGCCCGGCCTCGTTGTTGTGCAGGTTCATGAGGAAGCGCAGGTCTCGACCCTTCTCACTGGAGTCCACAAACTCCCTCCCAAAGAGCCGCCCGAAGTCGATGTTGTCACTGCAGCCCCCCAGTGCCAGTCGGGCCCCCGGGACCGCGGCGCCGATAGTCACAGGTGCAGGACTCGATGGAACCCTCCGAGCAGGACCGGGCCACCGAGTGCGTCACACCGGCGCTGGTGATGGCGAAGATGAAAGCTGTCTCCCGGCAGCCTGCAGAGGGGAGTGGGGCCTCAGGGTGCTGCCAGGGTTGGGGAGGGGCACCCACCGGCATCCCCCCCCAGCCTGCAGCCATAACGGGCTGGGCATGGGCTGAGGGTCCGGTGATACCCAGGGATGAATCAGAGGGGGTGTTTCGCCAAGCATCCCAGCGCAGGGGCGCAACGGAGGGGATCTAGGGCAGCCCCTGCGACCGCCTCCCGCGGTGGGCTCACCCCGGTTAACGATCTTGCCGAAGATGTTGGGGCCCTGGGAGGTTGGACAGTTCCAGCGGCGGTTGCGGAACTGCCACTTGCACTCCTTGATGGCCGTCTGGAGGCCGGAGCTGACACTGTGCAGGATGCCAGGGTTCTGCCGGATCAGTTTGCGCTGCTTGCGGCTCAGCAGCTGCAGGCTGGGGTCCAGCACCAGCTGCACGTTCTTGGAGTCGGTCAGCAGGTTGGTGGAGGAGGCCACGTTGATGATGCCCCTGCGGCACAGACGGTGCCCGTGGTCACGACCGAGGGGTCCCCAGCATCCCCAGCTCAAACCCCCTCCTGGCGCACTGGGGCCTCGCTTCTCCTCCTCTCCCCCACCTCAGCATCATCCCACCCGGGGCGGGGGTCGCACCTGCACACCCCACAGCCGGCTACGGGGCCGCTGCCGCTGTCCTGCTGTCAGCCCCAACTCCCCACAGCCCTACCCCGGAGCCGGTACCGGCGGACTCACCACCACCGGCCGCTGTTGTTGACCGCCAGAGTGTTCGAGAGGGAGGAGAGGGCCAGAGCCCAGAGCGCCCGCAGCGCCAGCCCCAGCGCGGCCGCTCGCATGGCTCTGGCCCCGCCGGCCCCGGCTGAGTGCGCGGGCGAGCGCCCGCCCGGTATTTATGGTGCCGCGGAGCCCCCGGCCCGGCCGCTACATCCACGCGTGTTTCCGGACGCGCGGGGCGCGGGCGGCTCTGGTGAAGGGGGGACGCGAGGAGCGCCGGCCGGGCGGCCGGGCTGGCACCGGCAACGGCACCGGGCTGCAGTCGGTGCTTTGGGTAGCAGTGTCGGGAGCGCGGTGCCTGGTGCTCTCCGTCCGGTTCCAGGAGCGCGGCGTCGGGCGGTCTGTGAGCAGCGCCCAGTGCCCGGCTGTCCCTGCACGATACTCGGGGCTTGGTGGCCGGTGCCGCTGCTCGACTGCCCGTATGTGGTCCCTGGTGCCCGGTGCTCTGCAGTCCCTGCGTGATACCCGATGCCGATGTTTCCCAGTCCGTGCACGGTGCTCGGTACCGGTACTTGCTGACTGTTGCCGGTGCTCTGTGCCCGGTGCCGGTACTCGGTGACTCCCCGGGGAGATGACTCGGCTGGACTCGGTGCGGCGGGTGCGCAGCGCTCAGCACCCGGCAGCATCTTCCAGTCCCTTCCCTCTTATAGGGGCGGCGCAGAGGGTCCCCATGGGCCGGTCCCGCCGAGCGGGGCCTCCCCGCGCCCTCGCCCTAACAATGGGGAGCGGCGGAGCCGCGGCACCTCTTATGGGGCGGCGG
>JAWKAJ010000074.1:62500-67410 GCA_033816785.1 Picus viridis | reverse complement strand
GCCCTAACCACCTTTTGGCCCTCCCATATTTTCTCCTTAGAGAGGGCAAACCGCTGTTGTAATCAGCTAAAATATCCAAATAATTTATTGGGTAATGCAAGAGAATGGGAAATCAGTGTATCTCAAATAAATTGGAACTAGCTGAAAGAGTTATTTGGGAGGCTGGGGGAGCGGAAAGCCAGTGAATTCCATGAGGAACTGGCCAAACAATAAAACCTACAAAGAACCTTGAGCTCTCAGTTTATCTAGTTCCTGGCTTCGTTCCTCCTTTTTTCGCCTCTTATGGGAGAATCACTAGTTTATTTTTTTTAGTTTCCTTTGGACTCTGAATCAATTTGACTGAGAAGAGCTAGAAATTTAATTACAGAACTTTACTTCAAAATGGGAGATAATGAATGAAAGTGGTAAAGCAATGTTGTTTAAACATATGTGGAATGGGGATCTTGTTTAGCCGCCCTTGCAAGAGGCCACTGCCTTAGTGAGGCAATACTCATAAGGCTAAAGAGTTAGCATCAGGGAAAAAAGATCTGAGAGGCAGTTCAAGTTAACGCCAGAGCCACCACCTCCAGTAATACAAATGAGCTGATGGGCAGCAAGGAGGCAGTGGTGGTGTGACCCAACTTTGCTGAATCTGAGAACACTGGGACCGCCACAGGTGGGCTGAGTCCTGAACACCTTCCGCCTCATCTTTAACAGCAGGCAGGGAGGAGGTTCAGGATGATGGGCCTGGGAGCCAAGAATAGTCAGGAGCAGCACGCCTGACACTCAAGAGGAATGAGCTGGGAATTGCTATTTCACCTGGACACTCACAAGTCCATGGAGCTGGATGGGACCCATCCTGAGTCCTGAGAGAGCTGGCAGATGAGCTGGCCAAGGCACTCTCCATCATTTTCCTCCAGTCCTGGCTAGTGGAGAGGTCCCAGATGACCAGGGAAACTGGCCAATATGGTCCCCATCCACAAGAAGGGCCGGATGGAGGAACCCGGAAACTATAGGCCAGTCAGCCTGACCTCAGTGCCAGGGAAAACGATGGAGCAGATTGTCCTGGAGGCAATAACTGCACACCTGCAGGATGGCCTAGGGCTCAGGTCCAGCCAACATGGATTCAGGAAGGGCAGGTCCTGCCTCTCGACCTGATCTCCTTCTATGATCAGGTGACCTGCCCTGGTGGATGTGGGGAGGCCTGTGGATGTGGTCTATGTGGACTTCAGCAAGGCCTTTGACACCGTCCCCACAGCAAACTGCTGGCCAAGCTGTCAACTCATGGGTTGGACCGCAACACTCTGTGCTGGGTGGGGAACTGGCTGGAGGGCCGGAGCCCAGAGTGGTGGTGAATGGTGCCACCTCCAGTGGAGCCAGTCACCAGTGGCGTCCCCCAGGGATCAGTGCTGGGCCCCATCCTATTCAATGTCTTCACTGACAATCTGGATGAGGGATTGAGACAGTCATCAGCAAATTTGCAGATGACACCAAGTTGGGAGCAGATGTTGGTCAGTTAGAGGACAGAAGAGCCCTGCAGAGGGACCTTGACCGACTGGACAGACAGCGGAGTCAACGGGATGGCATTCAACAAGTCCAAGTGCCGGATGCTGCACTTTGGCCACAACAACCCCATGCAGGTCTACAGGCTGGGATCGGATTGGCTGGAGAGTGGCCAAACAGAGAGGGACCTGGGGGTGCTGATTGACAGCTGCCTGAATATGAGCCAGCAGTGTGCCCAGGTGGCCAAGAAGGCCAATGGCATCCTGGCCTGCATTAGGAATAGTGTGGCCAGCAGGAGCAGGGAGATCATTGTGCCCCTGTACTCTGCTCTGGTTAGGCCGGCCTTGAGTCCTGTGTCCAGTTCTGGGCCCCTCAGTTTAAGAAGGACATTGAGACACTTGAACATGTTCAGCCAGATCCCAGCGATATACCCTGGCATTTTATTCTTGGTCAAGGGCAATGTATGACCAGTCATCTTTCATACCCCATCACTATCATGGAGAAATAAAGTGAAATGATTTTTTTAAAAATCAAATTTTTGGTCTTTCTGTTTCATTACTTTCTGAGGTTTATTTGGGATGGCAAATTAAGCACATGTTAAGACTTTGACAGTCACTAGAAACCTTTCACATTACTCTTACAAATAAGAAGGTTATAAAGTAGGATCTGCCTTGATCTTCACATCTTAAACTCCATCAGCCTTCTGACTGCACACAGCAGAACCATTAATTAAATTTACTGTTGTCTGTGCTCACTCAGTACTTATTTAAAAAAACTAATGACAGGACAAAAAATAGCTGCTGCTTAAGGCCTTGTCAGATACCTAAGATGGTATTTCTTTCAGCTGTGAAATAATTTGCTGATGCTTCCTTTGGCTGTTCTGGAACTGCTTTAATCTATCATTTGTAGCTACAAAACAGAAATGTTTTCATCTGAGTTGCTAGTGATTGACTATTCTTTTCAGTTTGACAAAATTCATAATCTTTGTAACATACAGAGGTTGGTAAACACACGATGCATCCCCTTTCATGCAAATTATGGTGCAATTTATAGATGAATTGGAACTAATTCTGATTTCACAACCTCATGAAATTCAGCAAGACCAAGTACAAGGCCCTGCATGTGGGTCAGGACAATCACAAGCACCAATATAGGCTGGCAGTTACTGGCTTGAGCGCAGCCCTGAAGAAAAGGACTTGGGAGTACTGGTGGATGAGAAACTCAGCATGAGCTGTCAGTGTACACTTGCAGCCTAGAAGGCAACCATATTCTGGGCTGCATCAGAAGAAGCATAGCCAGCAGGTTGAGGGAGGTGATCCTCCACTTCTACTCCACTCTGGTGAGTACTGTGTCCAGTTCTGGAGTCCCTATTGCAGGAAAGATATGGAAATGTGGAGCATGTCCAAAGAAGAGCCAGGAGGATGGTCAGAAGGCTGGTGCACCTCTCCAACAGAGACAGACTGAGAGAGGTGGGGCTTTTCTGTCTGGAGAGGGAGAAGGCTTCAGAAGACCTTATTGTAGCCTTCTGGTATCTGAAAGGGGCCTATAAGAAATCTGTTTAGGGACTTCTTAGGATGTTGTGTAGTGACAGGAGTAGGAGAAATGGAGCAAAACTAGAAGTGGGTAGATTCAGATTGGATGTTAGGAAGTTCTTCACCACAAGGGTGGTGATACACTGGAACATGTTGCCCAGGGAGTTTTTCAGGCCAGGGTGGATGGGGCTCTGAGCAACCTGATCTAGTGTGAGGTGTTCCTGCCCATGTTAGGGGTCAGGAATTCAATGATCCTTGGGGTCCCTTCAAATCTTGACAATTCT
The DNA here is from genome assembly GCA_033816785.1 of Picus viridis. Classification (NCBI taxonomy): domain Eukaryota; kingdom Metazoa; phylum Chordata; class Aves; order Piciformes; family Picidae; genus Picus; species Picus viridis. The sequence continues at coordinate 64,112 of JAWKAJ010000074.1, read as the reverse complement.
ATGATTCTAAGCATATTCAGTTCCATTTCATAGTACTTGTAGACAGTTCAGAAATGTTTGTTTTGCATGTATGTCCTTATATTTAATTTATTAATTTTTTTGTATTTTCCTGAGCCATGTTTTTCCTGGAAAGCCTCATTAAAGACTACTGATCTTACACACAAATGCAATATGTGGGTAGGGAACTGTGAAGTAATTAAATCTTACAGAATGATTTAGGAATAAATCCGTGTTTGATTCAGTCATTAGATGAATATATGATTTCTGTCACATAAACTAAGCATGACTTTTTTTTTTTCTCAAAACTTCATAGGAATTATTGTTGACTAGGAATAGACCAAATAGTTCAGTTTTTCAGATACTGAACCAACAGCTAGTAATTTTTACAAATTCAATGTCTAATGACTTCACCATAGTTCATAGGAAATTTAGCATTCATCCATCAACACTAGTTCTCAGGTTGTTAATCCAGAAGGTTTTAAGTTGTGACAATTCTTGATAAAGCTATTTGTAAAACCTTGAGTATGCACAGGTTGGGGTAAATGCATTACTGCTTGCTACACAAGACTCAAACAATCCTTCAAGTTGCCTCTTATAACTCCAGAATCTTAAGACTTACTGTGTCTCACATATCTACTCTCGCATTTGGTAAGGATCATTGTCTCTGTGTTTTATCACACTATTATCTTGCTGTTGGAGCAGATGCCAATCATAGCTGTTGCATAAAAACTATGCAAAGATAAAAAGCCTTATCACTTCCCAAATTAGAGAAGCACATAGGAAAATTGCAAGACGCTCTTGTAATCCAGATTTGTTAGTTGATTACTACTGGATTTTTAAAATTGTTTTATTTAATTTTATTTTTTTCAAGACTATTTTCCAGGACTGTGTTTTGTTCCTTCAGGACAACATCCATACAAGTGGCTGTTTTACATAGCTTTATGCATTTTGTAAATACATATTTTTCTTCTAATTAGAACAATTTTTCACATAGTTGTCACAAAAAGTTTGTAGTCTGAAGCATTTTAGGGAAAAGTAGGAAGAATCTTTTTCCAGCTGCTTAAATGGTTTTGCCAAGAATAAATTATTTTCCTATAATGCATATCGCCTATGGAAAAACAAACAAAAGAAAATATCATGAACTGTCTAGGCAAAAAATACAGAAAGATCTAAGAACATGCCTCAGCTGTTTAAAATGAATTGAGAAGCCTGTACATCTTTGAAACCTGATCATATACTATATGGTAGTATAAATAACTAATGTAAAATGTGTTGTGGTAGCACATTTTGCAGTGGTATAATATTCTCTAACTTTTACCGCAGTATTTGTTATTAGTTACCAAAAGTTAGATTTGAACATTGTTTTGCTTCAGATCCTCAAACTGGGAGATTGTGGTAGGGTGAGAAAGTTCCCCCCACACACAAAAAGAATCCACAGCTAACTCAGCCGGAGAAGCAGATGAAAGCTATATTTACAAGCAGAAATGGAATGCAATTAATATGTACCAAAATATACAATATTCACACTATATACAGAAATATACAGCAATGTATGTAATACAGGAGACCCACAGCCGAACAAGGGGTGCCCCCCCCCCACGGCCGCTATCCC
>JAWKAJ010000074.1:0-57500 GCA_033816785.1 Picus viridis | reverse complement strand
GCTGAAGACTGTTTAAGCTGGAAAAATACTGACATATTCTAGGTAAATTCCTTGGTTCTCTGAAGACCAAGACTCTTCAAAAGTCATAAAGGATTAAATTCAACAGTACCAGTAATAAGTAACTCTTTAGCAGCCAAACTACTTTGGCAAAGGAAAGTATGAGAGTTAAAGGGTTTCACAAGTACAATGTTAGTAATTTTATACTGTTCAGAAAAAAAAAAAACCAACAACAGTTGTCTACTTTAAATGCATTTCTTGCAAGAAAGTAATTAATCTTGCTGCTATACTCACCAGTGGTTTCCCTCACTGATTGCCTTTCCAGGTAATTTCCAAATGCTTCAGTGCTTTACATGTACGTGGTGGAACAATTCTTGCACCCTGGACTGCATCAAAAGATGCATTGCTAGTAGATCCAGAGAGGTGATTCTGCAGCTATGCTCTGGTGAGACCTCAGGGCTGATGGAGTGGGTCCAGAGGAGGGCAATGAAAATGATAAGGGGGTTGAAACACCTATACTACAAAGACAGGCTGAGGGAGATGGGGTTGTTCAGCCTGGAAAAGAGGAGGCTCCAGGGAGACCTAACAGCAGCTTTTTACAAGGGTGGCCTACAAGAAGGATGGAGAGAGACAGTTTACAAAGGACAAGAGGCAATGACTTTGACATAGAGAAGAGTAGATTTTGATTGGGTGTTAGGAACAGGCTCTTCACCATGAGTATAGAACCGGTTGCCCAGAAACACAGCTGAGACCCCCATCACAGGAGATATTCAAGGCGAGGCTTGACAGGGCTTCTGGCAACTTGATCTAGCTGAAGATGTCCCTGCTTACTGCAGAGGGGGTTAGAATAGAATAGAATAGAATAGAATAGAATAGAATAGAATAGAATAGAATAGAATAGAATAGAATAGACCAGATTGGAAGAGACTTTCAAGATCATCACATCCAACCTATCATCCAATACCACCTAATCAACTAAACCATGCAACCAAACACCCTATCAAGTCTCCTCCTAAACACCTCCAATGATGATGACTCCACCACCTCCCCGGGCAGCCCTTTCCAATGGGCAACTACTCCTCTGTGTAGAATTTCTTCCTAACATCCAGCCTAATCCTGCCCTGGCGCAGCCTGAGACTGTGTTTAAATCTTTTGTGCCTGCACAAATACACCTAAGTAGAGATTTGTCAACAAGAGATTAGATTAGTCCACCAAAGTTCTTAAGGAAAAGAACACGATGTTTAGGGGGAAGTAATGCTTATAAATTGTATCTATAACAGAAAATATACCTTCATGAGTATTATGAAACATGCTTTCAATACAAACACAAAATAAAAAGAAAATAGCATGCCACATATTTTAGTATTATTGCATCAAAATTTCTATATATAAAAAAATTGCTGGATTAATCTTTGGTAAAAAATAATACTGGCAATGCATATACTTCCTCTAATGATTAGTTTATAAAATGACCACAAGGAGGGCTGTGGTGAGGGAATTTTCTATCTATTATCAAACACAATTCTGAAGAAATAATTTGGGACTTACTAGCAGAATGGCATAAAACAAATTTGATTACTTCCTCAATATTGTTAATTATTAATATATTTGTGACTTTTTCTTTCATTGCCCTAAAAGTGGTTTGAATGTGAACAGCCAAGAGGAAACGGCTTAAATGACCAATAACGTGATAATACAAGTCAAGGTTGTTCATGATACATCATAGTCTTTGTTACTCAAATAGAGAAGAATTAAAAATTCTGAAAAAGTATGAGCAGTGACATTCAGGATATCAACAAATGTAAGAATGGTGACACCTCTAGAAGACAAATCTAAAGGAAAATACAATTAAAAGGTGAACTTTCCTTACAGAAAATGTTGTAGGGTTACATGCGGGTTATTTGACACATCCACATATATTCTTTCCAACTAACTGCATAGATATTGTATATATGCCAACATTTTAAATATTCATGTCTAAAGTTTTAATATATGGGCTTTGGCTTGTAGTACATAAAATGGGCTAGTTACTCTGATGTTCAACTTTTTTTTTTTCTTTCTTTTTTCCTCTGAAAAATTTTGCTTTTGAATTAGATGCATGAACTAGCTTTTAATTATCTTGTCAGAAAAATTCTGCTTGACTAAAAGGTATTTTTCTTTGAGTAGCTGATATAAAATATACATGCACGGTGGATTTTCTCCAGACTTCATTTCATAGACTGATATTGCATGCAGATATCTCAGTAAGGACTTGATCTATTACCCAGATAAGTCAAAGGAAATGTCATTTAAATCAAGACCTTAGTTGAACATAATGTCTTCAGAGACACTCACAAGGCAAAAGAATGCTAGTCTGTGAATGATGAGAAGAGTGTCTGAAAGTAAGCAGTCGCTCAAATATTGCCATGGGCTAGAATGAAGAATCTTTACATAGGATTGGAAAACTAGCTTTCATCAATACATCTGACATCCACTTTCCTAATTATTATTGCATTCATCTCTCTTACTTTCTCTAAATTTGGACATATTTCTAACTGTTGTGGGTTAAGGCTTAGCCAGTGGGCAGGTGGCAGTCACCTGAACCCAGGTGGAAGGTACTGGATCAGGTTTATCCCCTTCCCTTTCCTCCATCTATTTAAGAGGGTAGGCAGGGGAGGGCAGTTTCAGTCTGGTGCTCTCTCACTTCCTGACTTTGCCTCTGGAGCTGCCTTGCCTGAGGGAGCTGCTGGCCATGTGGTCGGGTCTGCTGCCACATGGTTTGGCCTATCTCCACATGTTGGGGCCTATCTCCAGAGAAATGCATTGTCATCTGGGGGAATTCATGGCCCTCTGCAATTGGGTTATATACTTATATATATACATATATATATGTATGCTCTCTTATTTTCTCTGTATATTCCTTCTTCCTTAATACCTATTATTTCTTGTTAAAATTGACCTTTTGGCTTCCAATTCCATGTAAGTTGTTTCTCTACCCCTTTTATTTTCCCCTAATAATTATATATGTACTAAATAGCCAGAGAAAGAAAATAAGCAAAACTAATTAGTTTTATGACTAAAAACATAAGCTGACAGAGGCAAGATTTATATTCAGATCCTTGCTTTTAAGAACATTGAGACATTTTATCTTATGTCAGCACAGAGGTGGATGGTGCTTTTCCCACACCAAAGCCATAACTTGGGTAAGTCATGCTCACACATGTTCTTTCTCTTCTCCCAATTAATATTTAATTATTTTATGGAAAATGTAGCCCTGTGGATAAAATCAGATGCATTTCTTAACTCAGCATTCCCCTTACCCTGTGAGGTTGGACATGTAGTCAGGAGAGACTAACAGAAGTGAGGTAAGAGGGAAAAACTGAATCTCGTATTAATGCCTCACACCTGAGCACTCTAAAAGTGAACTACTACATAGTAAAAGCTGCAGTTTTTAGATTCACCTGCAGATAAATGCAGGCAAAAATTTCTAACTCCATGAGAAAACTAAAGTTTGGGAGTTAGTGTGAAATAATTAATAACTTGATGCCCAGAACAAAGACTGTATTGGGGACATCCTGCAGTGCACCACCTCTTTCCACTGGTGAATAGCAGGTGGTTTACAGGAGTTGATCCTTTTACGTACTACATCTTGTATATTTAATGTAAGACTGAAAGACTAAATTAAATGGCCTGAAAGTACTCTTAAAAAAAAACCAAAATCCAAACAAAACCACCACCAACAAAACCAAATAAACCCCCAAGTAGCCACCACCACCAAAAGCCAACAAAACCCAAAGCAACAACCAAACAAGAGAAACAGTCTCAAATTTTAATGGGTTTTATTTATTTATCTATTTTCTCCATGCCCTGTGTTGCTCTAAATTTGGAATGCCAGTCCTGCAAATGTTTTTAATGTTCAAGTTCAAATGAACAGGAATGAAAAAGCAAACATACTTAAGCTCTATGGACTTGGTAACGTACAATGTTATTTTTCCAAACAGTCATGTGCAGAGAAGGTTTTTAAAATCTTTCCCTTAGCAGAAAGTAAAAATGTAGCTTGTGAATCATTTTATCCAAATAATGACTGTGGCTAGGCTGAAACAGAACTAATCACTAACATAACAATAGGACTATAAGTCAAAACTGTTGCAGAATTTTCCAGTCTTTTTCCCATGGAATTTTTTTTTCTGAGAATTTTTCCCAGCAATTTTCTTTCCTCTTAGAAATAGATATACCATTTTTTGCTCTTGCATGGAATGTCAGAGAATTTAATCAAACTCTACATAAAATTGTATGTAGTTTTCAGCATCAGGCCTGCAAATATCACCTTTCTCCAGGAATAGAGAATTTAGTGTATGACAACAGCCAGCATCAACAACTGAATGACAACAAAAAGAAATCCAGCTGTGATGTTTGCAAAATATCATTTATGAATATTCAATAATAAGACTTTTTATGAAGTACTATTTGAAATACAAAGGCTCAAAGAAAATAAAATAAAAAAATTAAAAAGACCAAGAATTTGTGTGTTATGCTTTCTTTACACAAAATACATCAAATTCTGTATTGTTTTATTTACTTCACAAAGGGCTTTGGAAGCTCCCATACAGACTCGGGTGATTTGCAATTAATCATGCATTGCTGAAATAAGAGGACATGTTAGAAATTCTCTTTATTCTCTTTTTCTGAAAACTGTATGTTTCCTTTATCATTCTCTGTAGAGGTCATGGCAGGAAAAAAATTGTGCATGATGTCTCAGTCTGGAGAGGGAAAGATACTCAGCTTTTTTTAATATACCCTTGTTAAGAAATTAGAAGCATAAACGAGGCCAAAATATCAAGAGTGAGGCTATTTATTAACAGAACAAAGTGGATAGAACAGAAGAAGAGAGAGAGAGAAAAAATATTAGAGAGAGAGGGAAAAGAGGGAGATAGAAGACGAAAGGAATTATATTACCGCTCCCCCACCCCCAAAATGGTTTGGGTTTGTAAAGGAAGGTGGGTGGCTTGGTGGGTGAATCATTTTCACATACCTCAAGACTCTAGTTTCAGGGTTTTATATTTCTGCACGTATACTGTACTTCCTGTCATATTCTAGTAAGCCCCTTCCCACTTCTTCCCATGTCCATTGCCTCAAGTCAGACTGGGTCCCTCTGGGTGTCAAATTTTTCCTTAGAGCAGCTTGCATTCTGGAAGAAAGTGGAGTGTCAGCTATTTCTTTTTGGAGCTGGATACTTCCTATTTTAAGTGACTTAGGGAGTCTCCTGACCAAAGGAGTCATTCTGTTCACATCCACCAGGAGAGAAAGGAGGGATTCAAAGTGAGGTTTTAGTTCTCTTTCATGTATCTTTTGCAGGCATGCAGCCTTTAGCACATTCTTCATTATCTAATTCATCCTTCTCTGCAGGACTAAGGGTTCCCCTCTTTCCTTTGAATCAAAACCTCCTGCCCAATAAGCAGCTCACTGAGTAAGGCTCCAGGGTCCATTTCTGGTTTTAGTAGTTAGAAAAACACTATCACCCCAATAGTGCATGGCTTCAGATTCTGTTAACATAATGTGGTGGTTTTAGGCTATGCCTTTAAAATTTAGTTACAGGTTTTGAGCAGAAAAGTAGGAAAATATGAATAAATCACTACTGGATGTAAAAAGGAAAATGAAAGATTATTCTAAACAAATTCATTGGATAAATATCTAGAGTATGATGAGTTGTACCAGAACAAACTCTCTCTTCCTTCCTGATCTCTGCTGTTCTGCTTTGCTCGGGAGAGATTAACTAGCTTGTTGGCTGACCTTGTCTGAAATTGTTTAGTTAAGTCTAACCCAATGCTTTCTCACTGCTTCTCTCTCTTTTTTTTTTTTTTTTTTTTTTTTTTTTTTTTTTTTTTTTTTTTTGGGGGGAAGGTTAAGGGGGAGCAGTGAAATGGTTTCCCTGGTCTCTGACCAGGGGGATTTTTGTGTTGTTTGCTAATTGTTAATATCTGTATAATATTGTAAATACTGTATATTTTGTACATATTCATTGCATTCCACTGCAGAGTGTAGTTCTTGCTTGTAAATAGGGCTTCATTGGCTTCTAACTGAGTTGGTCTGGCAAATTAAATGCTGGGGGGTGAAACTTCAACCTGCCACACATAATCAGATCACTTCTAGCTTTTTAAATTCACCATACATATTCCATCTCAGATTCCCCAGCAAAGCATATGAATTCTTTGCAGATTTTGGCTAGATCATTGGAGGAGAAAGTTGTCTCTTTAGTTGTGATAGTGTGGGTAGTTTCCCCGTCCTCTATAAAATTTCAGTTTTCATGAAAGCCCTCACATGAATGGCAGCTGCCTTAGCTGCTGCCAATTCTGCCCAAGAGTATACGGGGGCAGAATCTGGGTAATTCTCATCCTGGTTTGGTCCAAATATAAATTTCATCTCCTTTCCTCTTTTAATAATAACCAATAACCATTAGGCCAAGGTGTTGATTTATTACAGCACTGGATGTGAAGGCGTCACCCTCCAAATTTGTATTAGCCTGAAACTGGTCCCAACATGCTTTGTACACTTAGAGCTTATACATACTCATTACATTTCTAGGAAATGGTTTACTGTGGTGGAGTAGGAAGGTTCCCCCCCCCCACACACACGAAAGAATTCCACAGCTAACTCAGCCGGAGAAGCAGATGAAAGCTGTATTTTACAAGCAGATATGGAATGCAATGAATATGTACAAAAATATACAATATTTACAATATATACAGAAATATGCAGCAATGTATGTAATACAGGAAACCTTTCCCCAACCCCCCTGTGGCCAGGGGGGTTCGGCCTGTCCCCCCCTTCTCCCTCCCTACCTCCCCTTTTTCCCAAAAGGGTTAGAGAAAGAGAGAGAAAGGAAGGTAATTAAAAGGGGAAAACTTTGTTAAAGCTCAAAGCGAATGCAAAAAGTTAGTTTTCTTATCTGGTTAGAAGGAATCGTAGAGAGAAACGAGCCAGCTCACAGCACAGGGAGAAGAAGAAGACGACTGCCTAACTGACTCCCTGACTGAGAGACTAAACAAAAAAACTGCAACTGGGTCTCACCAATGAAATTGAATTAGCATATCATTGTTTTCATTCTAATATCAAAACATTTGCCCAGAGTGTTCAGAAAGTGTCCCTTTCTTAAAGGCACAGCCTAAACTGGTCACAATCCACCCCTGCTAAACAATTTCATTGGCTGTTCATACTGTCCATCCAATCCAAAACATCATTCACAGTTTGTAAGTAAAGTTCATAGTCCATTCCGGCTATCCTCAGGTGTAGATGATTCAGAAGTCCAAGAAACAAGAAAAATGGAAAACAGTTTGTCTCTTCGCAGACGAAGCGAAGAAAAGGGAAAACAGGAAAACAGGGAAACAGGGACTCTCAGTTGACTCAGGGCTCTCAGGGTTCGTGCACTGTAGATTTCTCCGGGATTCTTCCTTTGGGCGCGATGTATCTGTACAACACTCTGAAATTAAGCTCTTTCAGCTAAAGTCAAATTTCTTTGTGGAATACACTGAATTTCACCATTCTCTTGCATTACCCAATAAGTGTGACCCGGACCTTCAGCTGAAACCACCCCTCGGACAGGTTTAGCCTCTCCTGAGGGAGAAAATGCCCAAACAGTTTTACCTAACAGATTCTTTTCTTTAACAACTGGAACTCTATCACCTTCTACTTTCTGTAGCAGATCTGAGTGTGCCGGTCCAGCTCGGTTCACTGAACCTCTACTATTTACCAGCCAGGTTGCTTGTGCTAAATATTTTTCCCAGTTTTTTAAAGATCCACCCCCCATGGCTTTAAGAGTGGTCTTCAACAAACCGTTGTAGCGTTCAATCTTCCCTGCAGCTGGTGCATAGTAGGGGATGTGGAATATCCACTCGATGCCGTGCTCTTTGGCCCAACTCTTTACAAGGTTGTTTTTGAAATGAGTTCCATTGTCTGACTCCAACTGCATAAGATTTAACACATCTGAGTGTTGGGTTCTACACATTGGCCTCAACAAGCCCATGCAGTGCTACAGGCTGTGGTCAGAGTGGCCGGAGAGTGGCCTGGTAGAGAGTGACCTGGGGGTACTGGTTGATAGTAGGCTGAACATAAGCTAGCAGTGTGCCCAGGTGGCCAAGAAGGCCAATAGCATCCTGGCCTGCATCAGAAATAGTGCGGCCAGCAGGGGTTACAAAGTCATTGTGGCCCTGTACTCAGCACTGGTGTGGTGAAGGCACATTCTGCCCAGATGCTAGATCTGGTCCCAGCATGTGGACAGGTTTCCCTTCCTTCAGGAGGACAACAATTACCAAGTATGGGCATAATTCCAGCTTCACGCTTTCTGTAGGCTGAAGCCAGTTGTCTATGAGAGTGCCCACTGGTCAAACCCAGCCTCGAGGAATCTATAAGTATTAACCCTGTTGGTAAACAAGTTGCCCCCTCTTTCACTTTGTCTCTGTACTTGCTCAAGAGAGCAGCTCTCCAGCCACAGCCTCTGCCATTGAGCTTGTTGCTGTTAGCTTCTATCATACATGCACGCATACTGAAGCCTCTGCATCGTGAGAAGCACTCTGATCGTGAGGATCACCCCAGAGGGAGGACCTTCGCTGAGCCCGAGAAGCCAGCGTCACCACAACCAGTTGTACCGACTGGGAGAGCCCACTGTGCCACCGGAGGACTGGACCAGCCCCCGAGGGTAAGATCTGTCCAGCTGTCGGAGAGAAGGGACTTGATAGAGACTGAGTTCGCATATACCTAGCCCCGCTATAGCGGGAGAGGAGCCGCCATGTGTGCCACCCCAAGCCCTGTGAACTCCAGGGAAGACTAAAGCATTGTTCATGCCTATACTGCACTGAACCCGGGACCATTCCCAGTGTCCTGCTGTTCCTTTAAGGCCAGTAATAGGCAACCATCGCCCCGCCCTGCCTTGCGAGCCGACTCCCAGGGCCGACTCCACTGGCCAAACCTGACCAGGACCTATCCCTATTGTCTGGAGGGAACCGACCGAGTCCTGAAGGGAACCTGCTTCCGAGCTAAGCCCAGGCTCCAGCATTCCCCCTCCACTGTTGCGGAGAGAGGAGACAGTACCCAACGCTACCGTCCGACTTGACTAGGAACCGGTCCAGCGGCAGAAGTCGGCCGGACCCCCACCTTGCTACAAACAACAGCTACAGAGTATCTTCCATGTGCTTTCCATCCACTAGCACTCGGTTCGAAGTATCCGCATGTAGCAGAGTAATCGCTGACGCACAGAAAGATTGTAATATTGCTGTATATAGCCAGATGCCGCCCGTGTTCCACCGAGTCACCATCTAGTGGCCAAGCGGCGGAACTGCACCCTTTGTTACATAAAATATAGAAATAGTCGGTAGATAGTTTAATTAAGTTCTAATCATAATACTAAGCCACTTATGGAATGTATTTCATGAACGTGCACTAGAACATGCATATAACTTGTTGATTCATTGGTTATAAATAATGTGATAAGTAATAAAAAATAATATTTTCATAATTCATATTTCATATTCATAAATTTAATAACCTCTTCACAACAACTGGTTAGGCCACACCTTGAGTCCTGTGTCCAGTTCTGGGTCCCCCAGTTTAGGAAAGATGTTGACTTGCTGGAATGTGTCCAGGGAAGGGCAATAAAGCTGGTGAGGGGTTTGGAACACAAGCCCTGTGAGGAGAGGCTGAGGGAGCTGGGGTTGCTTACCCTGGAGAAGGGGAGGCTCAGGGGAGACCTTTTTGCTGTCTACAACTACCTGAACAGAGGTTATAGACAGGCAGAGGTTGGTCTCTTCTCCCAGGCAGCCAGCACCAGAACAAGAGGACACAGTCTCAAGCTGCACCAGGGGAGGTTTAGTCCAGAGGTTAGGAGGAAGTTTTACACAGAGTGATTGACCATTGGAATGGGCTGCCCAGGGAGGTGGTGGAGTCGCTGTCACTGGAGGTGATCAGGAGGACACTTGATAGGGTGCTTGGTTGCATGGTTTAGCTGATTGGGTGGTGTTGGTTGATGGGTATGACTTGATGATCATGAAGGTCTTTTCCAACCTGGTTAATTCTGTTATATTCTATTCTAAATGACAAATTTTTCAATCAATGGAAAATAAATATGAAGCTATTATGTGTTCAAGTATCTATGTAGATATATTATCAGGAAAAAAAATACGTTTTTTTAAATAGAAATAGAAAACAATATTTTAAAAGTCTTACATGTATAACACCTCAATTTATCTCACATTATATACATCAATAGTGTTTTATAGTTCTTCGTTAAATTAATGTTCTGTGACTTTGTTAATCACTGAACCATGTAAATGCAAGATTGCTGCATTGCCTGTTTATACAGACTCACAATCATACTTGTATCCTGGTATAAATTAATGGATTATAACATCTTTGATGTCACTCTAGGAGAGTCACTTCACTCTGAATGCTACTTGTGTATTCTAGAGTAGTAGTATTTGTCTCTGGTTTAATTTCTTAAAAGTGCTAGAAATAAGCTTGTGAACTAGCCTGAAAAATAAAAGAGCTGTCACATTGGCAGTTTCTTTCAGCTTGAACCACATGGGTAGTCTGTTAACTGGGAACTGGTGTACTTCTCTCATCATCAAAGAGATGGATTCTAGAAGGACATCTTTAATGGTCTCACCGTTTTTAAGAGAATGTCAGAACAACAAAAAAATTAACTCCTAAATAAATAAAAGCAGAAATTTGTGTCATTCTAAATTTCATGGCAGATAACATTAACTTTAGGCAGCAACGTCATTAAGATGAAAGATAAGGTTGTTGTAACAGACTTGAGAGAAATCAATGATGGTTTCTTTGTAACCTCGTAAACTTGTGCAGCCCTAGTAAAATCATTGTTGTGTGTCCTGTGGTCACCCTGATGCCTGCAAGTGACAGAATACAATCAAAGTGGGAAAGTATGAGGAGCTTTTGGTCATATATACGGAAAGTATTTATTTAGTAATTTAAGTATTATCTACATGGTATAGATGAGGTTGCTACCTGATATGTCAGTGTCAGATGTTGTCACGGCCACACATCAGAGAGATACAGGAAGCCTCATAGATTTCTTATAATGATTGGAGTAAATCCTTTCAATTAAATTCCAACATACCATCACTCCTTTTTCATACTCATGTTTGGAATACTACAGAAGCCCCATCCCTGGAGATTTTTAAGGCAAGGCTGGATATGGCTCTGAGCAACCTGTAGTAGTGTGAGGTGTCCCTGCCCATGACAGGGAGATTGGAACTAGATGATCCTTGAGGTCCCTTCCAACCCTAACGATTCTATGATTCTGTGGTTCTTGGCTGAACTGACTATCTTGTAAAGGTGTCCTGGTTGGGCATGACTAGGCCCAAAACAGGTTTCAGTAAGAGCCCTAAGAAGCCGGGGGAGACAGACAAAAGAAACAATGTACCAGTAAAAAGCCAGCCAAACCTGTTTGGCAGGTATCCTGACCACTCACCACTGTGCTGATGCCCAGAAGGTGATTGGCTAAGTTTCAAATCACTTTTCTGCCAGTGGTCAGTTTTGTTTCAAAAAAGTAGTTAAATAGAGGGGTTCTTCAGTAACCTACTAATTTTGAAAAGTCTCAATGAATATCCAGTAGCATTTGATGAACTCTGTACACTGAGTATTGTAGGTTACTCGTTACGTTCAAAGCCCAGCTTTAAAATGCTGCAGATGAAGCTGTTAACCTTTAGCACTTTTACTACTGTGGAGCATGCTGTCTTTATGTTAACCATGCAGTAAATAAGAAAAAAATATGTCAGACAAAATACTATAATGTAGATCTGGTGACTTGCCCAGCTACTCATGAACTCCTTAGAAGAAATATTCTCTGGAGAAGGAAGTGTTCTTTCTTCTCTATGATGTTTGGATCCTACATGCAATTATTTTTCATAGTGTTATTTTCATTTAACAACATGCAATGTGTAACTCTATCTTAAGTGAGTAGTCTGTGCAATTGAAAACTGACATGTCTAGATAAATGAAGCATGCTCTTATTCTGATAATCCTCACTTTTGTGTACATTATTTTTGTCATTCCATGTTAGCTGACAATGTTAACACTTTTACACTAATGGGACATATTTCTAATGCATGGGCTAATGGAGAAGCAGATAGTAGTTGTATGGTACCAGCTCCTCATAATGCCTCTCTCGATCCTCACATCTCCTATCCTATTTTTTTTGTTTGCCTGACACTCCTGTGCTTATCCAGGTCTACTTCACCTGATGCAATTTGCCTTTTTTATTCTTTGAATAATCTGATTGCTTTCCTTCCATCCTTAGTTCCAGCATCAATGTTAATAAGAGCACAATGGGATCATTCTCCCCTGCATGTTGGACAGCAGCAAATTCAGCTTCATGGAAAAAGATGAAACTCTTACCCCACAGAACTATAGTCAGATTATTTCACCTGCCAGAAACTAATAGCTGGGTACAAGTAACTCATATCTCCATGAAAAATATGTCCCTGGCTCCTCCCTTATATACTAGGCCTGACATTAGTATGGTATCAAGTATGCTATTGGCTGGTTAGATTTGGCTGTCCGAAATGGTTTGAGCAGAATCATATATCCTACAAGATTCTGACCAAAGTTCGCTTCATGAAAGAAGTAGGCATTGCTGGGATTTGTGAGGCTCACAGGATGTTATGTAGTTTGCAAATTTTCTTGTTTCAAGATCAGGACAGGGCTTTCTCTTACCAGTTTCAATTTTCATGCAGGTACCTGTGCGGATTCGGTCAGGTATTTTCCTTCTGTTTTATCCCTGTCTCTTTTTGGTTTATTCTGATATCCCTGCAATAAAGTAGTAAATCATTGCGTATCTCAGCTAAAACTCTCTGCCTCTGTTCTTTTATTCCCTGTCCGTGGGACAGAGCTCAAAGCCCGAATCCCAGAAGCAGAGTGAGCAGAAAAGAGAACAAGCAATGCTGCAAGATAAAAGGTTTTCAGTACACCAACGGAATTATATTAACCCATCTATTGTTATCTTTCTGTATCCAATCCCTACATTATTTATCTTTTACTCAAAAGTCTCTGGAGTTCTCCTAATTACAACTAGTATCTAAGCTAGTGACTAGGTCAAACCACCACACCTGGTGAGGCCACATCTCTATAATTGTGTCTGGTTCTGGGCCCCTCAGTTCAAGAAGGACAGGAAACTGCTTGAAAGAGTCCAGTACAGTGCCCCAAAAATTAAGGGAGTGGAACATCTTCCTTATAAGGAGAAACTGAGGGAGCTGGGGATCTTTATTTTGGAAAAGAGGAGACAAAAGGTTGACCTCATGCCTGTTTATAAATATGTAAAGGTTGTGTACCAAGAGGATGGAGCCAGGCTCTTCTCAGTGATGCCCAATAACGCGACAAGGGGCAATGGATGGATGTTCAGGCATAGGAAATTCCAGGTAAATATGAGGGAAAGTTTTTTCGCTGTCAGGTTAATGGAATACCAGAACAGGGTGTCCAGGGGGGTTGTGGAGTCTCCCACTCTAGGGATATTCAAGATCCATCTGGATGCATTCCAGTGTGATCTGCTATAGGTGATCCTGCTATGGCAGGGATGTTGGACGAGATGACCTTTTGAGGTCCCTTTCAACCCCCAACATTTATTCTGTGATTCTGTGTTTCTGGGTTAATCTTTGTTTGCCTGTAATCATATTCAACTGCAGGTTTTCAGGCTCCTGCACAGTGCTGTTCTCTCTAGATTGTTCCACTAGTTTAGATTGTTCCTCTTTAGTTCTTTGGCCCAACTTGCGAATTTATTTTGACACACTGATTTCTGTCTTTTTGTTGTATGACACTTCTGAATTTTTTGAACTTACTAGGTGGGTTTTTGAATGCTTATTTGTACCTTTGGCTCAAATCACTTTACAGGCTCTGTGCATTTTAGTGCTGCCTTAGAAAGCATATATGTTAATTTCTCTCTGAAGTTTTTCACACAGAATCACAGAATGGTAGGGGTTGGAAGGGACCTCTATACATCATCTAGTCCAGAGCAGGTTCTCCTAGAGAAGGTTGCACAGGATAACATTGATATAAATAGGCTGCACAAGAAAATTTCCAAGTTTCTTGTGAAAGTTGTTTTATTAAAAAAAAAAGAAAAAGAAAAAAAAACGAAAAAAAAAGAAAAAAAAGGACAAGCAAGAGCTACAAGCCGGGCTGCAGAGTACAGGACTTCACTCACAGCACACCTCACAGCGCCCTTCACAGCACCCTTATAATTACTATCTTTTCTTTATATAGCTACATCATCTACATATACATGCTTATGCTAAATAGAAAGGAGGGATATGATAATGAGTGCGGTAGGGGTCTTCCTGGGGGTCATGGATGAAGCAGGGAAGGTCTTCCTCATGTGTCCTCTGAGTAACCCCATCTTTTCAAAAAAACGCAATTGTTCAGGTTCCCTTATCTAAGGTAAACACATTCCACAGTCCTGAGAAACCTGGTACATATCTGTACCAAGCTCCCCTTGGAATTGCTTTTCCTTGGTGCTGCATCTAGTTATTAGGCAGACAACGAAAACAGTCTCAATTCAAATGTGCAGTTTGCCATTTGTTCTCAAAACAAGCTCCTCTTTAACCTTGGTCTTAAGACACCCTGAAATTATTTGTTTTAACACAAACTACAAATCACTATTACATTTATAACAGCATCCAGGTGGGTTTTGAATGACTCCAGAGAGGGAGACTCCAGCTCTACATGTTGTTCATTGTATTTGTTTTTTGAGTCATTTGCCTTTTAAGTAATAAAATCAGTCTTTAATATATGCGCTCTCTCTTTCCCGATTGACTCTCTTCAGTGAACAAACTGCTTTCTTTAGCTCCTTCAATAACATAACCATAATGTAGAGAGCTAGGGACATGCATTTCCTTTCCCTCAGAATATTCTTTCAAATGAGCTTCTTAACATTCCTTAGTTATATTTTGAAAACTATAATTTTGCCAACATATATGGAGGCAGACATTTCAGTCATCTATCAAGTGTCAACATATTTTTGTAAATCACAGATAAGTCAGTTCTCCCTCAAGTATTGTCCTATGTGCATCTAGGTTTTTATCATTGATGCTTATAAAAACCCAATGAATACATCTCAGCCTGAGTTAAAAATTAAGACAGTGAAGAAAAATTAATATGATGATGTAAAAATGTTTATAAGGATGCCTTAGATCTTGATGATAGAACTAAAATTTATACAATGTTTCTGCTGAAAGAATTAGTAGCCAACATAGTGACTTGTTCAATTTCATTGTCATATTTGTTTATGTTAACCAGCACTTTGTATTGTTCATTGTGTTTATGAGTCATATAATTTTGTTGTGCAGTTGTAAAGAAGATTGACATTACTTTGCAAGCATCAGTTGTTAATCTCACATATTCTGCAGTTATAAATTCTGAAGCATCTTTGTAATTGTCTTATTGCTGTTCAGTTAACTTGTATTTAGGATCTACGTGATTATATTCTGTATAGATGAAAAGAAATTTCATTACACAGGCAGGGACGTATTTTGTTAGCTCAGGTGGCTCAAAGCTCTATTCAACCTGATGCAGAGTATTCTATTATTCTATTCCACTCCTATTCTATTCCTATTCTATTCTAGTATATTCTAATTCTATTCTATTCTATTGAGTGATTACACTTGGACTAAAAGGACACATCAGTCTGAGAGTTGTATAAGTTCTTTGGCAACATCTATAACATCGTTAAGTAGTTTAACTGTGACAGTGAGTTTCTGACTAGTGTACATGTCAGTGTTTTAGGATAAATTATTCCAATAACATTTCAAAAACTAAAAGCTCACATAGGTGAACATAGTCAGCAGGATAGACACTAAAGTGTGAATATTTGTTAGTAATAATGAATTATTTACAATTAGTTATTTATTAAGAATTATTATTTGTAATTATTTACACTTGATTTCCAGAATAAAGAAAAAAAAGAAAATATCAGAAACTGAATTAGATCATCCCTTTCCCACAAGAGGACACTCAAAAGAAATTTGTGTTGAGTTTTTCTAGGAATTAAATATAAGAAGATTCTCAGAAATAACACTTTGTAGGCCTGAAATTAGCGTATTCTGAGTGAATGTAACTATTTGCAGCATATGAAAAACAATGGAACAAATCCCAGTTTAATTTCTTTTCACTTGCTTAACTTTCCAGACATGTTGTATATGAGGAATGGAGAACAAAATATTGAAAGACAGTGCAGACATACCAGGATATCAAGCAGTATTTGACTACAAGAATTTCCAAAGAGTACTATGCAGAGTACAGGGAGTGGTAGGGAGAAGTACAATACCCACATTTGCTGCCTTTTGAAAAACTGAACAATGCATTTTCTATTTTTTTAAAAAGCAATGATACTAGAAGGATGAAATAGGATTATGTGAAATAATTGCATAGAGCCCATAATTTGTGTTTCCTTATACAGATGACATATATGAGCAAAAAAATAAAAGCACAAATTTGCTAATTAAGTTGTCACTGGTCCTTTTATACAAGAAATATCCTCTATATCTGTGTTCTAGCTCTTACACTGTTTCATCCTGTGTATTATACATTTTCTTTCTGACTTTTTTTTTATCTACCTGATCATTACCTGAATCTCCTTATCTATGATGTATTAATTACACTGGGAAGAGTACAGAAAGCTGCATAAAAGAAAATATTTTATTATACATAAATTGCAAATTGAATTATACTAATTAGTAAGACTGAGAGGCTTAAACAAAAAGCATTTTAAAAGAAGAAAAGAAAACAAAACAAAAAAACCCAACAACCTTGGTGACTTTTAATAGTATAGTGACAAATACTAAATTAAGAAAATAAAAAAATTCAATTTTATGTCAGCTAACAATATTTAATATATGTAGAAACAATGATAAAATTGGTTAGACACCAAAAGGCCAAGAATTAGGGCCACAAGGATGATCAGAGGGCTGGAGCACCTCTCCTATGAGGACAGACTGAAGGAGTTAGGGCTGTTCAGTCTGGAGAAGAGAAGGCTCCGAGGTGACCTCATTGTGGCCTTCCAGTATCTGAAGGGGGCCTACAAGAAGGCTGGGGTGGGACTTCTCAAGCTATCAGGTAGTGATAGGACTAGCGGGAACAGAATGAAGCTGGAGGTGGGGAGATTCAGGCTAGATGTGAGGAAGAAGTTCTTCCCCATGAGAGTGGTGAAGCCATGGAATGGGTTATCCAGGGAGCTAGTTGAGGCCCCATCCCTGGAGGTGTTTAAGACCAGGCTGGATGAGGCTCTGGCCAGCCTCATGCAGTGTGACGTGCCCCTGCCCATGGCAGGGGGGTTGGAACTAGCTGATCCTTGTGGTCCCTTCTTACCCTGACTGATATTATGATACTATGAATTAGTGAAATCTAACAACAGTTCATCTGGAATAATTAATAAAGCAGTAGAAAACTTTTCAAATATTTTCACACATCCAAAAAGATAACATACAATAGTTTTTCCAATGGATAAAATATGGAAGAAGCAAGACACACAGCTGAGTTTCCAATATGTTCTCAAAATTAGGAGTGTGAAAGAAAATACAGATGGAGGATGATGTGAGAAAAATTTGCAATGATTCAAGCAATTTCACATTGGAAGTTTACACATAGAGACTTTCAAAGAAAGATTAGTTCATGTAAGGCTTTACTAGACATGTGGAAGTTTACACATAGAGACTTTCAAAGAAAGATTAGTTCATGTAAGGCTTTACTAGACAAGGACAAAGCAGTAAAGTACTGATGTTACCTTGTCTCATAATACACTCAGTCTCAGGAAAATTACATAAATTCTTCCACTCACACAATATCAGTGGAAAGAAAGTATTTTAGAGTCATTACAGAATCAGCAAGTTATGCGTACCAAACTGAATCTGAAAAGTTTAACAACTGTTCATGGTTGTGATGATGTTAGTTGACAGTTGGAATTGATCATCTTATATGTCTTTTCCAACCAAAACTATTCTGTGATTCTATCACCTTTTAACTATTCCTTACTGGTCAGAGGTTTTGTGCATCCTAAGAGGAAAAGTGTAAACTTGAGGAAGGCACTGTAGCAGCACCTTCAAAATGCCTCCCCTTCCTGAGGAGCCTGGACTGGGAGGAAAACAGAATTGTGCGAAAAAGGAACGATGGAAGGCACATCCCCCTCCCCAAGGCGGTGGTCAGTGGATGTACATGAGCACTTACCCCAAGCCAGGCACAGACCCCCATGCCAAGGCAAGCCTGGGCATGTTTAACCAGAGAACTGATGGTAATCAGTTTCCTGCCCTTTCTGTCTTTCCAGACATGCTTTCTAGAACTGTTTACAACACAAATTATCTTGGATGCTTAAAATGGGTGAGGTGCAGAGCACTCACTCTCTTCTCCTGGGTTTTTGTCCCCTCTGTGTGTGGATTATAAGCAGCAGTAGTTCCAGGAGGATTTTCTGATAAAAAAAGACACCAGAATAATTCCCGTAATCGGCAAGCACTATTGTAAATAAATTGATATCTATTTCTAGAGTCTCCCGGAAAAACCTGCCTTCTATTATTAAGGGTAATATACTGCTTTTGGATTTATCTTTTCCAAATACTTATTTCTCAAACTATTTGTAACCATTCCAATATTGTGAAAATATTCTCAACTGAGCAAACAAATCTGTATAATATCTCATAACTTTTATGTATAGGTACATGGGTGGCAGGAACTAAATTAATAAAAAAAATAGTTTTATTATGTTTTCTTCCTTACCCCTCTTTATTTGTAACAGGCACATATGTTGGATTCCTTCCAAAAATTAGGTACTATTGCTATTTCTGCCTTAACCATGTGCTTATGAAAGGCATAACTGCTTGTAAGAATGTGGTAAATCCTGTTTTAATAGTTCAGTTTATTAGGTCACTCTCTAATTAACAAGAAGAAATTTTTTTTTGCCTTATCCTTCTCTTCTCAGATTAAAAACATTCAGTGGCCTGAGCCTGTCTTAGAAAACCATTCTCTTCATTGCCTAAGTGGTCTTCCATCAATTTGTCAATATGTCTTATATTTTGAATGACTAAAACAGGATTCAGTTCTCCAAATACACTATTACAAATGGTAATAGTGTTGTAAGCACTTTCCTCGATCTCAGCCTTAAATAAAGTGCAGCCCATTATCATTGGACTTGGGTATGCACTGCATGCTGTCAGTTTACGCTCACCTTGCTGTCCCCTCAAGGAGCCTTGCAGTCCTTTTGTGCATTATAACCTACAGACTCCACTGAAGGAAGAAAAAAGTACTCATGTTTGGCAAACTGTCCTTCCATTATGTTTGTGCTTCATTCAGACGGAAAATCTAAACTCTTTTAAATATATATCTGAGTGGTGTCCTTATCTCACTATAGGTATCTGCATGTCTAGCAAAAGGTTGTTTTTTGTTGTTTACTTTTTTTTTTTTGGGGGGGGGCTATTCTTTTTGGTGTTATACTATTTTTTTGTTTGGTTTGGTTTTTAATAGCAACAGACATATGAAATAAGCCTCTAGATGTAGAACAGCTGGAGTAAATGGGCCTATAGCTATTACTGGTGATTCTTTCACCCCAAATCCAACTTGATCTATTCAAGTAGTGTAATCCTGCATCCTTCCCAATAGATTGAGAGTGTTTTGGGATGCTAAAATATTATTACATGAGGTATTTGAAAAATGAAAGTTGTGGTTTAAACTATGCTAAAAACAGAAAGCAGCAAGTATACAAAAGAAATATGTTTATTCATTTTAGAGATACTGAGAAGGCAGCTAAAACACTGGATTAATGGCAGTAGTAAGAAGTAAAAAAGAAAGGAAAAGCAAGGAGCACTAGAAGATTAAACTTTTTCTTGAGAAATTGAACCTCTGAGAGAAAGTTTGGAAAAGATGATTAAAGAGGTAGAGCTGTAAATCAGAGTGATCATAGAGTGACAGCAGAAAGCAATTGGTGAGATATTAGCTGGGAGGAAATATAAAGTGAGTAGAAATAGATTGAATGGAAAAGAAAGTGTGTGTGTGGGGGGAAATCCAACAACTTTGGAAGCATGATATTAAATAAGATTCAAAACCAGCTAGGAAATATATAGTTAAACTGTACTATGTTAACCAGCATAGAATCATAGAATCAGTCAGGGTTACAACCCCCCTGCCAAGGGCAGGGACACCCCACACTAGATCAGGCTGGCCAGAGCCTCATCCAGCCTGGTCTTAAACGCCTCCAGGGATGGGGCCTCAACCACCTCCCTGGACAACCCATTCAAGGGTTTCACCACTCTCATGGTGAAGAACATCTTCTTCATGTCCAGCCTGAATCTCACCACCTCCAGCTTCATTCCATTCCCCCTAGTCCTATCACTACCTGATAGCCTGAGAAGTCCCTCCACAGACTTCTTGGAGGCCCCCTTCAAATACTGGAATACCACAATGAGGTCACCTCGGAGCCTTCTCTTCTCCAGACTGAACAGCCCTAACTCCTTCAGTCTGTCCTCATAGGAGAGGTGCTCCAGCCCTCTGATCATCCTCGTGGCCCTTCTCTAGACAGGTTCCAGGACGTCCATATCACTCTTGTAATAGGGGCTCCAGAACTGGATGCAGTATTCCAGGTGGAGTCTCACCAGAGCTGAGTAGAGGGGGAGAATCACCTCCCTTGACCTGCTGGCCACACTTCCCTTGATGTAGCCCAGGATCTGATTGGCTTTCCAGGCTACAAGGCACATTGAGAGCTCCTGTTGAGCTTCTTGTCCACCAGCACCCCCAAGTCTCTCTCCTCTGAGCTGCTCTCCAGCCAGTCGCTGCCCAGCCTGTACTTGTGCCTGGGTTGCCTCGACCCAGATGCAGGACCCTGCACTTGGTCTTGTAGAAGCTCATGAGGTTGGCTTGTGCCCACCTCTCCAGCCTGTCAAGGTCCTTCTGGATGGCATCCCTTGCCTCCAGCGTGTCCACTGCACTGCACAGCTTGGTGTCTTCAGCAAACTTGCTGAGGGTGCACTCAATGCCACTGTCCATGTCACCCACAAAGATGTTGAACAAGACTGGTCCCAGGACTGATCCCTGAGGGACTCCGCTTGTCACTGGCCTCCCCTGGGACATGGACCCGTTGACAGCCATTCTTTGGGTGCGGCCATCAAGCCAGTTCTGTATCCATCTAGTGGTCCACCCATCAAACCCATGTGTCACCAGCTTGGAGACCAGGAGGTGGTGTGGGACAGTGTCGAAGGCTTTGCTCAAGTCCAGATAAATGGCATCAGTTGCTCGCCCCTCATCTATTAATGCTGTCATGTGTTCATGGAAAGCCACCAGGTTTGTAAGGCAGGATTTGCCCTTGGCAAAGCCATGTTGACTGTACCAAATTACTTATTCATTATTCTACTGAGTCAGTAGTGCCTCCAGGAGGATCTGCTCCATGATCTTTCCGGGCTACAGAAGTGAGACTGACTGGCCTGTAATTCCCTGATTCCTCCTTCTCACCCTTTTTGAAAATGGGAGTAATGTTTCCCCTTTTCCAGTCTGTGGGGACTTCCCCAGTCTGCCATGACTTTTGGAATAGAATAGAGAGGGGTTTAGCAACCTCATCTGCCAGTTCTCTCAGCATCCGTGGGTGTATCCTGTCGGGTCCCATGGACTTGAACACTTTCAGGTTCTTCAGATGATCACCAACCTGATCTTCACTTACCATGGTGCAAAGGGGTTGAGGGCAGACCCCCCTCCCCACCAAAACCATCCTCTGCTACCAATAATGTGATGGGTTAGGCAGCCCCCCTCCGAACCCTCCCCACCACGGGCAGAATAAAACAACTCAAAACAAAACGGATTGCAAAAGTGATGGAAAGTTTAAGGAAAAGCGGTGAATCTTTACAGAAAGCCAAAAGCAGAGTGACAAAAGAAATCCCAAACAGTCCCAAGATAATCCCATCCCCACCTGGGGGTACATCCAAGACCCCCAGGGCTCCTTCTTCCCCCCTCCCCACTGCCAGGCTAGTCTCAGCTGGCCAGATCTGAGACTGCCCATCCCCCCGTGGCCTTGGGCCTAGCCAGGCCCATGGCCGGGCCCATGGCCGGAGACGACAACTCCCCCATTACCGGGCGACGGCGAGGAAGAAAGAGGAGGTGCTTAGACCTCGCACTAGATCTTATAGTGGTGCAGAGAATTATGGTAGAAATACCCAATTTTCTGTGTCCACCCACTGGGCTGGACCTCTGGACACAGGAAGCAGGGGGGCACCCAGCCCAAACTGCAACACATGGGCAGTTCTTCCTCCCCGTCCCTGGCATCGTCTTCCATGACATCAGCAGTGTGGCTAGAGGCCCTTGCAGTGAAGAGTGAGGTAAAGAAGTTATTGAGTACCTCAGCCTTTTCCACATCACTTGTGACTAATTCACCAGATTCCTTTCTGAGGGGGCCCACGCCTTCCTTTGTCTTCTTCTTGCCATTAGCATACCTATAGAAATTCTTAGTGTTCCCTTTAACCTCCCTGGCTAGATTCAATTCAAACTCTGCTTTGGCTTTCCTAACCAGGTCTCTTGCTGCTTGAGCAGCTTCCTTATATACCCCCTCATTCTAGCTGTCTTTCCCTCCACTTCCTGTAGAGTTTCTTTTGAAGTAATAGTGTGTCCAGTAGCTCCTTGTTCATCCAGGCAGGCCTCCTAGCATTCTTTCCTGCTTTTCTCTTTGTTGGTATACATAGCTCCTGGATACAGAGGAGGTGGTCCTTGAATACTGACCAGCTGTCCTGGGTCCCTCTTCCCTCCAGGGCTTCGTCCCATGACACTGGCTAGCAGATCCCTGCAGTGATCGAAGTCTGCACGCCTAAAGTCTAGGGTCGTAAGCTTAGAATAGGTCCTCCTGATTGCCCTGAGGAGATTAAATTCAACTGCTTCATGGTCACTGCAGCCAAGTCTGTCTCCGAGCCTCACATTGGTTACCAGCCCTTCCCTGTTGGTGAGAACAATGTCCAGCGTAGCACCTAATCTTGTTGGTTCCTCTACCATTTGGAGGAGGAAGTTGTTATCTATGCAATCCAGGAACATCCTGGATTGCTGGTGCCTTGCTGTGTTGTCCCTCCAGCAGGTGTCAGGGTGGTTGAAATCACCCATGAGGACCAGGCCTTGTGACCTGGAAGCCGCTTCTATTTGCCTGTGGAGGGCCTCATCTGCTTGGTTCTGCTGGTCAGGTGGCCTTGTCAGGAGACCCCCACAGTAATATCTCCTTCCCCTGTCTTGCCTTTAATTTTAACCCATACACTCTCAACCATCTCATCATCCCTCCCCAGGTGGAGCTCTGCTGATTCCAGCTGGTTATTGACATAGAGGGCAACACCTCCTCCTCTCCTTCCCTGCCTATTCTTCCTAAAGAGCTTATACACATCTATCCCTACATTCCAGTCATGGGAATCATCCCAACAAGTTTCAGTAATAGCCACTATGTCATGGCACCCCAGCAGCACAGTGGCCCTTAATTAATCCTGTTTGTTGCCCAAGCTGTGTGCATTTGTATAGAGGCACTTCAGCTGGTCTGGCCCTGTCCTCCTCTTGTGCCAATTCCCCTTAGTTTCCACAGAGTGTCCTGGCGTGTAACTCGTGGCTTGCCTCAGGGCAGCAAGTTGAGAGCCCTTACCAGGTTTCCATCCCTCTGCCTCTGGTGAGCTGACCCCCTGTTTGTCAAAGGCCAGCAGGAGACGGTCAACCCCTTCCCCCTTCAAATCTAGTTTAAAGCCCTGTCTATGAGCCATGCCAATTCCTGCCTCAGGATTGTTTTCCCCCTCTGAGACAAGTGCATCCCATAAGTTGTTTGTAGCTCTGGTGCCTTGTAAATCAAGCCGTGATTGTAGTACCCAAAGCCCTGTCAATGGCACCAGCCCCGAAGCCGTGAATTGACCTGTTGGCTCTTCCTCAATGCTCTCTCGTGCATTGCTGTTGTTGGAAGGATAGCGGAGAACAAAACTTGAGCTCCTGATCCCTTTAGCAGTTGCTCTAAGGTTCTGAAGCCTCTTTTAATTGATTGTGAGCCTCTCATTGTTGCATTGTCTCTACCCACCTGAAAGACCAGAAGTGGGTGGTAGTCTGAAGGACTCACGAGGTTGGGAATTTTGCCTACTATGTCCTTTACTTGGGCACCAGGGAGGCAGCAGACCTCTCTATGAAATAGGTTTGGTCTGCATATTGCACCCCTGCACCCTTCAGTATGGAGTGTCCTATAACAATGAACCTATGAGGTTTCTTTTCAGGAATAGTTTTGATGGCTGGCCTGAGGCAACCTGTCATTGGTGCAGCTTCTGACTTCTTGAGTCCTCAACCTTACCAATGAACTGTTCCTCCTGCAGAGTCTCATACCTATTCTGTAACTGCTCTGTAGGCAGCGTACTGCTCAAAGTAGCACACTTGCTTCGTTTGTATTTCTTCCATCTGGTAGAGACCTGTTCCCATTGGCCCTGCTCATGTGGGTTACTACAGGGAGGCTGAGAGGCTTGCTGATGGGAAGATATCAAAATCCTTGTTCCACTAAGAGTTAACCCCTGTTCTGGTTTTGTAGAGGTTAGATTATGGAAATAGTAAAATTTCCTTTCACACTCTCTTACAGTTCTTAGCCTTTCCACCTCTTTTAGTTCTGCCACCATGCTCATCAGATCCCTAATCTGCTCACACCTAGCACAGTTGTTGTTCCTGCCATCCTCCATATCAAGTGCCAGGCTCCAGCACTCACTGCAGCCACCTGCCTGAACATCTGCATGCTGTGTGTGGTCTCTGTTTGGGTGCCCACAGTTTTTCTACTAGCCTTTGTTGGAGTAGTAACCATCTTGCAGTAACCACCCTCTCCACCCCACTTTTTTTTATTTATTTTCTTTTTTTTTTGTTGTTGCTGTTTCCCTTTTTTTTTTTTTTTTTTTTTTTTTTTTTTTTTTCCCTGTCAGTGAGCAGGCCTAGCTGAGCTGGTCACCACTGCCTCCTCTCACCACAGCCACAGCTGGGTTCTGTTTGGTTGTCATGTGGTTTCCACAGCAACCCCTCCCCCTGTTACATCACTGTGCTCAGGCACTTAGGCAAACCAAGCTTGCTGCCCCTACTCCCCTCTTCAGGAGGTCTAAAGACTCCAACCCCTTTTAACCTGAAAAGAAAGGAAAGAGAAGGCAAAACAAGCACCCAGAGCTGAGCTGGTCACCACTGCCTCCTCTCCACACAGCAACATGCTGGTTTCTGTCTCATACTTCATACTAAACAACCGTGTGCTTGTTTAGTTTTAAACACCTAGCATGGCTCCAGACTTCAGTTTCCTCTTTGTGTATATTTATTTAATATTTTGTTTCTCAGAGACAGTTGCACACTTGTTTAGTGATGTCACAATAACACTCAGATATTATTACAATACAATAATACAATAATACAATAAACCAGGTTGGAAGAGACCTTCAAGATCATCACGTCCAACGTATCAACCAATCCAACCACCTAAACAACTAGACCAAGGCATCAAGCAGCCTATCAAGTCTCCTCCGGAACACCTCCAATGATGGTGTCTCCACCACCTCCCCGGGCAGACCATTCCAATGGGCAATCACTCTCTCTGTATAGAACTTCTTCCTAACATCCAGTCTAAACCTCCCCTGGTGCAGCCTGAGACTGTGTCCTCTTGTTCTGGTGCTGGCTGCCTGGGAGAAGAGGCCAACCTCTTCCTGGCTACAACCTCCCTTCAGGTAGTTGTAGAGAGAAATAAGGTCACCCCTCAGTCTCCTCCAGGCTGAACAACCCCAGCTCCCTCAGCGTCTCCTCACAGGGCTTGTGTTCCAAACCCCTCACCAACTTCCTTGCCCTTCTCTGGACACGTTCCAGCAAGTCAACATCCTTCCTAAACTGAGGGGCCCACCACTGGACACAGTACTCAAGATGTGGCCTAGCCAGTGCAGTGTACAGGGGCAGAATGACCTCCCTGTTCCTGATGGCCACACTGTTCTTGATACAGGCCAGGATGCCATTGGCCTTCTTGTCTGCCTGGGCACACTGCAGGTTCATGTTCAGCCTACCATCGACTAGTACCCCCAGGTCCCTCTCTGCCTGGCTGCTCTCCAGCCACTCTGACCCCAGCCTATAGCACTGCATGGGGTTGTTGTGGCCAATGTGCAGAACCCGGCACTTGGATGTGTTCAATCTCATGCTGTTGGATTCTGCCCATCTGTCCAGCCTGTCAAGGTCCCTCTGCAAAGCCTCTCTACCCTCCAGCAGATCAACTCCTGCCCCCAGCTTGGTGTTGTTCACAAATTTACTGATGATGGACTCAATGCCCTCATCCAGATCATCAATAAAGATGTTAAAGAGCATGGGGCCCAGCACTGATCCTTGGGGCGCACCACTAGTGACTAGCTGCCTGCTGGATGTGGCACCATTCACCACCGCTCTCTGGGCTCAGACCTCCATCCAGTTCCTAACCCAATGCAGTGTGATCCTGTCCAAGCCATGGGCTGCCAGCTTGGCCAGGAGTTTGCTGTGGGGGACAGTGTCAAAGGCCTTGCAGAGGTCCAGTTAGGCCACATCCACAGGCCTCCCCACATCCACCAGGAATGTCACCTGATCATAGAAGGAGAGAAGGAGATCAGGTTGGTGAGGCATGACCTGCCCTTCCTAAATCCATGCTGGCTGGGCCTGATCCCTTGGCCATCAT
The DNA here is from genome assembly GCA_033816785.1 of Picus viridis. Classification (NCBI taxonomy): domain Eukaryota; kingdom Metazoa; phylum Chordata; class Aves; order Piciformes; family Picidae; genus Picus; species Picus viridis. The sequence continues at coordinate 30,862 of JAWKAJ010000074.1, read as the reverse complement.
GTAAGTGCTGTGTGATTCTTGGTACTTGAGTACTTAGAAGATGGTAATCTGATGAAAATTAGTATGCTCAGAATATAATGTTTCATCTGAAAGGGACTTACATTGCTCATCTAGTCCAGTTGCCTCTTCATTTTCCCACTGACTACAAGTTAAATCATGTTAGTAAGGATACTGTTCAAATACCTCTTTTAAAACACTGGCAGATGTGGAGTATTGATCACTTCAAGCAGCTTGTTCCAGTGTCTGATGACCTTCTCAGTAAAGAAATATCTCTGACTGTCAAGTCTGAACCTTTCTTGGTGCAGCTTTTAACCATTCATATCCATCTTCTTGCTGGGTACCAGAGGGGACAGATCAGTATCTCACTTTCCTCTTCCCCTGTTCAGACTGCTTCTCTTCAAACTACACAAGACTAGAGTCTTTGGCTATTCTTCACAGGACATGGCTTCCAGGCCTTTTATGAGCTTTGTTGCCCTCCTCTGTAGACGTTCAAATTCATTAATGCCCTTCTTGAATTGTACAATCCAGAAGTGCACATGATGTTCAGGATAACATTGGGATAATCATGTCTTCTGACCAGCTGGTTATGCTGTGCTTGATGCACTCTAGGATTCAGTTTTCCATCTTGACTGCCAAGGCATATTGCTGACTCATACTGAGCCTAGGCTTACCTTGAATAAGGATTATAGGTTTAATTTAGGCACATGAAGTATATAAATGTCTAAACGAGCTATTTTGTTTATCATATTATCAATGATAACCTGCACTCCTCCTCTCGGACTGATTTCTGTGTTTCTCTTGCATGGATTGCATACAATGTAGTGAATATCTAGAAAGAGCATGTGTTTTGTTTTGATTTGGTTTTATTTAGTATCAGATGAATTTGCAGCTCCTGTGAATGATATGTAGATATTCTGATAATCAATGCTTACACATAAATTCTTCTGAATTTATATCCTTCATGTAGAAAGTATTAAGGTTATCCTTATTGTAGAATTTAAAATGTGCTGTAAAGTGATTTTAAAATCAGAGTACATAATTCTATTTTAAACTCCCTAGATTTTAAAAGATGGAAGTGATACTGTCATCTTTAAAAAAAATTAAAAATATGTATAATTATTCTGTGAATTATTCTATTGAATGTATTGATCTGTGGGAATTCATAAAATCTACTGTTCTACAGAAACTTTCACAAACACTGAAATTAGGTTGTGTGTAAGACACAGACACTTTAAGACAATTTATAGAAGAATTTATGTTAACTAAGAATAAATTAGCCTGGAGAAGAGGAGGCTCAGAGACCTTATTACTGTCTACACTACCTGAAGGAGGTTGTAGCCACGTGAGGGTTGGTCTCTTCTTCTAGGCAACCAGCACCAGAACAAGAGGACACAGTCTCAAACTGCACCAGCGGAGGCTTAGGCTGGATGTTAGGAAGAGGTTCTTCACAGGAGTAATTGGCCATTGGAATGTGCTGCCCAGGGAGGTGGTGGAGTCACCATCACTGGAGGTGTTTAAGAAGAGACTGGATGGGATACTTGGTACCATGGTTTAGTTGATTAGATAGTGTTGGGTGATAGGTTGGACTTGATCATCTCAAAGGTTTTTTCCAACCTGGTTAATTCTATTCTATTCTATTCTAGTCTAGTCTAGTCTAGTCTAGTCCAGTCTAGTCTAAATGTACTATGCTATCTTATTAAGTTACTGCTTGTTTCATGATAGATGTAGCAGTGAACATATTAAGTAACATACACCTTTTTATCGAATAGGAACAGATTATTTACAAGAAAATTTGATCCTATTTTCCATGCCAAATAATATTTTAAAATGTATTTTTAAAAATTTTCTCTATTTCATAAATCTCATGTTAAAAGTAATTAAAATATAGTATCATATTTCTGATGAACAATTTTCCTGTTGAGCAATATATTGGAAGAACACTGTATGTGTCAGAACATAGAATGTATACAAAATGTACTAAAATAAATATTTGAAAAGACAATTTCTTAAAAATATAACAGTAACTTTTTATAAAATGTACACTTTATGATGCATGTTTTAGAGGTTTTGGCATATAAAGTGTTGTATTAGAAATAATAGTCTTTGTGGAATTTATGGCCTCAACCTCTTGCAATCTCTGTCAAGACATCCAAACCAAAGTGATAATGCAATTGGAGTTGTGAGCTAAACATTAAGTTGGGACTTAAATCAATTTTGATCATGAATTATGGCTCTGGCCATAGCCAGGAGGCTGCTTATAAACTACAATGCCATGCAGGCTAAAGTGCAGGTATTTTAAACAGAACCAAATCTGTTGTTAAACATGTGAACGGTGAAAAGATGCAGTTTCACTTGTTAAACTGGTTGCTAAGCTACTGCCACTCTGGATGCCAAGGCTGGCTTTAGGGACCCAGCTGGGCCTGCAGCTTCTATGGTTCCAGGGCTTGCAGGGATCCAACGGTGCCATAGGTGGTCACTGCTAAGGTTCAGGGCTTGCAGGGATCCAGCACTGGCTCCTGGGGGCAATGCCTTCTGTATGTGTGGAGGCAGCTTTCTCCCATGGCTGTGGAAGATGAGGCGTAGACCTCTGCTGACAGGTGGAATCCCTGGACAGACTCTTGAGCATCTCCCTTGGTGCTGCAGTCCTGTGGAGTCAGCAGGATGCTGTGGGGAAGCAGTTTCCCTCCTGGAGCAGCTTGAGAGTGTGGCAGGGCATAGAGAGGAGTGGCATGGCTTTTCCCTGGCTTGGCTCAATGGTTGAGTGGGCAGACAATTCTTCCAGGCCACAACTGCTTTCCTATTTGTAGGGTTACAAGGCAGTCCTTTGTGGAGCTGTCTGGGGCACTCACAGATGTTCCCAGCAGAGATGGTGTACTGAATCACGTGGAGCAGCAGCTCCTTTTCCCATGGCTCAGCAGAAGGCCAGCCAGACCAATTATAGAGTAGAGTAGAGTAGAGTAGAGTAGAGTAGAGTAGAGTAGAGTAGAGTAGAGTAGAGTAGAGTAGAATAGAATAGAATAGAATAGAATAGAATAGAATAGAATAGAATAGAATAGAATAGAATAGAATAGAATGGAATAGAATAGAATTAGCCAGGTTGGAAAAGACTTTTGAGATCATCAAGTCCAACCTACCACCCAAAACCATCTAATCAACTAAACCATGGCACCAAGTGCCTCATCCAATCCCTTTTTGAACACCTCCAGGGGTGGGGACTCCACCACCTCCCTGGGCAGACCATTCCCATGACCAATCTCTCTCTCTGGGAAGAATTTCTTCCTAATATCCAGCCTAAACCTCCCTAGGCACAGCTTGAGACTGTGTCCTCTTGTTCTACTGCTGGATGCCTGGGAGAAGGGACCAACTCCCACCTGGCTGCAACCTCCCTTCAGGTAGTTGTAGAGAGCAAGAAGGTCTCCCCTGAGCCTCCTCTTCTCCAGGCTAAGCAACCCCAGCTCTTTCAGCCTCTCCTCACAGGGCTGTGCTCCAGACCCCTCCCCAGTTTTGTTGCCCTTCTCTAGACACCTTCCAGCAACTCAACATCTTTCCTAAACTGAGAAGTCCAGAACTGGACACAGGATTCAAGGTGTGGCCCTAGATGGGGTTTAGACACTCTTAACCTGTTTAGAGGTGCAAATGCAGCTCCCTTGCCTTAAGGCTACCCTCCTCACATCCAAACTCCACACCCCCATGCCACCTTCCACTCCATGCCTGACGATGTGCTGTAAACCCAGCTGGCAGTGTAGCAACCAAACACTCTGCAGCAGCAACCCTTAAAGCAAACCAAAGCTGGGGCAACTTCCCTACCATGTTATAGACTCTTTCACACAGCTCTGACATAAAAGGTTCCCACAGGCAAAGCCATTCGTAAACCAAGTAAGTGTCAAATGAGTTAGAAGACAAAATAACCCCAACCAACCCACACTGCATGGACAAATCCCAAGGGATTCATGTCAGAATGTATTTGGCAGCAAGAGGTGGGGGAAAAAACCCATGAAGGCCTAAGAGAAGAGAGGGGCTGAGGCCAGTCCTTCTGCAGGGTGTTGTTTCCATCACTCCAGTTTTTCATCTCCTTCCTCCACATCTTTCAGACTGAGCACTTCCAGAGTTCCTTTCCCTTTGGTCTTGCTCTGGACCAGCTCATCGAGCTCCCTGAAGCAGCCAGGGTCAATAAGGTACACAATTTCCAGCTGTTCATGGAAGTCTTCACTCTCAATAACTTTAATCAGTGGCTTGAGCCTCTCTCTCAGTTTCTTGCCCTCCTTAAGTGGAAGGATGAATCGCAGCCTCATGGGAGCACATTCGATTTGCACAGTCTCCTTCAACTGCCTGATCACTTCCAGTGCCTGCTGCTTTGTGCTTGTTTGGCTTGACAGAGTAGTGAATGTCCTTCATGGCTCTTTCTATCAGGATCACTGTGTATGGCTTTTTTGTCTTGGGGTTCACACACTTGTGAGCCACAATGGTGGTGATGTCCCTGAACATCTGCTCCAGCTGTGTGTGCCTCTCTTTGTCTGACACCTGCAGCTCCCCTTGGGTAGAATCATCTTGCAGATTTCTGTTTGGTCATCTGTCCCAAATTCTTGGACCAGATCATCCTTTTTCACCACCTGCCCTTTGGAAACATTGACAAACACTGTGTGTGTCTGCAGGACCTCAATCAGATCTGCCTCTGCTCCGCTGCACCATCCCATGACCTTGTTGCAGTAGCAGGCGATCTTATATAGCAGGTGATCTTGAAGCTTCTCCCTGAAAAGCAGAACAGCCAAGACCACAGGAGAAAAGGAATAAAAATGGAAGTGAAATGTGAAATATACTATTGAACAACTGCCCAATTAATCTGTGTACAATAATCTTATGGTTTCCTTTTTACACCCAATAGTGAATTCTGTATGTATTATTCCTTGGTCTCCATAATGAGCTGCTACCACTAAAATATTTGGTTGACTCTCTTGGTTTGAAAAAGACTTACATTTCTTTTTTTTGTATGTGTGACCGGTTTAGGCTGTGCCTTTAAGAAAGGGACACTTTCTGAACACTCTGCCTGAATATTTTGGTATATAAATGAAAACAAGAGATATGCTAATCCAATTTCATTGGTGGAACCCGGCTGTAAGTTCTGGCTTAGTCTTTCAGTCGGGGGGGCAGTCAGTCTTCTTCTTCTTCCCCCTGTACTGTGGCTGGCCTGCTTTTCTCTCTCTGAAGCAACAGCTTGCTACGCAGGAACGATTCTTGCTAACCAGATAAGAGAAAACTAACTTTTTGCATTCGCTTTGAGCTTTAACAAAGTTTTCCCTTTTAATTACCTTCCTTTCTCTCTCTCTCTAACCCTTTTGGGAAAAAGGGGAGGTAGGGAGGGAGAAGGGAGTGGCAGGCCAAACCCCCCTGGCCGCAGGGGGGTTGGGGAAAGGTTTCCTGTATTACATACATTGCTGTATACTTCTGTATATATTGTAAATATTGTATATTTTTGTACATATTCACTGCATTCCATATCTGCTTGTAAAATACAGCTTTCATCTGCTTCTCCGGCTGAGTTAGCTGTGGAATTCTTTTGTGTGTGTGTGGGAACCTTCCTACTCCACCACATATTTTTAATTGGCGGTCCAACGTGCGGCTTGTGGATAATTGCTGTCCAGAAGCAGGGCGAAAAAGTTGCTTGATTTATTGCCTGCTTGAGTCAGAGTTGCAAACATGAAAGTGTTTTGGCTTTTGGAGTGTCTGTTCTTTTCAATTTTTGGGGTCCTTATCAATAAGCATGTTCTGGGAATGATTTTTGATCGCTTAGGCAGATACTTGAAGTATAGATTGTATTTATGGTTTAAGTATAAGATTCAGCTTCTTTACGACCGGTGCCTGGGATTCTTTTGGCTTAACAGATACGGGAATGTGACCTCCAGCACTCTGCCCATAGAGATAAAGGAGTTTAAGATCCCGGTAGGCGAAAGGGTTGTTTTAAGTGATGGCTGGGATCCAAAGGTGATTTATTTGATGTGTGCAATCCTGCTGTTGGTGATAAGCAATGTGTACTTGTTATATGCTCTGTATAGGGAGAAAAAGTTTCAAAAGCGTGCTTTGTAATTAAGCATAGATCGAAACGCAGAAAGCACAGCTCTAACTCTACCCCAGAGGTATCTAGTGATGAGGAAAATGCAGAATCTGTATCAGTTAACGACAAGGCTAAAAAGTCCATTGGAAAGGCTGCTCTGAACGGTGCTGCTAGTGGCTCTGGCAATCAGCCAGCGGCAGCGGCAGCTCCTAACATGGCTTCCACGCCCTCGGCAGCCATTAATGGGGCAAAGCCATTTCCTCCTTCTTCTTCGGCAGGACCGGAAGTGTCCTCCACAGCAGCTGATCCGTCTCAAAACCTGTCAGCTTCTATTAAGCCAGCTGTAAATCTAAACACAGCTCCAGTTAAGCAGGTAGCTGTTTTAAAAACGAGAAGTGGAAAGGGCAAAGCTGATCCAGATGCTGATGGGGGAGAGCAGCAGGATCCTGGTGAGGGAGCTTCTGCTCAAAGAGACCCTGCTGAGATGGAGGAAAAGGTTTGTCTTAAAGATATAGCTGAGTTATTGAGATCATCACTGGATGGAGATGCAGGGCAAATTGCTGATAGCAGAACAACTAAAGGTGGTACTCCTGACCTTAAGCAGATTCTTAGGAGAGTGACAGTAAGATTATTGGGACAAGAACTTCAGGAAGATGAGGCAGAGGAGGAGTCAGATGACATAGAGAGCTGTTCTTCACTGTGCGAAGAATTGAGAAATGTGCGTAAAGATTACATCAGAGCAGATAAGGAGCCAATTCTAGCTTGGTTTAGTAGATGTTATGATACAGGTGCTCCAGCTTTGGTAGTTGGAGACAAGTCAGCAGCTCAACTAGGAACTCTCTCAAAGGATAATGGAATAGATAGACATCTAGGCAGGACTCTCAGTAAGGTTACTCTCTGGATACACCTTTTAATGGCAACTCTCATGAGGTATCCTTCCCGAGATGATCTTCCATGGAATCCTAAACCCTGGACTACCATAGATGAGGGAATCAAGTGTCTGAGAGAATTTGCTGTTAGAGAGGTACTCTATGGTGGCCATGAGACTCTGAATCCTGATGAAATTCCTGTAGGAACTGGTCTTGCTAAAAAGCTCATCAAACTTGCCTCTTCTAATTATGCAAATATTCTGGCAAGCAGAATTGTGGCAAGAAATTATGGTGGTGCTTCTCCTACGGTTGGCCAATTCACTAATCAAATGAGACAATTGGAGGATAGCATGACACGTGTTTCTTTGGTTTCAGCCATTGAGACTCTGTCTGGAAAAATTGAGAATTGCATGAAAGAGCTGAAGGATGAATTTAAAAATACATTCTCCCATTTGACACAAGGAGATAATTCCAATTCTTCCTCCAGATGGATACAAGTTTCCTCTGTGAGGAATAGACGTCCTCCAAGGATGTCATTCCAAAACAGGACATTCCAAAACAGGTCATTCCAAAACAGATTCAACCAAAACAGACCACCAAGGCAATCACGTGCGAGTATTTGGATAACTCTGCATGATCAGTTTGGTGAGAACATGAACAGATGGGATGGTCAACCAACTGCTAATCTTTTCAGGAGACTGAGGGAACTGCAAAGTGGCAGAACCCGAGGTAGCAATACCAGAAGGGTAGCTGTTACTTCTACAGTTCCCCAGGACAACTCTAGTAGCTCCAACAGTGGCTCCAGTTCTAACACTGCACCATGTGCTCATTGCACATGTGGGCATGTTCCCCATAACTAGGGGTGCCCTGCCTCCAGCCAGGGGAGGAGAGAGGTAACAGAGATAACAGAATCTACTGGGATGTGTACATCCAGTGGCCTGGCACTTCACAATTTCAGAAGTACAGGGCCTTGGTTGACACAGGAGCTCAATGCACCATAATGCCATCAAATTATCAGGGATCAGAAGCTATAACTATTTTGGGAGTCACTGGTGGATCTCAAGAGTTAACTAAGGTGGAGGTTGATATAAGTTTAACTGGTAAACAGTGGAGGAAGCATACAGTTGTGACCGGACCTGACGCACCTTGTATTCTGGGAATTGATTTTCAGAGAGAAGGGCGTTTCAAAGACCCTAGAGGTTACAAATGGGCTTTTGGAGTAGCATCTGTAGAACTTGATGGACAAAAGCTGAAGCTGTCTGTTAGACCTGAGCTTTCTGATGAATCTGCAGTTGTGGGACAACACAAGATTCAGGACATTAAATTGCCAGTTGCTTCCCAAACTGTGCATCACAGACAATACAGAACCAACCTCCCCCACTGCCCTTGGAGAACAGGTATGGGGCACTGGAGGTCGAGGGGGAGGTGATTCTGATGCTGGAGGACACACCATCTCGGGTTTTCCATGAGGCAAAACAGCCCAGGGTGGGTCGGCCCGGGGTGGGTCAGCCCAGGGTGAGTCAGCCCAGGGTGAGTCAGCCTGGCGTGGGTCGGCCCAGGGTGAGTCAGCCCAGGGTGAGTCAGCCTAGGGTGCGTCAGCCTAGGGTGGGGCAGCCCGGGGTGAGTCAGCCTAGGGTGGGTTGGCCCGGGGTGAGTCAGCCTAGGGTGGGTCGGCCCGGGGTGAGTCAGCCTAGGGTGGGTCGGCCCGGGGTGAGTCAGCCTAGGGTGGGTCATCCTAGGGAGAGTCAGCCTGGGGTGGGTCGGCCTGGGGTGGGTCAGTCTGGGGTCAGGCAGCCTGGGGTGAGTCATCCCAGGGTGGGTAAGCCTGGGGTGAGTCAGCTTGGGGTGAGTCAGCCTGGGGTTAAACAGCCTTCCCCTGGCATCAAGACTTGCTCCCTTAAAAAAAAGAGGAGGGTGATTGTTATTGGTGATTCCCTACTGAGGGGAACAGAGGGCCCCATATGTCGGCCAGACCCTGCTCACAGGGAACTTTGTTGTCTCCCAGGAGCTCAAGTTGCTGATGTTACCAGAAGGCTGCCTAGTCTGGTGCAGCCCTCTGACTAGTATCCATTAATAATTATGCAGTTAGGGAATGATGATGTTGCAACTAGAACTCCCAGGGCTCTCAAGAATGACCTCAAGGTCCTGGGGGATCTAGTGGAGGACTCAGGTGCACAAATAATTTTTTTGTCTATACCCTTAGTTGCAGGAGGGAATACGAGAAGGAACAGGTCAGCAGCTGTAGTCAACAGGTGGCTTAGAGGTTGGTGCAGTCAGAAGAATTTTGGGTTTTTTGATCTTGAAAAACTTTCTACTGCATCAGGTCAGCTGGTAACAGATGGAGTACATCTGTCCCAGAGGAGGGGAAAGGTCACAGTCCATGAGAATGGCCTGTCCCCCAAAGGTAAAAAGATTCTGGGAAGGGAATTAGCAAGTCTCATTGACAGGGCTTTAAACTAGCTTCGAAGGGGGAAGGGGCTGAAACCAGTCCCCCCAGACAGGAGTCTGAGGGTGGTAAGCTGGAGTCAGGGGCAAAACCAGCAGCCCAGCTGAAGTGCATGTACACTAATGCACGAAGTATGGGCAACAAACATGAGGAGCTGGAAGCCTTGTTGCAGCAGGAAAGATATGATGTAGTTGCCATCACGGAGACGTGGTGGGATGACTCGCATGACTGGAGTGCTGCAATTGACAGCTACAGGCTCTTCAGGAGAGACAGGCAGGGAAGAAGGGGTGGAAGGGTGGCCCTGTACATCAGGGAGGCACTGGATGCCATTGAGCTAGAGATCAGGGATGATCGGGTTGAGTGCGTGTGGGTAAGAATTAGAGGGAAGACCAGCAGGGCAGACATCCTGGTTGGAGTCTGTTATAGACCACCCAACCAGGAGGATGATCTTGATGAAGCATTCTATAGGCAGCTTAAGGCTGTCTCAAGATTGCCTAACCTTGTTCTTGTGGGTGACTTCAACCTGCCTGATATCTGCTGGGATCACAACATAGCAGAGAGGAGGCAGTCTAGGAGGTTCTTAGAGTGCATGGAGGACAGCTTCTTATCCCAGGTGCTGCGCGAGCCTACCAGGGGTAAGGCTATGCTTGACCTCCTCTTCACCAACAGGGAAGGGCTGGTGGGTGATGTGGTGGTCAGAGGGTGTTTAGGCACCAGTGGCCACGCGATAATAGAGTTTTCAGTATTCAGCCAAGCCAAGAGGGGGAGCAAGAAGACCTCCACTCTGGACATCTGGAGGGCAGACTTCAGGCTACTCAAGGAACTAATTCAGAAGGTTCCTTGGGAAACAGCCCTTAAAAACAAAGGGGTCCAGGAGAGATGGACCTACTTCAAGAAAGAACTCTTGAAGGCGCAGGAACAGGCTGTGCCAGTGTGCCGGAAGATGAGCCGCCGGGGCAGACGGCCAGCCTGGATGGGTAATGAACTTCTAAAGGAACTAAGGGGAAAAAAGAGGGTGTATTATCTTTGGAAAAAAGGGGAGGCAACCCATGGGATGTTTAGGGATGTTGCTAGGTCTTGTAGGAAGAAAATTAGGGAGGCAAAAGCACATTTGGAGCTCAGACTGGCCTCTGCTGTGAAGGACAACAAAAAGTCCTTCTATAAATACATTAATAGCAAGAGGAGGGGCAAGGAGAAGCTCCACTCCTTGGTGGGCATGGAGGGGAATATTTGAAGAAAGGATGAGGAAAAGGCAGAGGTGCTTAACACCTTCTTTACCTCAATTTTTACTAGCAGGACAGAACGGCTTCCAGACAGCTGGCCTGCAGAGCTGGCAGAAGGAGCCAGGGAGCAGCATAGTTTTCCCCTGTTCCAGGATGGGGCAGTTAGAGATCTTCTCAGCCGCTTGGACCCCCACAAGTCCATGGGACCGGATGGGATCCATCCTAGGGTGCTGAGGGAGCTGGCGGATGAGCTGTCCAGGACGCTCTCCATCATTTTTCATTAGTCCTGGCTCACTGGAGAGGTCCCAGAGGACTGGAAGCTGGCCAATGTGGTGCCCATCCACAAGAAGGGCCAGTTGGAAGAGCCGGGGAATTATAGGCCTGTCAGCCTGACCTCAGTGCCAGGCAAGATTATGGAACGGGTCATCTCGAGTGTGATCACACAGCACTTCCAGGATGGCCAGGGGCTCAGGCCTAGCCAGCATGGATTTAGGAGGGGCAGGTCCTGCCTGACCAACCTGATCTTCTTCTATGATCAGGTGACCTGCCTGGTGGATGTGGGGAGGCCTGTGGATGTGGTCTACCTGGACCTCAGCAAGGCCTTTGACACAGTCCCCCACAGCAAACTCCTGGCCAAGCTGGCAGCCCAAGGCTTGCACAGGAGCACACTGCGTTGGGTTAGGAACTGACTGGAGGGCCGAGCCCAGAGAGTGGTGGTGAATGGTGCCACATCCAGCTGGTGGCCTGTCACTAGTGGTGTGCCCCAGGGATCAGTGCTGGGCCCCATGCTCTTCAACATCTTTATTGATGATCTGGATGAGGGCATTGAGTCCATCACCCGTAAATTTGCAGATGACACCAAGCTGGGGGCAGGAGTTGATCTGCTGGAGGGCAGAGAGGCTTTCCAGAGGGACCTCGACAGGCTGGACAGATGGGCAGAGTCCAATGGCATGAGATTGAACACATCCAAGTGCCGGGTGAAGACACGGAACTCCAGAAAAGATTGAGTCAGACAATGGAACTCACTTCAAAAACAATCTTGTGAAGAGATGGGCCAAAGAGCACAGCATTGAGTGGATATTCCATATTCCCTACTATGCACCAGCTGCAGGGAAGATTGAACACTACAACGGTTTGTTGAAGACCACTCTTAAAGCCATGGGGGTGGATCTTTGAAAAACTGGGAAAAACATTTAGCACAAGCAACCTGGCTGGTAAATAGTAGAGGTTCAGTGAACCGAGCTGGACCTGCACACTCAGATCTGCTACAGAAAGTAGAAGGTGATAGAGTTCCTGTTGTTAGAGAAAATAAATCTGTTAGGTAAAACTGTTTGGGTATTTTCTCCCTCAGGAGAGGCTAAACCTGCCCAAGGGGTGGTTTCAGCTAAAGGTCCGGGTCACACTTATTGGGTAATGCAAGAGAATGGTGAAATTCAGGGTATTCCCCAAAGAAATTTAACTTTAGTTGAAAGAGTTTAATTTCAGAGTGTTGTACAGCTACATCACGCCCAAAGGAAGAATCCCTGAGGAATCTACGGTGCACGAAACCTGAGAACCCTGAGAGCCCTGAGTCAACTGAGAGTCCCTGTTTCCCTGTTTTCCCTTTTTTTCACTTTGCGAAGAGATAAACTGTTTTCCATTTTTCTTGTTTCTTGGACTTCTGAATCATCTACATCTGAGAATAGCCAGAATGGACTATGAACTTTACTTACAAACTGTAGATATTGTTTTAGATTGGATGGACAGTACGAACAGCCAATGAAATTGTTTAGCAGGGGTGGATTGTGACTGGTTTAGGCTGTGCCTTTAAGAAGAGGCTGTATCACCTTTGGAAGGAGGGGAAGGCTTCTCGAGGTATGTTTAAGGAAGTTGTTAGATTATGTAGGAAAAAGATCAGAGAGGCAAAGGCCCAGTTGGAACTTAAGCTGGCCACCTCTGTGAAGGACAATAAAAAGCATTTTTACAAATATGTTAATGCTAAAAAGAAGGGCAAGAAGGACCTGCACTCCCTATTGGACCTGGAGGGGAACACTGTGACTAAACACGAGGAAAAGGCTGAGGTCCTGAACACCTTCTTTGCCTCAATTTTTAACAGCAAGGCAGGAGGAGTTCAGGATGAGTGGCCTTCTGAGCTGGGTAATGGGGTCAGGGAGCAGTGTAATGCCCTGGATATCCGTGAGGAATTATTTCGGGACCTGCTGAGCCACTTGGACACTCACAAGTCCATGGAGCTGGATGGGACCCATCCTAGGGTCCTGAGAGAGCTGGCAGATGAGCTGGCCAAGGCACTCTCCATCATTTTCCTCCAGTCCTGGCTGAGTGGAGAGGTCCCAGATGACTGGAAACTGGCCAATATGGTCCCCATCCACAAGAAGGGCCGGATGGAGGAACCCGGAAACTATAGGCCAGTCAGCCTGACCTCAGTGCCAGGGAAAACGATGGAGCAGATTGTCCTGGAGGCAATAACTGCACACCTGCAGGATGGCCTAGGGCTCAGGTCCAGCCAACATGGATTCAGGAAGGGCAGGTCCTGCCTCTCCGACCTGATCTCCTTCTATGATCAGGTGACCTGCCTGGTGGATGTGGGGAGGCCTGTGGATGTGGTCTATGTGGACTTCAGCAAGGCCTTTGACACCGTCCCCCACAGCAAACTGCTGGCCAAGCTGTCAACTCATGGGTTGGACCGCAACACTCTGTGCTGGGTGGGGAACTGGCTGGAGGGCCGAGCCCAGAGTGGTGGTGAATGGTGCCACCTCCAGTGGAGGCCAGTCACCAGTGGCGTCCCCCAGGGATCAGTGCTGGGCCCCATCCTATTCAATGTCTTCACTGACAATCTGGATGAGGGGATTGAGACAGTCATCAGCAAATTTGCAGATGACACCAAGTTGGGAGCAGATGTTGGTCAGTTAGAGGACAGAAGAGCCCTGCAGAGGGACCTTGACCGACTGGACAGACAGGCGGAGTCCAACGGGATGGCATTCAACAAGTCCAAGTGCCGGATGCTGCACTTTGGCCACAACAACCCCATGCAGGTCTACAGGCTGGGATCGGATTGGCTGGAGAGTGGCCAAACAGAGAGGGACCTGGGGGTGCTGATTGACAGCTGCCTGAATATGAGCCAGCAGTGTGCCCAGGTGGCCAAGAAGGCCAATGGCATCCTGGCCTGCATTAGGAATAGTGTGGCCAGCAGGAGCAGGGAGATCATTGTGCCCCTGTACTCTGCTCTGGTTAGGCCGGCCTTGAGTCCTGTGTCCAGTTCTGGGCCCCTCAGTTTAAGAAGGACATTGAGACACTTGAACATGTTCAGCCAGATCCCAGCGATATACCCTGGCATTTTATTCTTGGTCAAGGGCAATGTATGACCAGTCATCTTTCATACCCCATCACTATCATGGAGAAATAAAGTGAAATGATTTTTTTAAAAATCAAATTTTTGGTCTTTCTGTTTCATTACTTTCTGAGGTTTATTTGGGATGGCAAATTAAGCACATGTTAAGACTTTGACAGTCACTAGAAACCTTTCACATTACTCTTACAAATAAGAAGGTTATAAAGTAGGATCTGCCTTGATCTTCACATCTTAAACTCCATCAGCCTTCTGACTGCACACAGCAGAACCATTAATTAAATTTACTGTTGTCTGTGCTCACTCAGTACTTATTTAAAAAAACTAATGACAGGACAAAAAATAGCTGCTGCTTAAGGCCTTGTCAGATACCTAAGATGGTATTTCTTTCAGCTGTGAAATAATTTGCTGATGCTTCCTTTGGCTGTTCTGGAACTGCTTTAATCTATCATTTGTAGCTACAAAACAGAAATGTTTTCATCTGAGTTGCTAGTGATTGACTATTCTTTTCAGTTTGACAAAATTCATAATCTTTGTAACATACAGAGGTTGGTAAACACACGATGCATCCCCTTTCATGCAAATTATGGTGCAATTTATAGATGAATTGGAACTAATTCTGATTTCACAACCTCATGAAATTCAGCAAGACCAAGTACAAGGCCCTGCATGTGGGTCAGGACAATCACAAGCACCAATATAGGCTGGCAGTTACTGGCTTGAGCGCAGCCCTGAAGAAAAGGACTTGGGAGTACTGGTGGATGAGAAACTCAGCATGAGCTGTCAGTGTACACTTGCAGCCTAGAAGGCAACCATATTCTGGGCTGCATCAGAAGAAGCATAGCCAGCAGGTTGAGGGAGGTGATCCTCCACTTCTACTCCACTCTGGTGAGTACTGTGTCCAGTTCTGGAGTCCCTATTGCAGGAAAGATATGGAAATGTGGAGCATGTCCAAAGAAGAGCCAGGAGGATGGTCAGAAGGCTGGTGCACCTCTCCAACAGAGACAGACTGAGAGAGGTGGGGCTTTTCTGTCTGGAGAGGAGAAGGCTTCAGAAGACCTTATTGTAGCCTTCTGGTATCTGAAAGGGGCCTATAAGAAATCTGTTTAGGGACTTCTTAGGATGTTGTGTAGTGACAGGAGTAGGAGAAATGGAGCAAAACTAGAAGTGGGTAGATTCAGATTGGATGTTAGGAAGTTCTTCACCACAAGGGTGGTGATACACTGGAACATGTTGCCCAGGGAGTTTTTCAGGCCAGGGTGGATGGGGCTCTGAGCAACCTGATCTAGTGTGAGGTGTTCCTGCCCATGTTAGGGGTCAGGAATTCAATGATCCTTGGGGTCCCTTCAAATCTTGACAATTCTATGATTCTAAGCATATTCAGTTCCATTTCATAGTACTTGTAGACAGTTCAGAAATGTTTGTTTTGCATGTATGTCCTTATATTTAATTTATTAATTTTTTTGTATTTTCCTGAGCCATGTTTTTCCTGGAAAGCCTCATTAAAGACTACTGATCTTACACACAAATGCAATATGTGGGTAGGGAACTGTGAAGTAATTAAATCTTACAGAATGATTTAGGAATAAATCCGTGTTTGATTCAGTCATTAGATGAATATATGATTTCTGTCACATAAACTAAGCATGACTTTTTTTCTCAAAACTTCATAGGAATTATTGTTGACTAGGAATAGACCAAATAGTTCAGTTTTCAGATACTGAACCAACAGCTAGTAATTTTTACAAATTCAATGTCTAATGACTTCACCATAGTTCATAGGAAATTTAGCATTCATCCATCAACACTAGTTCTCAGGTTGTTAATCCAGAAGGTTTTAAGTTGTGACAATTCTTGATAAAGCTATTTGTAAAACCTTGAGTATGCACAGGTTGGGGTAAATGCATTACTGCTTGCTACACAAGACTCAAACAATCCTTCAAGTTGCCTCTTATAACTCCAGAATCTTAAGACTTACTGTGTCTCACATATCTACTCTCGCATTTGGTAAGGATCATTGTCTCTGTGTTTTATCACACTATTATCTTGCTGTTGGAGCAGATGCCAATCATAGCTGTTGCATAAAAACTATGCAAAGATAAAAAGCCTTATCACTTCCCAAATTAGAGAAGCACATAGGAAAATTGCAAGACGCTCTTGTAATCCAGATTTGTTAGTTGATTACTACTGGATTTTTAAAATTGTTTTATTTAATTTTATTTTTCAAGACTATTTTCCAGGACTGTGTTTTGTTCCTTCAGGACAACATCCATACAAGTGGCTGTTTTACATAGCTTTATGCATTTTGTAAATACATATTTTTTCTTCTAATTAGAACAATTTTTCACATAGTTGTCACAAAAGTTTGTAGTCTGAAGCATTTTAGGGAAAAGTAGGAAGAATCTTTTTCCAGCTGCTTAAATGGTTTTGCCAAGAATAAATTATTTTCCTATAATGCATATCGCCTATGGAAAAACAAACAAAAGAAAATATCATGAACTGTCTAGGCAAAAAATACAGAAAGATCTAAGAACATGCCTCAGCTGTTTAAAATGAATTGAGAAGCCTGTACATCTTTGAAACCTGATCATATACTATATGGTAGTATAAATAACTAATGTAAAATGTGTTGTGGTAGCATTTTGCAGTGGTATAATATTCTCTAACTTTTACCGCAGTATTTGTTATTAGTTACCAAAAGTTAGATTTGAACATTGTTTTGCTTCAGATCCTCAAACTGGGAGATTGTGGTAGGGTGAGAAAGTTCCCCCCACACACAAAAGAATCCACAGCTAACTCAGCCGGAGAAGCAGATGAAAGCTATATTTACAAGCAGAAATGGAATGCAATTAATATGTACCAAAATATACAATATTCACACTATATACAGAAATATACAGCAATGTATGTAATACAGGAGACCCACAGCCGAACAAGGGGTGCCCCCGGCCGCTATCCCACTCCTCCCTCCCTACCTCCCCTTTTTCCCAAAAGGGTCAGAGAGAGAAAGGAAAGGTAATTAAGGAGAAAATTCTGTTAGCTCAAAGCGAATGCAAGAGTTAGTTTTCTTATCTGGTTAGCTCTGTAAATCCAAGGTCACTCTGCTCCGCAGCAGTTGCTTCAGTGAGGAAAGCAGACCAGCTCACAGGACAGAGAGAAGAACAGACTGACTCCAAACAGACTGAACCCAAAACTAAAAGTTGCATTATACCAAATGCACCAATGAAATTAGTTTAGCATATCTTTGTTTTCATTCAAATATCAAAAACAATCCCAGCCAGAGTGTTCAGAAAGTGTCCATTTCTTAAAGACACAGCCTAAACCGGTCTAGAGCTAACCAGATAAGAAAACTAACTCTTGCATTCGCTTTGAGCTAACAGAATTTTCTCCTTAATTGCATTCCTTTCTCTCTCTCTGACCCTTTTGGGAAAAAAAGGGGAGGTAGGGAGGAGGAGTGGGATAAGCGACCAGGGGGCACCCCTTGTTCGGCTGTGGGTCTCCTGTATTACATACATTGCTGTATATTTCTGTATATAGTGTGAATATTGTATATTTTGGTACATATTAATTGCATTCCATTTCTGCTTGTAAATATAGCTTTCATCTGCTTCTCCGGCTGAGTTAGCTGTGGATTCTTTTGTGTGTGGGGGGGAACTTTCTCACCCTACCACAATCTCCCAGTTTGAGGATCTGAAGCAAAACAATGTTCAAATCTAACTTTTGGTAACTAATAACAAATACTGCGGTAAAAGTTAGAGAATATTATACCACTGCAAAATGTGCTACCACAACACATTTTACATTAGTTATTTATACTACCATATAGTATATGATCAGGTTTCAAAGATGTACAGGCTTCTCAATTCATTTTAAACAGCTGAGGCATGTTCTTAGATCTTTCTGTATTTTTTGCCTAGACAGTTCATGATATTTTCTTTTGTTTGTTTTTCCATAGGCGATATGCATTATAGGAAAATAATTTATTCTTGTAAACCATTTAAGCAGCTGGAAAAAGATTCTTCCTACTTTTCCCTAAAATGCTTCAGACTACAAACTTTTTGTGACAACTATGTGAAAAATTGTTCTAATTAGAAAAGAAAAATATGTATTTCAAATGCATAAAGCTATGTAAAACAGCCACTTGTATGGATGTTGTCCTGAACAAACACAGTCCTGGAAAATAGTCTTGAAAATAGAAATTAAAATAAAACAATTTTAAAAATCCAGTAGTAATCAACTAACAAGTGGATTACAGAGCGTCTTGCAATTTTTCTAGCTCTAATTTGAAGTGATAAGGCTTTTATCTTTGCATAGTTTTTATGCAACAGCTATGATTGGCATCTGCTCCAACAGCAAGATAATAGTGTGATAAAACACAGACAATGATCCTTACCAAATGCGAGAGTAGATATGTGAGACACACAGTAAGTCTTAAGATTCTGGAGTTATAAGAGGCAACTTGAAGGATTGTTTGAGTCTTGTGTAGCAAGCAGTAATGCATTTACCCCAACCTGTGCATACTCAAGGTTTTACAAATAGTTTATCAAGAATTGTCACAACTTAAAACCTTCTGGATTAACAACCTGAGAACTAGTGTTGATGGATGAATGCTAAATTTCCTATGAACTATGGTGAAGTCATTAGACATTGAATTTGTAAAGTACTAGCTGTTGGTTCAGTATCTGAAAAACTGAACTATTTGGTCTATCTCCTAGTCAACAATAATTCCTATGAAGTTTTTGAGAAAAAAATCATGCTTAGTTTATGTGACAGAAATCATATATTCATCTAATGACTGAATCAAACACGGATTTATTCCTAAATCATTCTGTAAGATTTAATTACTTCACAGTTCCCTACCCACATATTGCATTTGTGTGTAAGATCAGTAGTCTTTAATGAGGCTTTCCAGGAAAAACATGGCTCAGGAAAATACAAAAAATTAATAAATTAAATATAAGGACATACATGCAAAACAAACATTTCTGAACTGTCTACAGTACTATGAAATGGAACTGAATATGCTTAGAATCATAGAATTGTCAAGATTTGAAGGGACCCCAAGGATCATTGAATCTCTGACCCCTAACATGGGCAGGAACACCTCACACTAGATCAGGTTGCTCAGAGCCCCATCCACCCTGGCCTGAAAACTCCCTGGGCAACATGTTCCAGTGTATCACCACCCTTGTGGTGAAGAACTTCCTAACATCCAATCTGAATCTACCCACTTCTAGTTTTGCTCCATTTCTCCTACTCCTGTCACTACACAACATCCTAAGAAGTCCCTAAACAGATTTCTTATAGGCCCCTTTCAGATACCAGAAGGCTACAATAAGGTCTTCTGAAGCCTTCTCCTCTCCAGACAGAAAAGCCCCCACCTCTCTCAGTCTGTCTCTGTTGGAGAGGTGCACCAGCCTTCTGACCATCCTCCTGGCTCTTCTTTGGACATGCTCCACATTTCCATATCTTTCCTGCAATAGGGACTCCAGAACTGGACACAGTGCCACCAGAGTGGAGTAGAAGTGGAGGATCACCTCCCTCAACCTGCTGGCTATGCTTCTTCTGATGCAGCCCAGAATATGGTTGCCTTCTAGGCTGCAAGTGTACACTGACAGCTCATGCTGAAGTTTCTCATCCACCAGTACTCCCAAGTCCTTCCAGGGCTGCGCTCAAGCCAGTAACTGCCAGCCTATTTAGTGCTTGTGATTGTCCTGACCCACATGCAGGGCCTTGTACTTGGTCTTGCTGAATTTCATGAGGTTGTGAAATCAGAATTAGTTCCAATTCATCTATAAATTGCACCATAATTTGCATGAAAGTGATGCATCGTGTTTACCAACCTCTGTAATGTTACAAAGATTATGAATTTTCAAACTGAAAAGAATAGTCAATCACTAGCAACTCAGATGAAAACATTTCTGTTTTGTAGCTACAAATGATAGATTAAAGCAGTTCCAGAACAGCCAAAGGAAGCATCCAGCAAATTATTTCACAGCTGAAAGAAATACCATCTTAGGTATCTGACAAGGCCTTAAGCAGCTATTTTTTGTCCTGTCATTAGTTTTTTTTAAATAAGTACTGAGTGAGCACAGACAACAGTAAATTTAATTAATGGTTCTGCTGTGTGCAGTCAGAAGGCTGATGGAGTTTAAGATGTGAAGATCAAGGCAGATCCTACTTTATAACCTTCTTATTTGTAAGAGTAATGTGAAAGGTTTCTAGTTACGTCAAAGTCTTAACATGTGCTTAATTTGCCATCCCAAATAAACCTCAGAAAGTAAATGAAACAGAAAGACCAAAAATTTGATTTTTAAAAAAATCATTTCACTTTATTTCTCCATGATAGTGATGGGGTATGAAAGATGACTGGTCATACATTGCCCTTGACCAAGAATAAAATGCTGTGGGTATCGCTGGGATCTGGCTGAACATGTTCAAGTGTCTCAATGTCCTTCTTAAACTGGGGGCCCAGAACTGGACACAGGACTCAAGGCCGGCCTAACCAGAGCAGAGTACAGGGGCACAATGATCTCCCTGCTCCTGCTGGCCACACTATTCTAATGCAGGCCAGGATGCCATTGGCCTTCTTGGCCACCTGGGCACACTGCTGGCTCATATTCAGGCAGCTGTCAATCAGCACCCCCAGGTCCCTCTCTGTTTGGCCACTCTCCAGCCAATCCCATCCCAGCCTGTAGACCTGCATGGGGTTGTTGTGGCCAAAGTGCAGCATCCGGCACTTGGACTTTGTTGAATGCCATCCCGTTGGACTCCGCCTGTCTGTCCAGTCGGTCAAGGTCCCTCTGCAGGGCTCTTCTGTCCTCTAACTGACCAACATCTGCTCCCAACTTGGTGTCATCTGCAAATTTGCTGATGACTGTCTCAATCTTCATCCAGATTGTCAGTGAAGACATTGAATAGGATGGGGCCCAGCACTGATCCCTGGGGGACGCCACTGGTGACTGGCCTCCACTGGAGGTGGCACCATTCACCACCACTCTGGGCTCGGCCCTCCAGCCAGTTCCCCACCCAGCACAGAGTGTTGCGGTCCAACCCCATGAGTTGACAGCTTGGCCAGCAGTTTGCTGTGGGGACGGTGTCAAAGGCCTTGCTGAAGTCCACATAGACCACATCCACAGGCCTCCCCACATCCACCAGGCAGGTCACCTGATCATAGAAGGAGATCAGGTCGGAGAGGCAGGACCTGCCCCTTCCTGAATCCATGTTGGTTGGACCTGAGCCCTAGGCCATCCTGCAGGTGTGCAGTTATTGCCTCCAGGACAATCTGCTCCATCGTTTCCCTGGCACTGAGGTCAGCGGACTGGGGCCTATAGTTTCAGGTTTCCTCCATCCGGCCCTTCTTGTGGATGGGGACCATATTGGCCAGTTTCAGTCATCTGGGACCTCTCCACTCAGCCAGGACTGGAGGAAAATGATGGAGAGTGCCTTGGCCAGCTCATCTGCCAGCTCTCTCAGGACCCTAGGATGGGTCCCATCCAGCTCCATGGACTTGTGAGTGTCCAAGTGGCTCAGCAGGTCCTGAAATAATTCCTCACGGATATCCAGGGCATTACACTGCTCCCTGACCCCATTACCCAGCTCAGAAGGCCACTCATCCTGAACTCCTCCTGCCTTGCTGTTAAAAATTGAGGCAAAGAAGGTGTTCAGGACCTCAGCCTTTTCCTCGTGTTTAGTCACAGTGTTCCCCTCCAGGTCCAATAGGGAGTGCAGGTCCTTCTTGCCCTTCTTTTTTAGCATTAACATATTTGTAAAAATGCTTTTTATTGTCCTTCACAGAGGTGGCCAGCTTAAGTTCCAACTGGGCCTTTGCCTCTCTGATCTTTTTCCTACATAATCTAACAACTTCCTTAAACATACCTCGAGAAGCCTTCCCTCCTTCCAAAGGTGATACAGCCTCTTCTTAAAGGCACAGCCTAAACCAGTCACAATCCACCCCTGCTAAACAATTTCATTGGCTGTTCGTACTGTCCATCCAATCTAAAACAATATCTACAGTTTGTAAGTAAAGTTCATAGTCCATTCTGGCTATTCTCAGATGTAGATGATTCAGAAGTCCAAGAAACAAGAAAAATGGAAAACAGTTTATCTCTTCGCAAAGTGAAAAAAAGGGAAAACAGGGAAACAGGGACTCTCAGTTGACTCAGGGCTCTCAGGGTTCTCAGGTTTCGTGCACCGTAGATTTCCTCAGGGATTCTTCCTTTGGGCGTGATGTAGCTGTACAACACTCTGAAATTAAACTCTTTCAACTAAAGTTAAATTTCTTTGGGGAATACCCTGAATTTCACCATTCTCTTGCATTACCCAATAAGTGTGACCCGGACCTTAGCTGAAACCACCCTTTGGGCAGGTTTAGCCTCTCCTGAGGGAGAAAATACCCAAACAGTTTTACCTAACAGATTTATTTTCTCTAACAACAGGAACTCTATCACCTTCTACTTTCTGTAGCAGATCTGAGTGTGCAGGTCCAGCTCGGTTCACTGAACCTCTACTATTTACCAGCCAGGTTGCTTGTGCTAAATGTTTTTCCCAGTTTTTCAAAGATCCACCCCCATGGCTTTAGAGTGGTCTTCAACAAACCGTTGTAGTGTTCAATCTTCCCTGCAGCTGGTGCATAGTAGGGAATATGGAATATCCACTCAATGCTGTGCTCTTTGGCCCATCTCTTCACAAGATTGTTTTTGAAGTGAGTTCCATTGTCTGACTCAATCTTTTCTGGAGTTCCGTGTCTTCACCCGGCACTTGGATGTGTTCAATCTCATGCCATTGGACTCTGCCCATCTGTCCAGCCTGTCGAGGTCCCTCTGGAAAGCCTCTCTGCCCTCCAGCAGATCAACTCCTGCCCCCAGCTTGGTGTCATCTGCAAATTTACGGGTGATGGACTCAATGCCCTCATCCAGATCATCAATAAAGATGTTGAAGAGCATGGGGCCCAGCACTGATCCCTGGGGCACACCACTAGTGACAGGCCACCAGCTGGATGTGGCACCATTCACCACCACTCTCTGGGCTCGGCCCTCCAGTCAGTTCCTAACCCAACGCAGTGTGCTCCTGTGCAAGCCTTGGGCTGCCAGCTTGGCCAGGAGTTTGCTGTGGGGGACTGTGTCAAAGGCCTTGCTGAGGTCCAGGTAGACCACATCCACAGGCCTCCCACATCCACCAGGCAGGTCACCTGATCATAGAAGAAGATCAGGTTGGTCAGGCAGGACCTGCCCTCCTAAATCCATGCTGGCTAGGCCTGAGCCCCTGGCCATCCTGGAAGTGCTGTGTGATCACACTCGAGATGACCCGTTCCATAATCTTGCCTGGCACTGAGGTCAGGCTGACAGGCCTATAATTCCCGGCTCTTCCAACTGGCCCTTCTTGTGGATGGGCACCACATTGGCCAGCTTCCAGTCCTCTGGGACCTCTCCAGTGAGCCAGGACTAATGAAAAATGATGGAGAGCGTCCTGGACAGCTCATCCGCCAGCTCCCTCAGCACCCTAGGATGGATCCCATCCGGTCCCATGGACTTGTGGGGGTCCAAGCGGCTGAGAAGATCTCTAACTGCCCCATCCTGGAACAGGGGAAAACTATGCTGCTCCCTGGCTCCTTCTGCCAGCTCTGCAGGCCAGCTGTCTGGAAGCCGTTCTGTCCTGCTAGTAAAATTGAGGTAAAGAAGGTGTTAAGCACCTCTGCCTTTTCCTCATCCTTTCTTCAAATATTCCCCTCCATGCCCACCAAGGAGTGGAGCTTCTCCTTGCCCCTCCTCTTGCTATTAATGTATTTATAGAAGGACTTTTTGTTGTCCTTCACAGCAGAGGCCAGTCTGAGCTCCAAATGTGCTTTTGCCTCCCTAATTTTCTTCCTACAAGACCTAGCAACATCCCTAAACATCCCATGGGTTGCCTCCCCTTTTTTCCAAAGATAATACACCCTCTTTTTTCCCCTTAGTTCCTTTAGAAGTTCATTACCCATCCAGGCTGGCCGTCTGCCCCGGCGGCTCATCTTCCGGCACACTGGCACAGCCTGTTCCTGCGCCTTCAAGAGTTCTTTCTTGAAGTAGGTCCATCTCTCCTGGACCCCTTTGTTTTTAAGGGCTGTTTCCCAAGGAACCTTCTGAATTAGTTCCTTGAGTAGCCTGAAGTCTGCCCTCCAGATGTCCAGAGTGGAGGTCTTCTTGCTCCCCCTCTTGGCTTGGCTGAATACTGAAAACTCTATTATCGCGTGGCCACTGGTGCCTAAACACCCTCTGACCACCACATCACCCACCAGCCCTTCCCTGTTGGTGAAGAGGAGGTCAAGCATAGCCTTACCCCTGGTAGGCCTCGCGCAGCACCTGGGATAAGAAGCTGTCCTCCATGCACTCTAAGAACCTCCTAGACTGCCTCCTCTCTGCTATGTTGTGATCCCAGCAGATATCAGGCAGGTTGAAGTCACCCACAAGAACAAGGTTAGGGCAATCTTGAGACAGCCTTAAGCTGCCTATAGAATGCTTCATCAAGATCATCCTCCTGGTTGGGTGGTCTATAACAGACTCCAACCAGGATGTCTGCCCTGCTGGTCTTCCCTCTAATTCTTACCCACACGCACTCAACCCGATCATCCCTGATCTCTAGCTCAATGGCATCCAGTGCCTCCCTGATGTACAGGGCCACCCTTCCACCCCTTCTTCCCTGCCTGTCTCTCCTGAAGAGCCTGTAGCTGTCAATTGCAGCACTCCAGTCATGCGAGTCATCCCACCACGTCTCCGTGATGGCAACTACATCATATCTTTCCTGCTGCAACAAGGCTTCCAGCTCCTCATGTTTGTTGCCCATACTTCGTGCATTAGTGTACATGCACTTCAGCTGGGCTGCTGGTTTTGCCCCTGACTCCAGCTTACCACCCTCAGACTCCTGTCTGGGGGGACTGGTTTCAGCCCCTTCCCCTTCGAAGCTAGTTTAAAGCCCTGTCAATGAGACTTGCTAATTCCCTTCCCAGAATCTTTTTACCTTTGGGGGACAGGCCATTCTCATGGACTGTGACCTTTCCCCTCCTCTGGGACAGATGTACTCCATCTGTTACCAGCTGACCTGATGCAGTAGAAAGTTTTTCAAGATCAAAAAACCCAAAATTCTTCTGACTGCACCAACCTCTAAGCCACCTGTTGACTACAGCTGCTGACCTGTTCCTTCTCGTATTCCCTCCTGCAACTAAGGGTATAGACAAAAAAATTATTTGTGCACCTGAGTCCTCCACTAGATCCCCCAGGACCTTGAGGTCATTCTTGAGAGCCCTGGGAGTTCTAGTTGCAACATCATCATTCCCTAACTGCATAATTATTAATGGATACTAGTCAGAGGGCTGCACCAGACTAGGCAGCCTTCTGGTAACATCAGCAACTTGAGCTCCTGGGAGACAACAAAGTTCCCTGTGAGCAGGGTCTGGCCGACATATGGGGCCCTCTGTTCCCCTCAGTAGGGAATCACCAATAACAATCACCCTCCTCTTTTTTTTTAAGGAGCAAGTCTTGATGCCAGGGGAAGGCTGTTTAACCCCAGGCTGACTCACCCCAAGCTGACTCACCCCAGGCTTACCCACCCTGGGATGACTCACCCCAGGCTGCCTGACCCCAGACTGACCCACCCCAGGCCGACCCACCCCAGGCTGACTCTCCCTAGGATGACCCACCCTAGGCTGACTCACCCCGCCGACCCACCCTAGGCTGACTCACCCCGGGCCGACCCACCCTAGGCTGACTCACCCCGGGCCAACCCACCCTAGGCTGACTCACCCCGGGCTGCCCCACCCTAGGCTGACGCACCCTAGGCTGACTCACCCTGGGCTGACTCACCCTGGGCCGACCCACGCCAGGCTGACTCACCCTGGGCTGACTCACCCTGGGCTGACCCACCCCGGGCCGACCCACCCTGGGCTGTTTTGCCTCATGGAAAACCCGAGATGGTGTGTCCTCCAGCATCAGAATCACCTCCCCCTCGACCTCCAGTGCCCCATACCTGTTCTCCAAGGGCAGTGGGGGAGGTTGGTTCTGTATTGTCTGTGATGCACAGTTTGGGAAGCAACTGGCAATTTAATGTCCTGAATCTTGTGTTGTCCCACAACTGCAGATTCATCAGAAAGCTCAGGTCTAACAGACAGCTTCAGCTTTTGTCCATCAAGTTCTACAGATGCTACTCCAAAAGCCCATTTGTAACCTCTAGGGTCTTTGAAACGCCCTTCTCTCTGAAAATCAATTCCCAGAATACAAGGTGCGTCAGGTCCGGTCACAACTGTATGCTTCCTCCACTGTTTACCAGTTAAACTTATATCAACCTCCACCTTAGTTAACTCTTGAGATCCACCAGTGACTCCCAAAATAGTTATAGCTTCTGATCCCTGATAATTTGATGGCATTATGGTGCATTGAGCTCCTGTGTCAACCAAGGCCCTGTACTTCTGAAATTGTGAAGTGCCAGGCCACTGGATGTACACATCCCAGTAGATTCTGTTATCTCTGTTACCTCTCTCCTCCCCTGGCTGGAGGCAGGGGCACCCCTAGTTATGGGGAACATGCCCACATGTGCAATGAGCACATGGTGCAGTGTTAGAACTGGAGCCACTGTTGGAGCTACTAGAGTTGTCCTGGGGAACTGTAGAAGTAACAGCTACCCTTCTGGTATTGCTACCTCGGGTTCTGCCACTTTGCAGTTCCCTCAGTCTCCTGAAAAGATTAGCAGTTGGTTGACCATCCCATCTGTTCATGTTCTCACCAAACTGATCATGCAGAGTTATCCAAATACTCGCACGTGATTGCCTTGGTGGTCTGTTTTGGTTGAATCTGTTTTGGAATGACCTGTTTTGGAATGTCCTGTTTTGGAATGACATCCTTGGAGGACGTCTATTCCTCACAGAGGAAACTTGTATCCATCTGGAGGAAGAATTGGAATTATCTCCTTGTGTCAAATGGGAGAATGTATTTTTAAATTCATCCTTCAGCTCTTTCATGCAATTCTCAATTTTTCCAGACAGAGTCTCAATGGCTGAAACCAAAGAAACACGTGTCATGCTATCCTCCAATTGTCTCATTTGATTAGTGAATTGGCCAACCGTAGGAGAAGCACCACCATAATTTCTTGCCACAATTCTGCTTGCCAGAATATTTGCATAATTAGAAGAGGCAAGTTTGATGAGCTTTTTAGCAAGACCAGTTCCTACAGGAATTTCATCAGGATTCAGAGTCTCATGGCCACCATAGAGTACCTCTCTAACAGCAAATTCTCTCAGACACTTGATTCCCTCATCTATGGTAGTCCAGGGTTTAGGATTCCATGGAAGATCATCTCGGGAAGGATACCTCATGAGAGTTGCCATTAAAAGGTGTATCCAGAGAGTAACCTTACTGAGAGTCCTGCCTAGATGTCTATCTATTCCATTATCCTTTGAGAGAGTTCCTAGTTGAGCTGCTGACTTGTCTCCAACTACCAAAGCTGGAGCACCTGTATCATAACATCTACTAAACCAAGCTAGAATTGGCTCCTTATCTGCTCTGATGTAATCTTTACGCACATTTCTCAATTCTTCGCACAGTGAAGAACAGCTCTCTATGTCATCTGACTCCTCCTCTGCCTCATCTTCCTGAAGTTCTTGTCCCAATAATCTTACTGTCACTCTCCTAAGAATCTGCTTAAGGTCAGGAGTACCACCTTTAGTTGTTCTGCTATCAGCAATTTGCCCTGCATCTCCATCCAGTGATGATCTCAATAACTCAGCTATATCTTTAAGACAAACCTTTTCCTCCATCTCAGCAGGGTCTCTTTGAGCAGAAGCTCCCTCACCAGGATCCTGCTGCTCTCCCCCATCAGCATCTGGATCAGCTTTGCCCTTTCCACTTCTCGTTTTTTAAAACAGCTACCTGCTTAACTGGAGCTGTGTTTAGATTTACAGCTGGCTTAATAGAAGCTGACAGGTTTTGAGACGGATCAGCTGCTGTGGAGGACACTTCCGGTCCTGCCGAAGAAGAAGGAGGAAATGGCTTTGCCCCATTAATGGCTGCCGAGGGCGTGGAAGCCATGTTAGGAGCTGCCGCTGCCGCTGGCTGATTGCCAGAGCCACTAGCAGCACCGTTCAGAGCAGCCTTTCAATGGACTTTTTAGCCTTGTCGTTAACTGATACAGATTCTGCATTTTCCTCATCACTAGATACCTCTGGGGTAGAGTTAGAGCTGTGCTTTCTGCGTTTCGATCTATGCTTAATTACAAAGCACGCTTTTGAAACTTTTTTCTCCCTATACAGAGCATATAACAAGTACACATTGCTTATCACCAACAGCAGGATTGCACACATCAAATAAATCACCTTTGGATCCCAGCCATCACTTAAAACAACCCTTTCGCCTACCGGGATCTTAAACTCCTTTATCTCTATGGGCAGAGTGCTGGAGGTCACATTCCCGTATCTGTTAAGCCAAAAGAATCCCAGGCACCGGTCGTAAAAGAAGCTGAATCTTATACTTAAACCATAAATACAATCTATACTTCAAGTATCTGCCTAAGCGATCAAAAATCATTCCCAGAACATGCTTATTGATAAGGACCCCCAAATTGAAAAGAACAGACACTCCAAAAGCCAAAACACTTTCATGTTTGCAACTCTGACTCAAGCAGGCAATAAATCAAGCAACTTTTTTTCGCCTGCTTCTGGACAGCAATTATCCAAGCCGCACGTTGGGACCGCCAATTAAAAATATGTGGAGTAGGAAGGTTCCCACACACACAAAAAGAATTCCACAGCTAACTCAGCCGGAGAAGCAGATGAAAGCTGTATTTTACAAGCAGATATGGAATGCAGTGAATATGTACAAAAATATACAATATTTACAATATATACAGAAGTATACAGCAATGTATGTAATACAGGAAACCTTTCCCCAACCCCCCCCCCCCCCTGCGGCCAGGGGGTTTGGCCTGCCACTCCCTTCTCCCTCCCTACCTCCCCCTTTTTCCCAAAAGGGTTAGAGAGAGAGAAAGGAAGGTAATTAAAAGGGAAAACTTTGTTAAAGCTCAAAGCGAATGCAAAAAGTTAGTTTTCTCTTATCTGGTTAGCAAGAATCGTTCCTGCGTAGCAAGCTGTTGCTTCAGAGAGAGAAAAGCAGGCCAGCCACAGTACAGGGGGAAGAAGAAGAAGACTGACTGCCCCCCCCCGAGACTGAAAGACTAAGCCAGAACTTACAGCCGGGTTCCACCAATGAAATTGGATTAGCATATCTCTTGTTTTCATTTATATACCAAAATATTCAGGCAGAGTGTTCAGAAAGTGTCCCTTTCTTAAAGGCACAGCCTAAACCGGTCACACATACAAAAAAAGAAATGTAAGTCTTTTTCAAACCAAGAGAGTCAACCAAATATTTTAGTGGTAGCAGCTCATTATGGAGACCAAGGAATAATACATACAGAATTCACTATTGGGTGTAAAAAGGAAACCATAAGATTATTGTACACAGATTAATTGGGCAGTTGTTCAATAGTATATTTCACATTTCACTTCCATTTTTATTCCTTTTCTCCTGTGGTCTTGGCTGTTCTGCTTTTCAGGAGAAGCTTCAAGATCACCTGCTATATAAGATCGCCTGCTACTGCAACAAGGTCATGGGATGGTGCAGCGGAGCAGAGGCAGATCTGATTGAGTCCTACAGACACACACAGTGTTTGTCAATGTTTCAAAGGGCAGGTGGTGAAAAAAAAAAAGGATGATCTGGTCCAGGAATTTGGGACAGATGACCAAACAACTGCAAGATGATTCTACCCAAGGGGAGCTGCAGGTGTCAGACAAAGAGAGGCACACACAGCTGGAGCAGACGTTCAGGGACATCACCACCATTGTGGCTCACAAGTGTGTGAACCCCAAGACAAAAAGCCATACACAGTGATCCTGATAGAAAGAGCCATGAAGGACATTCACTACTCTGTCAAGCCAAACAAGCACAAAGCAGCAGGCACTGGAAGTGATCAGGCAGTTGAAGGAGACTGTGCAAATCGAATGTGCTCCCATGAGGCTGCGATTCATCCTTCCACTTAAGGAGGGCAAGAAACTGAGAGAGAGGCTCAAGCCACTGATTAAAGTTATTGAGAGTGAAGACTTCCATGAACAGCTGGAAATTGTGTACCTTATTGACCCTGGCTGCTTCAGGGAGCTCGATGAGCTGGTCCAGAGCAAGACCAAAGGGAAAGGAACTCTGGAAGTGCTCAGTCTGAAAGATGTGGAGGAAGGAGATGAAAAACTGGAGTGATGGAAACAACACCCTGCAGAAGGACTGGCCTCAGCCCCTCTCTTCTCTTAGGCCTTCATGGGTTTTTTCCCCCACCTCTTGCTGCCAAATACATTCTGACATGAATCCCTTGGGATTTGTCCATGCAGTGTGGGTTGGTTGGGGTTATTTTGTCTTCTAACTCATTTGACACTTACTTGGTTTACGAATGGCTTTGCCTGTGGGAACCTTTTATGTCAGAGCTGTGTGAAAGAGTCTATAACATGGTAGGGAAGTTGCCCCAGCTTTGGTTTGCTTTAAGGGTTGCTGCTGCAGAGTGTTTGGTTGCTACACTGCCAGCTGGGTTTACAGCACATCGTCAGGCATGGAGTGGAAGGTGGCATGGGGGTGTGGAGTTTGGATGTGAGGAGGGTAGCCTTAAGGCAAGGGAGCTGCATTTGCACCTCTAAACAGGTTAAGAGTGTCTAAACCCCATCTAGGGCCACACCTTGAATCCTGTGTCCAGTTCTGGACTTCTCAGTTTAGGAAAGATGTTGAGTTGCTGGAAGGTGTCTAGAGAAGGGCAACAAAACTGGGGAGGGGTCTGGAGCACAGCCCTGTGAGGAGAGGCTGAAAGAGCTGGGGTTGCTTAGCCTGGAGAAGAGGAGGCTCAGGGGAGACCTTCTTGCTCTCTACAACTACCTGA